>CM059870.1:33642326-33783142 GCA_030490815.1 Acer saccharum | reverse complement strand
TGAAACAATACTCAGAGCTTCAAAGTATCAAGAATCCATCCGAGGAATTGCTTTCGCATTCCGACAGCTTACAAAAGAAAAGAGGAGAGCTGTCCAGAATACGGAATTGCTGACCATACGCACTAAAATGGGCATATCTCCCTCTACAGAAGTCGGATTCACAACTGTAAAAATCATTGGAAACTAGACATCCAAGGCTTTCCAAAAATATGGTTCGTATCTAGTTCAATCTGAGCAATATTGGTGGCTCCCGCAATATTGAAGAAACCAGATCGCGCACAGATTCTGATCTGACCATCGAACACTAAAAACATGCTATCCCTCTACAGATGTCGAATCACGAGCCAGTAAAACCATCAGAAACTAGACACTGGACCTTTTCAGAAATATAAGGTTCGCAATCTGGTTCAACCTATGGATATTTATGATCCCCGAAACATTGAAGGAAGTTGATTCGCGGAGGATTTTCCAACTTGACCACCAGACGCTTAAAACAGAGATAACTCTCTCCAGAGAGCATGGAATCATGAACCGCGAATTTCGCTGTAAAATAGACGTATAGATCTTTCTGAGGATATGTGGGTCTCAACACAATTCATCCTGAGAAATATTTGACGACTTTCGGAACGTTGTAGTTCAGCATAAAGTTTACCTTGACGTGTTAGAAACCGAGCCCATCTTGGTATAAAACACCCAATGTCAATTCTCAACTGAGCCCACTCGGCCCTTCATCAATGATCCAATGGTAAAACGACTACTCCAGGTTCGGTAAGTGGCTGAGGTTAGTCAATTTGCAGTCTAATTTTATGATTTTATCTACATTGTGCAAACAAGGAATAGATGCATAGTTACATAAATAAAAGTGAAAACTAACCAAATAATGATTATTCAAGATTTAATCAGGACTTTGATCTTGATAAAATCATTCGGATTTGGGGGTATGTTTTCACTTAATAATAATTATTATTGATATCGTCTTGCATCAATAACTGTATAGAATATCAAGATGCTTAAATCTTATACTATGAATACACTCCTAATTTGTTGAAATTAGAAGTTGCATATTGTGCTTTTCTATTAAAATATTTGCATGGATTGCCTTGACTTGGGAATGCATTGCCGAATAGATTCAGTCGGCAGCAAGTATGTAACATGATTATTATTATTCTAGATTAATAAGAGTAAAACATACTGATTGATGTTTAATATTTGTGATACTTTGATTAACCAAACAATAATTCGATTGAGTTTATTTGAGACTTTGATTTTGATAAAAAACGATTGAATATTCATTGTCTAATAAAAATTACCAAGCTCATGACATACATACCTTATTTAGCATATAATTGTTTTAGGCAAACAATACATTATGAATACTACATGGTTGTCTATGTCATTAATTTAACTCGTTAAGTAATAATGAGGTGAGTAACACTGCTGGAGCCTAGATGCAATCGCACTAGTTGTTATATGCACCCTCCATGTGTAATGCTTTTTCACTTGTGATGGGTTGTTCATTTAAATGTTGTGGAAAAGCTGACTCCATGCTATTAATAGTGTTGTGATTTGTTATATTACGATGTTGGAGAGTAATTATAGTCTTTTTTTAATATCTTTCGAGTAAGTGTTATTTAATAAAATTGATCAAGACTTTGATCTTGGTGAGAAATGTTTCCAAAAACATTTAAGCAGTACCGAAAGCGTTCAGATAAAAAGGTACGATTTCTCGTAATCGTTATGTTATTTGTTATCGTTGGCATCATATTGCATCTTAAATCGATAATATAGACGGGTATCATAGTGATTATTTATGTTTGGAATATTATGAATTTAGCATTGGAATCTCTAGAACTATAAGTATACAATCCATGTTTTTCTATAGAAATTCCTATTGATAAAACAATGTATGAATCACAATTGATTCGGAGACGCATGTAACATGTACGTGTCACAATGTTTTGTTACTTTTTAGACAAAATATGACATCGTTAATGTTGTTTAAATTTTCATGATAGTGGTTGGGCTCAACGACATTGGGTTCGACCAATTTGTTCTTTAAATCAAATAAGCATGAGTGTTGAAAAATGTGACTAGAAGTATTTGGTATGCTTGAGACATTGAATATATGTAATCTAGATATATTAAATTATATCCATCTCTTCATATCGTTATACTTTCACATATAAATACACAATACACATAACTTTTGTGTAATTCTCTTTATGTTATATTGTGTTCACATGTTATCTATGCATGTTTCTCGTATACGATACATAATACGTGCGCATAAGTCTATAAACATGTAATGCATGCTTAATTACTAAGTCTGACAACTTTTATGGCTCTTATACGCATATTGTCTATCATACAGGTGTCAAATTTCGACACTAATCACTAATCATTAATAGTACCATGTATGAGTTGATCCCTTCCAATTATTTAGTCTCATTAAAATACATGATTATTATTACTTGTGTGAACTTTACTCACATATTTGGTATAGAAAGCAAGTTGAAAGTGCCAGCTCAGGAATTGAATTTCATCTCAACGCGCTTAAAGGTTTCAAAAAAGAGAGACCATATAGCCTTTGGTGACCCGATCGGAGAGGGATGAGTAGCATTGGCCTCACATTGCCAACTACCTTCATTAATCCAGCATATCTTAATAAAGAAAAAGGGGTCCACTCGGCTAAAGCTCACTCGGCTCTTCATTACCGACATGTCCAACAATAAAGGATCCAAAGTAATAAGCCTAAACTTCAGGTTCGTAAGTGGCAAAAACTGTGATCTTGATAAATCACTTTCGAAAGCATTTAACGACATTGTTGAAATTGGTCGGAGTTAAAGGTACATCTTTGTTTAAATGTTATATTATTAATAATTATTATTGTTGACATAATCTTGCCACTCAGTCAATAACTTGGTAGAAAATTATGGTTATTATTTTTATATTGAGAACCTGCTGCTAATTTATTAAATTCATGAGTTGCATATTGTATGCTTTTCTATCAAAATATATACTCGTGTTAAAGCGGTGCGTAAATCACCTTGATTTGGAAACGCATCACCGAGCAAATTCAGCCAGCAATAGGTACGTCACATAATTTTTATTGTTGTGCGAATCATGTTGACCAATTTGTTCTGTAGATCAAATGAGCATGAATTTGGTTAAGTTTAAACACTCTCAAATATTTTGATTTGCCTAAACAGCAAAATCAAAACAAAATTGTGAGGTGTAAAATGTTGGGTTTTTGTGATCAATATGTGTTAAGATATTCACTCACTTCTTCATATATTATTTTCAAGCGAGTACACTGTACATATTGTATAACCTTTGTGTACTTCTCAATAAATTGCACTCACATATTACCTCTGTATGTTTCCCTAACATATATTCTTAGATGCCAAAATTCAAACACTAATCATCAATAATGTTTTATATGAGTTAGTTGTTTTTATTTAATTTGGCCTTCTTATATACGTAACTATTGTTATATGTGAAAATTTCACTCGCATGCTTGGTATAGAAGTCAAGGTAAAAACCTTGGTTTAGAAATCGAGCTTTACCCTTGTGCGTAGGAACAAACTCCATCTCGGCACACTTCAAATTTCAACCAACAACCGACTATCCCTCGATGACTCAAATAAGGTTGCTTTCTGAAAAGTTTCTTGAGCGGACATGTTAGGAGGAAGACCTTGAGGAAAATATTGAGGATGAGAGCGTCCAATGATAAAAGGTAGGCATATTTGCCATCATACGATTTATATAGATGCAAAAGGCGATCAGCAAGATCATTATGCATTGTTGGGATTGAGCCATTTAAGATACCTTTTTACTAAGGATCAGATAAGAAAGAGCCTACATGGAGACAGCCTTGAAATATCATCCTGACAAACAGGCTTCACTTGCCGTGGAAACTCTAAAAAAAAAAAAAAAAAAAAGGCGATGTTGAAAGCACCTATGTTCGAATGAAACATACTTTAACAACTGCTGGGGGGCTAGGGGTAGCACAACATAGCACGGCATAGTAAAAAAACAAAAAAAATTGCAGTTGCAAAAGTAGTTTTAACGAAGTCATCTCTATCCCGGTGATTTAGCTGATATGTGTATATGGAAAAGAAGATGAACCATAACAAAAGTCGGAGTACAAGAATAAAGCTAGTGGATTGTTCACCCTAAGGAATGTCTGACAATATTCGAGACATCACAACTCTACACTGGCGACCACTACGCAGGTTAGTATTGATTATTGAATTATCTTGTTTGCTTCCTTGTAATGATCTAGGGAAATATAAGACATAGGATTATACAAAAGCACAAGGAAAGAACGACTTGCGATTTGAGACTCAGAATGAAAAGGTAACCAATTTCGGATACCTCATCAAGTGGAGTTAGAGGTAAAATCTAAATTATCGCTTAGTCACTTTTTATTCGGCCTATAAATCAAATCGTCTTGGATTTCATAATCGCATGTTGATGACGAGGAGGTAAAATGTGGGGATACACTTTTGTCACCCTTTCTTATCAAAGTTCTTTGCTGCACTTTTTACATGATACGCAACACAAGTAGCTTGTATATTTATTCTAGTATTACACCCCACTTACACATGCTATCTCTGTTTGTTTCTTCCATACATAATAAATACAACTCACATATATACTTGCGAAAATATATACTACTTGTTTTATTAGCATGCTATATGGTTTTTGTATGCAAAACATCCATCAAGAGTCCATGGGTATTCTATCCCGAACAGTAACCATCACCAATAACGTGCATGGATCCAACTATTTTTGTTCGGCATTATTAAAAGGGGAATGCTATCTACCTTTCCCATTTGCCTTCCCCATTTGCCTTTCCCACCCATTGCTTGACACGTGTACACTTTTTCATTTAATAAAAAGCTCTCACTTTTTGTTATAAAGTGTGTTTACGTCTTTACCCCTGATAGCTGCTTCTATCATGTCATTAATAAGGGGTAAAGACGTAAACACACTTTGTAACAAAAAGTGAGAGCTTTTTATTAAATGAAAAAGTGTACACGTGTCAAGCAATGAGTGGGAAAGGTAAATGGGGAAGGCAAATGGGAAAGGTAGATAGCATTCCCCTTATTAAAATATATATATTTGTGCAAATGCTACTCATGTGTCTGACAGAGAGACAAGCTGAAAACTTGAGTACATAAATCGAGGATAGTCTCAATATGCGCAAAACAAGTTTTATCTCAGCGCATGTAGAAATTCGAAGAAAAGGCCAAAGGGGCCAAAATCTTCACTAACATAGGCCGAAGGGGTCATCTTTGGAGCATAAAGCCCGAAGATAGTACTCGGGCGCCATGAAACCGCGAAGAGCGAGTGGATAGTGTCCGAGGGGCGGAGAAGCTGAAATAGCATGCCCGCCGAGCTAATCAGATACGAACGTATCCTTAGTGAAAAGGCAAACCCGAGGCACTAGGATACCTGGTAAACAGGATACCTGGAAAACTGCTCGGGGCGCCGCCGAAATATGTCTGGTGAGATGCACAGCTGTGTTGGCCGGTATACACTACCCCAACGATTCGGCAAACCCCTGTAGCAGACAAAACCAGGAGACGTCCTAGGTGACTTGTGCAGGGGACCTAAGTGTATGGTCGTGGTGAGCCTCGACGTAACACCTGGGTAAAACTGACCAGTTTAATGAGACACTTGGTCGGTCTGGAAATGATCAGTTTAATAAGATACTTGATCATTCTTGAAGAAAAACTGATCAGTTTAATGAGACACTTGGTCAGTCTGAAGATGACCAGTTTAATGAGATACTTGATCATTCTTGAAGCCAAACTAAGGATAATATATTTGTTCAGACCAAGGTAACTAGATACTTGGATAAACCAATCAAGTATAACAAAAACTTGACCTAATAAAACCAATGGATTACTCAAACTTAATGCCAGTTAATGAGATACTTGGTTAAATGAGTTACTCAGCTTAAACAAAGAAACCAATGTTACACTCGGGTAAAAATAAAACAAATATTTGTATTATTTACACGTTTACGAGTGTGTAGGTATACCAAATTGATCAAAAAGAACAACTGACTGGGTGCAAATAAAGCACTGTCAGCTCAAAAACTGACTGGGTGCAAATAAAGCGATGTCAGCTCAAAAACTGACTGGGTGTGAATAAAGCACTGTCAGCGATCCGGCCTTGTGGAAAGAGGTAAAGATTTTTCCGCTTATATTGCATATGTTAAGTTTAAAATATGCAGGTACAAAGCTCCAATGGGCAAGTGCACATAAAAACAGTCAGGAAGCTTTCAAACGCAAGATCTAGGCCACCTGAGCCGGACGCCTTGAGGTTAGTTTGGCTCGCTAAAAATCAAGTAAAAACCCCGAAAGTGGGTTGAAACTTAGATACAGTGAGTTAGGACCGCCCGTGGTGTAAAATAAACACTCAAGTTGCCCTGAGCCATAGCCTAAATTCTTGCCTGTCAACCGAGCGAACACCTGGAACAATTTGCAAGAAGTACAAAAGCCAATGAGCAATTGCAAAAGAGACAATAATGAACAAGGTCGAATTCAAGTAAGTTATAAGTCAAAATTGTATCTATGTACATAAAGTGCTTTCTTTTTGCAGGAGTATTAGCTAGAAGGTATAAAAAATAATAATAACTGATCTGTAAGAAAGATCGGCCAAAAAGAAGACCGGTCTATAAGAAAGATCAGCCAAAAGGAAAAATCAAACCTACGAAAAAAGATCACCCGAGAAAAAGTTCAAATGAACAAGAAAGATCCAAGCCGAACGCTTGGATTGACCCGACCAAAGAAGAAAAGAATGGCTACCCAGACAATGTGCCAAAAGCGTGGCTCCTACCAAGCAACATGAACCCTTGGAGAACAAAAGCCCCCAACTCGCCATGAGCATGTATATATATATATATATATATATATATATATTGAAGTGGTCTCAGGGGGTGGTTGGTTTGAAGCATGATCTCTATAGAGCGACATCTTACCTTGCCAAGAGCGATGACATATACCGTATTTTTCTCAGCTTATGAGGAAAGACACAGCTCAGGGAAACCTTAATCAGTTCCTCTTATAATATTCAACCTCGACATCTTCAAGCTGTCTTGAGCCCTAAAACTTCAAAAGATCGTTAGAACTTGCTTTTAAAGGATACGACAAGAAGAAAAGATGTTTCGGATAGAAGCATTCTCAGCTATTCAAGTCCTAGAAGATAATTGAAAGCAATTTGGAAGATTTCTTGATCAAACCCGTGAAAACAGCATCTGCTGATGGGTCAACTTCAAGAATTAAACTGTATCATCTCAGAGGGAATTGGGTTTCGAGCCTTATATGGTTGGAAAGGTACGGAAGTTATCTTTCCGTAGAATTTAACGGTTTGTTATTTCGAGTTTTCTAAAAGGAGTTATGACCATTTTACTACTCAAAGGTCAGCCTAGAATTTCTACGCCGGAAGCATCTGTTGATGGGTCAACTTCAAGAATTAAACTGTATCATCTCAAAGGGAAATGGGTTTCGAGCCTTATATTTGGAAAGGTACGGAAGTTAGCTTTCCGTAGAATTTTACGGTTTGTGATTTCGAATTTTCTAGAAAGAGTTATGACCATTTTACTACCCAAAGGTCAACCCAGAATTTCTTCACGGGATTTTAGAAATAAAGCATTACGGGCTGCCTATTCGAGAACGAAGGTCGTAGGGGAATTTGCTATGTTTTGGAAGATTAATGAAGGCTGAAAAGTCACTTTAACTCAGTTTTAGTTGATCCTAAGCTTTCCATGTTCGGATTAGTTGAGATTAGATTAAAAATTCCTAAAGATTAGAAGGGTTGTGCTTCCTATTTTGAGTCACATTGGATTAGCCTTATTGGAGGTTGATTATGGAACTTGTAAGGATTCCCTTTAGTTGATTGGCTTATTTCGTGGGCAAACCACAAGTTGGGGTTTGGTTGTAAGGGTAGTCTAGGTGATTCGTTGAAGATCAAAGACCCTTTCCAAGACCTCAAGGTTGATAAGCACCAAAGGTAAAATTCTATGTGCTTACTTGTCTTGAAGAGATAGTTGCACACACTCACAACTCATGCATATGTTTAATCCTTGTATGTTGTGTGTCTTATTTGTGTGCCTTAATGCTCATTAACATCTCTTCTTGCATGTTAGTTTGATTGCATCTTGCATATCCAATTGCCTTGTAATGCTTAGACTTAGGATTGCATTTTACACTGGGCGCTCCCAAAAGCGCTCTACAAAAGCGCTCTACGAACAGCCCCCGTTGGGCGCTGTACAGACCTGATCGATTTAATTCGAGCGCTGTAGAGGCGCTCTACAAAGCGCTCTACGTAGAGCGCCCCTCTGTTTTCCTCGTGAGAACAGAGCAGGGGGCTCTACAAAGCGCTCTACGTAGAGCGCCCATGGCAAAATTGTGGTGTCACTTATCAAAACGACCACACTTCATCTTGACACCCTATATATATGCCACTTTGACTTTAGGTCAATCAAGTGAGTTGATTTTCTGATTTCATACTTAGAACATTTTTCAAGAGAAGAAAATTACAAAGAACTCACCTTTAACCACTCAAATCAAACCCCTTTTGCATCAAATTTCATATTGCATCTTCTATGTCTATATAGAGTGCATCCATGTATGGGTTTGCATCATCACAACTTGCTTGGTAAGATTTTGATTAATTTCATCTTATTTTAATATTTAAATACCAAGCCATCTCTTTTAAATTACTTGTATGTTTTAGATCATATGCTAAATACAAGTTAGAGATTATTTGTGATGAAAATGATTGAGTGTTGTTTTTGATAGATATCTAGGTTTTTATAATCTATGATTATCTATGCTATTTGACATGTCATCTAGCCATTTATATCTAGGATTGTTTTAATTGCAAAATCATTATCCTAGATAAACATATAGAGTAACCTAGCTCTAATTTGCATTTTGAATATTCATACATATTCACTTAGGTTGTTTCTCTTCATTGAGAAGTAAGTCTTGGGGCTAAGAGTGCTTAGGCCTCAAGCAAATTAGAATAGGGTTGCTAATAAAGGCCCGCAGGGAAGAAGTGAGGGGTTACAGACCGGAGTGTTAAACGAGGTCTACATAGGTTGTAAACTTCATTTCAATTAGTGATTTTGAGTTCCGAGTGTGGCGCACTATACAGCCCGTGGTTTTTCCAGTGGTTGGGTTTCCACGTATATATCTTGTGTTATTTAAATTCCGCACATATTACACTTGATATATTATTTTGACTAGTTAGGGGCATTTTCGTCAAATTGACTTGCATGCGAAAATTGGGTAATATTTGATAAAATCTATTCACACCCCCCCCCCCCCCCCCCCCCCCCCCTCCCTCCCTCCCTCTAGCTTTATATTATACACACCGTATTCTTTTCAGAACTAAGAGGAGACCTAATTCATGCATGTTTAAGAGGAATTATAGAAGGAAGATCGGATATGCAGCAGCAGTACAAAGAGGATCCGAGCATTAGTAAGATTTATAGAAGGAAGATCGAATATGCAGCAGCAGTACAAAGAGGATCCGAGCATTAGTAAGATCTGCTCAAAGTAAAGGGTCCAAGTGAAGCCGAGAAGGGGATCCGAGCGTTAGTAAGATCCGCTCAAAGATGGATCCAAGCAAAGCTGAACCAGGCTGAAAGAGGATCCGAGTGTTAGTAAGAACGAAGTGGACAAAAGGATCCGAGGAAAGCCGAACAAAGTTAAGATCTCAATAATCAAAGCTTGAGGAGACAATGAAGTTTATCGAGCACAACCAGAACCAAATGCAAGTAAGAATTTACGATTATGTTTATACAAACAAAGTTTCCTTTATTGTAACTAGCTACAAGGTCTTGAAGAAGAAAGGTATACCAAATACCAAATATATATAGTGCAAGTGCGCATCGAGGCATCACAGAAGCATACAAGGCAAAAATTACAAGAGGAGTTAAAGAGCAACCAGAGGCTCAACAAATGTCCGACAATTGTTCAAACATCAGTTGGGTAGTAACTTGGATTTAGGCTGAAGACGAGCTACAAAAAATCAGAGAAGAACTATTCAAATCCCCTTCGATGAGTCACCAAGAACTCATCTCGCAGATTTGAGGGGGTATTGTTATAGGGGTTTTTTTGTCAACATGACACGTCAGCGAAGATAGCGGGTAATGCGGAAATATAGTGATTCCATGTCATAAAAAGTCAAATGTGAGACACGTTATCAAAAGGGTCAACATAAATGCATGACATCACCATATGAGGGGCCATCTACAGATGGAATCTGGTTGGCTAAAGACCTGTTCGGCCAAGGGTTTCAATCAGCCAAGTCTACTCAGCCAAGATTCTGCTCGGCCAAGATTCCACTAGGCCAAGATTCTACTCGGCCAACATTTCACTCGGCTAGAAGTCTACTCGGCCAAGATTCTATTCAGCCAAAGTCTGCTCGGCCAAGATTCTACTCGGCCAAGTCTGCTCGGCCAAAAATCAGTACTTAGCCAAAAACGGGAAATACAGCCTTACCAAGATAGGCCATATCAAGAAGAGATCTGCACAGATACGGAATCTTAGGATAATATTCCAATAAGGAAATATCCATATTTCCTCTCCAGTACCAGAGAAGTCTAATCAAGAAAGAACTGTAAGCTTCTAGAAGGATACACACCAAATAGGAAATGGGTCCTAATTGTAAGGATTCCCATATTTTAATTGGCTTATTTCGTAGACAAACCACGTGTTGGGGATTATATGTAAGGGTAGATTAAGTGATTGATATTCAAGCTCAAGACCCTCTCATGTCCTCAAGGTTGATAAGCACCAAAGGTAAATTTCTATGTGCTTAATTTGCTTTGAAGAGATTAGTTGCACACACACACTCACATCTCATGCTTAATTCATTTTCTTGTATGTTGTGTATGTGTTGTTAGTTTGTGCATTCATGATCATATATCATCTCTTCTTGCATAAGTATTGATTGCATCTTGTGTCTTTAATGTCATACCATGTTAGGCTTTTAGGATGCATCATGTTTTACCTTTTTACCCTTGCATGTGCTTTTGGGTTCAAAGGAGTGGGCTCTGCTGTGCGCTGGTCGTCAAGCGCCGGACCAGCGCAGCCCACCAGCGCAGATCGCCCAGTGGTCTGTCGCTGGTCGTGCGCTGGTCCACCAGCGTAGCCCACCAGCGCACCATGAAAAATAGTCTATGCGCTGGTGGTGCGCTGGATGTCCAGCGCAAGCTGACCAGCGCACAACGCACAATCAGGTGAGATTTTTCAAAACGACCTCACTCTACTAGAGTTGCCTATATAAAGTCTTCTATGATTTTAGGTCGTCAAAGAGAGTCAAAAATATCATATATTTTCCATAGAACATTTTTCAAGAGAAAAATCAATCAAAGAACTCTCCTTTAACCACTCAAATCAAATCCCTTTTGCATCATATTTCATATTGCATCTTCTATCACTATATAGAATGCATCCATGATTGGATTTGGATCATCACAACTTGCTTGGTAAGATTTTGATTAAGTTCATCTTTTTGATTATTTTTATTATCAAGCTATTCTCTTTATTTTACTTGTATGTTTTGATCATATGATAAATACAAGATTAGAGAATTAATTGTGATGAATTGATTGAGTGTTGTATAGTGATAGATATCTAGGTTTTTATAATCTATGTTTATCTAAGCTATTATGACATGTCATTTAGCACTTGATATCTAGGATTGATTTTAATTGATTATCTCATCATCCTAGATAAGCATCTAAGGTTCCCTAGCCTTGTTTGTTATTTGAATATTCATACATATTCACATAGGTTGCATAATCTCTTCTTAGAGAATTAAGACTTGAGGCTAAGAGTGCTTAGGCCTCAAGCAAATTGGAATAGGGTTGCTAATAAAGGCCCGCAGGGTAGAAGTGAGGGGTTACAGACCGGATTGTTAGACGAGGTCTACATAGGTTGTAAACTTAATTTCAATTAGTGATTTCGAGTTCCGAGTGTGGCGCACTATACAGCCCGTGGTTTTTCCCAGTGGTTGGGTTTCCACGTATACATCAAGTGTCATTTTTAATTCCGCACTATATTACACTTGCTTGTATTTTTGACTAGTAGGGTCATTTTTGTAATATTGACTTGTATGCGAAAATTGGGTAATAATAGCTAAAATCTATTCACCCCCCCTCTAGATTAATATATTTGATAACACGCCTCGAGTATTTAGTTATTTACACTAATTTATCTACTCTACAATAATCCTACAAAAACTCTAATTAATGAGTCCACCTTTTATACGACAGAAACTAGGGCAACCTGAAACTAATTATAGCACGGTGTGTATAAAACTATCTAGAGAGGGGGGGGTGAATAGATTTTACGCTTTTTACCCAATTTTTCGTGTTAGTCAAAATTACGAATTTACCCTCAAGATAATATAAACAAGCAAGTGTAATATGGTGCGGAAATTAAAACAACACTTGATTTTTACGTGGAAACCCTCACGGGAAAAACCACAAGCTATGTAAGTAAGCCACACTCGAACCTCGAATCCACTAAATGTGCAAACGATTACAACCTAATCCCGGAAGTAATCACACACCTACCTAATCCCGGTATGAGTGAACCTAGTCCAATTTGCTTGCGATCTAAGCAACCTAATCCCGGTTGCTACACACAAGACTTACTTTCTCTAGAAGAGAATACAACCCTAAGTGAATATATGTGAATATCCAAAATGCAACATAGAGCAAGGGAAACCCTATATGCTTATCTAAGATGATTAATATTCAATTAAGAACAATCCTAGATATCAAAACTAAATGACATGTCAATTAGTTTAGCTAAACAATATTAAGAACAAAACCTAATATGCTAGCACAATACAACTTCTCAAACATACATCATACTAATCTCAATCTTGTATCCAAAGCATACAAAATAACAAACAAGTAATTAATTGAGATTGCTAGATAAGAGAAACACAAAATATATAAGATATTAGTGAAAAGCTTACCAAGCAAAGTATGATGAAGATTCCATGCAAGATGACATCTAGATGATCAAGGATGATGCTAGATGATGATTGATGATCATGAAAAAGTGTTTGAGTGATTAAAAATGAGTTCTTGGAATTTTTCTTCTCTTTGAAAAATATCCTAAGTATGAAATCTGATATGAACTCTCTTGGCTGACCTAAAGTCAAAGTGTTATATATATAGGGGCCATAAATGAAGTGTGGTCGTTTTGAAAAAACGCACCAAAAATATCTCTGTGGCTCGCCTGCCGCGGTTTCTCAACCGCGGCACTATAACCGCGGCACAGCAAAGACATTGCTGTCGCTCGACTGCCGCGGTTGTGGCACCGCGGCAGATGAACCGCGGCAGAGACATGGAAGTCTCTGTCGCTTGCATGCCGCGGTATGCCAAAATTAGGCAACCGCGGCAGCACAACCGCGGCACAAGAAGGGCAAGCCTTCTAAGCCACTTCACACAAAAGAAACATGCAATAAGTGCACGTGTGAGTGTGAAAACAATGCAGCCTAATGCTTAACAAGATATGGCAATTAATAAGCTAGATGCAATCATTTAACATGCAAGAAGAGATGAAAATAGGCATTAATGCACAACACAAATGAACACAACATACAAAGATAAGACATATGCATGAGTTGTGAGTGTGTGCAACTATCTCTTCAAGTCAAGTAAGCACAAAGAAAATTACCTTCGGTGCTTATCAACACAAGGTCTTCAAAGGGCTTCGAACAATAAAACCAATACCTAAGCTACCCTTACAAAGTACCCCAACATGTGGTTTGTCCACGAAATTAGCCAATCAACAATTGGGAACCTTACAATCTCCCCCTTTGGCTATTTCGTGACAAAACTACCACTCACATGGTTCCTCACAAAAAAATAGAAACTACGGGACTACAATGATATTCTACATTACAAAGAGATAAGAGAATGCAACTTGAAGTCTTCAATCCTCTTGTAGAATAATCAATTCCTGAAAAGAGTTTCTAACATTTCCAATACAAGAAAAGTGTGAGATTAATCAAGTGAGAACAATACCAAGCATTTGCATTAAAAAAAATAGGCACAACATTATGCAATGTATGTGTATGCAATGCTCCCCCTCAAAGGGTTACTCCCCCTCAATGTATGTTCTCCCCAAAGTGCACAATAGCTTCTATATTTTGCAACTCCCCTTACCATATCCTACTCCCCCTTTTTGTCATGATATAGGCAAAGGAGTAGTCCCCAACCGGGTCACTCATAGCAACGAGAGATAGAAGCATGCAAGATTTGCATATATATATATAAGTCACTTTATGCACTTCAATTAATTTGAGAGAAACAAGGAGATTTATTTGAGAAAATGTGTGAATCCAACATGCTTTGCATACAAGACATATAGCATTCAAGTCCAAAATACAATGGTATTTGGCAAAGCAAATGACAAAGGTTTCTAAATAGAATTCAAACCAATTTCACCAATGTCATGGGAAAAGCAAGGATATAGAGATTATTGATTTCAACTTAAGAGTAACTATATCCAACTTTATAAGCGAAACATGGCATGAGCGACTTTGCACCCTATTTGATTTTTCCGGATAAGATATCCGTATGATAGTAACCATGTTCAACTAATAAAGAAAGAGAGACATTTGGAATATAAATTCCTTTGAACGGATACAAGATCCTTTATTCATTTTGAGTCTCATAAGCTTTCACACAAGTTTTGCATTTTAAGAATATGCAATCATCAATTCATGCTTTTCATGTGAGCATGTTATATGAATTCATGCCTTTTCGTTTAGCATTAGCAAGTTATTTAAGAATCATCATGTCATGGAGATAACTATAGGTCATTCACATCATACTTCCTATGTAAATCTCCTAGTCCAAAAATGCATGTTTGAACATAAATATGACATGGATTGTAAACAAGCAAGGTTCACACTTATAGAATTGAAAACATATATACATATGTACAACCAAGCTTACTCAAGCAATCAAAAGAAGAGGCATAAGTTATTTCAAATTTTTTTTTTTTTTTTTGCAAGTTACAAGAATGCAAAATAGCTCTCTTTGCTTGAGTTCCCCATATGGGGTCAATCATAGAACACATCACTCCACAAGACATATCCCAATAGATCTACTAAGAGTTTTAAATCGAGTAGCATCTAAGGGTTTAGTAAATAAGTCCGCAAGTTGATCATTAGTACCTACATGTTCAAGTACTATGCATTTATTTTCAACAAGCTCTCTAATGAAGTGATGGCGGATGTCAATATGCTTAGTTCTAGAATGTTGAACCGGATTCTTGAAAATATTAATAGCACTCATGTTATCACAAAAGAGAGTGAGAGTACCTTGGTTGAATCCGTAGTCTACTAGCATTTGCTTCATCCATATAAGTTGAGTGCATCCACTCCCCGCGGCTATGTACTCGGCCTCGGCCGTGGACAAGGAAATCGAGTTTTGCTTCTTGCAAAACCAAGACACCAAGTTGTTGCCTAGAAAGAAGCAACCGCCTGATGTGCTCTTCCTATCATCACAATTTCTTGCCCAATCCGTATCACTATATCCTACAAGACTAGGATTAGTGTCAAATGAGTACCAAATCCCATAATTAGAAGTCCCATTCACAAAGCGAATGACTCTCTTAACCGAAGAGAGATGGGACTCCTTGGGATCGGATTGGTACCTAGCACAAACTCCTACACTAAATGATATATCGGGCCTACTTGCGGTCAAATAGAGCAAGCTCCCTATCATGCCACGATATAAGGTTTGGTCCACACTTTTACCACTAGCATCCTTGCTTAGCTTCAAAGTGGTGCTCATAGGAGTATCACAATGTTTGGCTTTTTCAAGACCAAACTTCTTCACTAGGTTTTTGGCATATTTGGCTTGGGATATGAAAATCCCATCATCTAGTTGCCTAATTTGCAAACCTAGGAAGTAACTAAGCTCACCAACAAAACTCATCTCAAATTCATGAGACATGACATCAACAAATTGTTGGACTTTGGTGTTGTTGGTGGAGCCAAACACTATGTCATCAACATATATTTGAGCTATGAAAAGCTCATCATTGTCTCTCTTGATGAATAGCGTCTTGTCAACACTACCTCTTGTGTAGTTGTTGTTAACAAGAAATTGAGTGAGGCGCTCATACCAAGCCCTCGGTGCTTGTTTCAACCCATATAGTGCCTTTTTGAGGCGATAAACATGGTTGGGGTGATGTGCATCCACAAACCCCTTAAGTTGTTCAACAAACACTTCCTCTTGCAAGAAGCCATTGAGGAAGGCACTCTTGACGTCCATTTGGTGCAATTTGAACTTGTGCACACAAGAGATAGACAAGAGAAGCCTAATGGACTCTAAGCGGGCAACGGGAGCAAAAGTCTCCTCAAAGTCGATACCCTCAATTTGAGAGTACCCTTGTGCTACAAGTCTAGCCTTGTTCCGCACTATGTTGCCATCCTTATCGGATTTGTTCCTAAATATCCATTTAGTGCCTATGACATTAGTGGTCTTAGGCCTAGGAACTAGAGTCCAAACCTCATTCCTTTCGAATTGGTTTAGCTCTTCTTGCATAGCAAGAACCCAAAATTCATCATTTAAGGCTTCTTCAACCTTTTTGGGTTCAATTTGAGAGGTGTAGCAAGTGTAGCAAGTATAGCTAATAAGATTAGCAAGTTGACGTCTAGTCCTAACACCCTCATTTACCTCTCCAATGATATCTTCTTTATCATGGAGTTTCCTAACCCATGGAGCGGATTCTTTAGAGTCCAAGAGAGGAACTCTATCAATAGGTTGTGTGTCATCATTGTTGACATTAGATGTTCCAACATTAGGAGACACCACAACCTCCTCCAAAGGAGAACCATCACTAAAAATAACCTCCTCCTCATGATCATTTGACTTGAGCCTAGTATCATCAAATACGACATTGGATGATTCCATAACACTTAGAGTCTTTAAATTGAAAACTCTATAGGCTCTACTATTCAAGGCATAGCCAATAAAAATACCCTCATCACTCTTAGCATCAAATTTGCCAAGTTGATCACGGTTATTCAAAATGTAGCATTTGCTTCCAAAAGTGTGGAAGTAGCTAACATTTGGCCTCTTGCCTTTCCATAACTCATAGGAGGTGTTTCTAGTACCGGGCCTTAGGAACACTCTATTTCCTATATAGCAAGCCGTATTGATGGCTTCGGCCCATAGGTTCCTAGGGACATTGTTGCTAAGCAACATCACACGGGCCATCTCTTGAAGGACCCTATTTTTCCTCTCAACAACTCCATTTTGTTGAGGTGTCCTAGGAGCCAAAAACTCATGGGAGATGCCTAAGCTATCACAATAGCTTTCAAAAGAGGCATTCTCAAACTCTCTCCCATGGTCACTTCTAATCCGTTTAATGCTTTTAATACTAGAATTTATTTCATTTTGTAATTTAGTACAAAGCATTTTAAACTTATCAAAAGTTTCGGATTTTTCCCTAAGAAAATATGTCCATGTAAATCTAGAGAAATCAACAACACAAACAAAAATGTATCTCTTTCCACCCAAACTTTCGGTTTGCATGGGACCCATGAGGTCCATGTGGAAAAGCTCAAGAGGCTCATTGGTGGTGAGATACTTACCCTTTTTGTGCATGCTTTTAGTTTGCTTTCCTTGTTGGCAAGGTCCACAAATACCATTGGCTTTCTTCCCAAGCTTAGGGAGGCCACGCACACAATTGAACTTTCCAAGGGTCCGTAGATCCCTAAAGTTCATGTGGCCAAGTCTTTCATGCCACAACTCAATTTGCTCATCCATGGACACATGATTATTGATTAGATACAATACTAGCTTCAAGACAATAACAATTGTCGCTAAATCTCATGCCCTTCAACAAGGTTTGTCCATCGGGTTTAAGGATAAAGCAATAATCTTTAGAAAACAAGACGGAATATCTTTCATCACTAAGATGTGAAATGCTTATTAAATTGGCTTTTAAGCCATCAACAAATAAAGCATTGGATAAGGAGGGTAATCCGGGAACGGAAATGGTTCATTTCCCTACAACATTTCTTTTGGATCCATCACCAAAAGTGACATTTCCACCTTCCTCCATAACAAGAGTCTCGAAGAAACTCTTCCTCCATAACAAGAGTCTCGAAGAAACTCTTGTTTCCCGTCATGTGCCTAGAGCACCCACTATCCAAATACCAAAAATTAGAAGAATTTGCCTTCAAGGCTATTTGTGCAACATAGCAAACATTTTCATTCTTTCTAATCCACTTAGCAACAATTTTAGCTTTCTTAGTGGTCTTTGGTACATGTGCTCTACTATTTCTAGGATCATTCAAATCAATATTTTCATTCCTAGAAACATGCATCTTGGCTCTATTCTTTTTCTTTTCAATCATGCTTTGTTTTCTACATATTTTAATATATTGAAAGCAATTTGGTCTAATATGACCATCACAACCACAAAAGTGACAAATAGGGATGAAAAAAGGAATCATACCTCGTCTTTGTGCACGTATGGGAGCTCGTCCATGTCTTTGTGGATAAGTGGGTTCAATCCATCTTCGTTGTTGAACCGGTCTAGGTTGCTTCCAAGCTTGAGGTTGCATGATTGGTCTCTTTCCTTTGTGAGCCAATTTTGAAGGAGTGTTGGCTTGAGGGACCCTAGGGGGTTGAGCTTGAGATTTCCTTCTTGACCCCATTTTCACTTGTGCATTAGAACATTGTCCTACTTCTAACTTTTTCCTAGGAGGTTGCACAAATGAAGTTTCTTCGTTCTTCAAGCTCTTGACAAACACTGTCTTGTTAGAGGTTGAGATTTTCTTGCCATCTTCATACCCAAGACCTCTCTTGTCACTTGGACTCTTTCCAACACCAAGTAAATGATCAAGCTTCTTGGTGCTAGAATCTATCCTAGCCAAGGACCCTTTAACTTCTACAAGTTCCCTCTTCAAGCCTTCTTCACTTCTCTTAGATAAGTCTAACTCCTCAACTAACTTATCCTCTCTCCTCTTCAATCTTTCCACTTGTTCACTTAAGTGGTCATTGTGAGCCGAAAGTTCAAGGTTTTCTTCTCTCAACCTCTCAATCTTTCTTGTGCTTTTAAGTGCTAAATCATTGAACTCGGCATGGTATTTAGCAAGCACCTTTTGCTCCACAAATTTCTTTTTGGAACTAGAAGAGGAGTCACTTTCTACTTGACTAGAGTCAATTTCCTCTTGACTCATCTCCTCTTTTTCACTAGCACTTTTGCTCTTGTGAGAAAAGGCAAAAGCTAGGAAGTTAGCCATGAGCTCTTCTTCACTTGAAGACTCGTCTTCCTCATTGGAGTCATCACTACTCCCACTCCAAGTGGCGGCCATCACTTTACCCTTCTTCCTTTCATTGTGATTAGCACATTCGGGGGCAAAGTGACCAATCCCACCACATTCAAAGCATCGGACCCCTTTCCTTTCGGTCCTCTCTTGTCTAGGCTCAAACTTCTTGAAGGAACCTTTTTTCTTCAAATCTTGTCCTCTTGACCCAAATCCCTTCTTCTTCTTGAACCCCATAACCTTGTTAAACCTTTTCACAAATAAGGCAAGGTCTTCATCCGATTCATGCTTTGCCTCCTTTGCATCCTTAGATGCTTTCAAAGCTATTCCTTTAGACTTCTTAGGAGGAGTAGTAGTGCTAGGAGCCTTCCTAGACTCATATGCAAGGAGACGTCCAATCACCTCACTTGGCTTCATATCCATGTAGCCACTATTTTCTTCTATGGCCGTCACCTTTGATTCAAACCTATCGGGGAGAGATCTCATAATTTTTTGCTTGACTCTTCTATTCGAAAACGGGTCTCCGAGTTGATGGCTTTGATTTACGATGTCTATCAATTTGATTTCGAAGTCATTGAAGCATTCATCCTCTCCCATCCTAAGTAACTCAAATTGAGTTTGGAGGACTTGAAGCTTGGACTCCTTCACCACCTCGGTTCCCTCATGTGCAACTTGAAGGATGTCACATGCCACTTTGGCAATCTGAGTATTCTGAATAAGCTTGTACTGATTCTCATCCATTGCACACATGATGGCATGCATAGCCTTCCTATTCCACTTTGAAGCCTCAAACTCTTGCGCGTTCCATTGCGCATTAGGCTTCAAAACATCTTGTCCTCCACCCGCGGGAGTCATCATAGGGAGATCATATCTGTCTTCCACCGCCATCCATGCACGGTCATGAATTTGGCATATGTAGGATTCCATCTTCCCTTTCCATTGGGAATAGTTCAATCCGGTAAGAAGTGGAGGCCTTGTGCTAGAAGCTCCTTCGTGGCCACCACCATTTCCACCGTTTCCACTCATAGTGTTTATGAATGAATGGAATGAATGAAATGAATGCAAATGTATGAATAATCAAAAATCACACAAAATGCAAAACACACCAAAATAAGCAAGGATCACCTATGTATGTCTAGGAACCCGCTCTGATACCAATTGAAACTAATTATAGCACGGTGTGTATAAAACTATCTAGAGGGGGGGTGAATAGATTTTACGCTTTTTACCCAATTTTTCGTGTTAGTCAAAATTACGAATTTACCCTCAAGATAATATAAACAAGCAAGTGTAATATGGTGCGGAAATTAAAACAACACTTGATTTTTACGTGGAAACCCTCACGGGAAAAACCACAGGCTATGTAAGTAAGCCACACTCGAACCTCGAATCCACTAAATGTGCAAACGATTACAACCTAATCCCGGAAGTAATCACACACCTACCTAATCCCGGTATGAGTGAACCTAGTCCAATTTGCTTGCGATCTAAGCAACCTAATCCCGGTTGCTACACACAAGACTTACTTTCTCTAGAAGAGAATACAACCCTAAGTGAATATATGTGAATATCCAAAATGCAACATAGAGCAAGGGAAACCCTATATGCTTATCTAAGATGATTAATATTCAATTAAGAACAATCCTAGATATCAAAACTAAATGACATGTCAATTAGTTTAGCTAAACAATATTAAGAACAAAACCTAATATGCTAGCACAATACAACTTCTCAAACATACATCATACTAATCTCAATCTTGTATCCAAAGCATACAAAATAACAAACAAGTAATTAATTGAGATTGCTAGATAAGAGAAACACAAAATATATAAGATATTAGTGAAAAGCTTACCAAGCAAAGTATGATGAAGATTCCATGCAAGATGACATCTAGATGATCAAGGATGATGCTAGATGATGATTGATGATCATGAAAAAGTGTTTGAGTGATTAAAAATGAGTTCTTGGAATTTTTCTTCTCTTTGAAAAATATCCTAAGTATGAAATCTGATATGAACTCTCTTGGCTGACCTAAAGTCAAAGTGTTATATATATAGGGGCCATAAATGAAGTGTGGTCGTTTTGAAAAAACGCACCAAAAATATCTCTGTGGCTCGCCTGCCGCGGTTTCTCAACCGCGGCACTATAACCGCGGCACAGCAAAGACATTGCTGTCGCTCGACTGCCGCGGTTGTGGCACCGCGGCAGATGAACCGCGGCAGAGACATGGAAGTCTTTGTCGCTTGCATGCCGCGGTATGCCAAAATTAGGCAACCGCGGCAGCACAACCGCGGCACAAGAAGGGCAAGCCTTCTAAGCCACTTCACACAAAAGAAACATGTAATAAGTGCACGTGTGAGTGTGAAAACAATGCAGCCTAATGCTTAACAAGATATGGCAATTAATAAGCTAGATGCAATCATTTAACATGCAAGAAGAGATGAAAATAGGCATTAATGCACAACACAAATGAACACAACATACAAAGATAAGACATATGCATGAGTTGTGAGTGTGTGCAACTATCTCTTCAAGTCAAGTAAGCACAAAGAAAATTACCTTCGGTGCTTATCAACACAAGGTCTTCAAAGGGCTTCGAACAATAAAACCAATACCTAAGCTACCCTTACAAAGTACCCCAACATGTGGTTTGTCCACGAAATTAGCCAATCAATAATTGGGAACCTTACACAACCCTAGATCAAACCCTATAAATACATCAATGTATTCATTATATCGGGGGGATCATAATAAGCAATTATTTGAGAGAAAGTGAGTATTTAGTGTGTAATCCTTATATTCATAGTGGATCACTTCTCGCCGTCGCTGGCACCGTGGATGTTTCCCCGCCTTGGGGTTTTACCACGTAAAATATGTGTTATGCTTGCTCATCTTTTATTTTTCTACTTTCATTACGTTTATCTTTAGGTTTCACCAACCTAGATCGTTGACTGGTTGACCATCGAAAAATCACCGTCAACAGTACATAAGCCACGGCAAGACAAGTCCCACGGAACAATGCCGCGGTGAAGCAAAAACAGGCATGGCAGGTTCTAGAGGTGGGCACAAAGACGCCGTACAAACCCGTCGGAAACTCTGATAAGCTGAAAATTGGTCAAAGCTTGCCCCAAAGTCAAAGAAAGCTGCCCCTTTTTCCACCTATTGTCCTTAGAAGGCCTCCTCTCTCATGCATACACAATTGATCGCAACAAGAGATACTTACTTAGTTTTTACTTAGTTAGTTAGGGAAAAGGATAGAAAAAGAAGATATTAATTAGATATTTTGTTCTTAGGAATCAAGAGAGATAGTTATTTTGGTAGTATTTTCTAGGTAGCCAAACACCACAAGTTGGTTACTTAGAGTGATAACTTCAAGTTGCCATAGTAGAAGTAGTTGCTTGGATTGTAAGGAGGATCATTTCCACTTCACAAACTTGTCCATTGGTGATGTTTCCTTTGTTTGTAAGTCTTTTTAACTTTGATACTATGTGTAACTAATTCCTCTTGTTAGGGGATTAGATGTAATTCTTGTATTTACCTTATTATATAATCAATCATATTGTTATAATCCTCTCAAGTTATGCATGTGTTCTTTAATACTTGCAAGAATGGTGGTTGCAACCACCAACCTTTTTTATGTGCAATAACTTGAAGAATTGTATGCAATAGACCATTTATTGCATGTTCCTATTATAGCATTTATGTGGTAGAGATTACCAACTTGTAATTCTCTACTAGTAGTTGACTAATTTTCCTTTAATCACTCTCTAATCTTAGATTTCATTGTGATTAAGTTGAGAATTTAGTGCTTAATAATTCCCATGAATAGATGCATGTTAGTAATTGAGGATTAAGCCTTATGATTGATTGATTAGAAACTAGGATTATACTAGAATGAATCTATTCCCTTAACAACTTTTAACCTAGAATTTGAATCAAGTAGTTGCAATTGTTACTTAGCAATCCAATTTTAGCATAATTAATTTGTTAACCATTAGTTAATTTAACCAACCTTGTTTATTCATAATTAGAGAATTGTATAATTCAGTGAAGTAAATGTCTTTATATTGCCTTCCTCGTGGGAACGATACCTTTACTTGCTCACTACATTAGTTCAACGACTTGTGCACTTGCAATAGGGTCACCAGACTCGCACGTCCCTTTAATATAACCAAGGTAGAATAGGTTAATTTATAGTAACAATCGTAGAACCGGTTCGGGCGTGTCAATATGACATTATAACCACAAGATGCAATAAATAAACACATGCAAGAAGAGAGAATAATTAATCAATAATGCACACAAAATACAAACACAACATTCAAGTAAGAAATATGCAAATGTTGTGTGTGTGTGCAACTACATCTCTTCAAGGCAAAGCAAGCACAAGAATTATACCTTTGGTTCTTCTTCTCTTGAGGTCTTGAGAGCCTAAGCTACCCTTACATTTCAAAACCCCAACATGTGGTTTGTCCATGAAATAAGTCAATCAAAGAATGGGAATCCTTACAGCTATCATGGACAGAATGGTGGTATAATACTTCATTTCACTTCTCTTCTCGCATGACACCCTTTGAGGTGGTGTATGGAAAAGCCCCACCCACTTTTACAACTTATAGTCCTAGGGAAACAAGTGTGGCAGCAGTAGAACAAAATTTAACGGATCGAGATGCCATGATTAGGTTGCTTAAAGAAAATTTACAACAAGCTCAGCATAGGATGAAGCAAATGGTTGACAAACATAGAACTGAAAGACAATTTGAAGAGGAAGATATGGTGTATCTACGCTTGCGACCCTTTTGACAATTTTCTGTTACCTCACAGGGAAACTAGAAATTATCCCCTCTATATTTTGGCCCTTATAAGGTTCTACAACGAGTTGGAACAGTTGCGTATAAGTTGGAATTGCCCCCTAGCAGCAAGATTCACCCTGTTTTCCATGTTTCGTGCTTGAAAAAAAGGGTAGGAGAAGATATAATTCCTCAAACTCAACTGCCAAATGTTCGTGAGGATGGACGCATACAGTTGGAGCCTATTGCAATTTTAGAACGTAGGATGGTCAAGCGACATAACAGATATATTACCCAAGTGCTTGTTCACAGGTCAAATTCTTTTCCAAAAGATGCTACTTGGGAGGATTTTTATCACCTGCAACAACGTTATCCAAATTTCCAGCCTTGAGGACAAGGCTAATTTCAAGGGGGTGGGATTGTTACAACTGTTTTTTTGGAAAGATAATTTTTATTAATTATGTTGATCGGTGTGTTTAACTTAATTTAGTGTCTTTTCATTATTTTAGATTCCCTAGTTATTGTTTGCTCTTCTCTAAGTTTATGTTTTCAAAATTAGCTAGAGTCTTTGTTATTTAAGTGTTGGTTATTCTCTTTGTAATGTTTTATCAGAAAATCAATAGAAGATTTAATCTTTTATCAGTCATATCAGTGTATTCTTTTTCCTGGTTGTTACAAGTTTGATCTTGAGGAAGCGGAGGGTTTTCTGGTGAGGGAATCAAAACGTTCGAGCTCAAGAGACTTGCACTTGTCTTGCCTTGTATGCTGGTTTGTTTAGTTAAAAAAACCGAAGGATTGTTTAATTAACTATAATTAAAGAATTAAACCTTGGAATTTAAGGCTAAAGCTTTCTTAAGACAACACCTAGCGTCTTGAGGCTCAACCTTACTATATTATATAGATAATAGTATATATGGTCTCAACTCCCAACAATATTTATAGTTTGCATCTCATGCTTGCAACCAGTATTCTTATCCACTAATGTGCAGCCCGTACATGTTAAAAACAATTATTTGAAATATGTTATGGAATAAAATTTTGAAAAAAATATAAAATAAAATTGATTTTTTATAATATGATATTAAATCAAATTCACTCATGTTAGAATATATGATCCATCTATTTTCTCAAAGACTAACAAATAAATAGCCTATATCCTAGAAAACCTAAATTAGCTATGTTGAGTTCTTACCGGAATCATACCATACTTTTATTTGATCTATTATTTGTTATTACCGGAATCATACCATACTTTTGCATTATTGATTACGAGTTATTGGAATTTTAGTTAATTACCCTATGTTAAACTGATTTTTTTTATTTTATTTACTCTATTAATTTTGATATTGTGATCTGCAGGAATATTGATTATTATAAGTTATTATATATGTAATATGTGATATGATTTTTTATATGTTAATTATAAGTTTTGTTATATATGATAAGCTATTATATTATTATATATAATAAGCTATTTTATAAAATATATTATATATGATTTTTCTTTGTTTATGCCAAAATGCAACACCCAAATAAAGCCATAGAAAGTAAAATACAATTCTCATATGTTAAAGCTTATTTCCATGAAAAACACTTGTCATAACATTCTTGCATTCTAGAGATAGATGCTTTGAGTAGCTTCAGACCCCGAAAATAAAAGCTGCATATCATATTTTGTAACATACTCTTATCTGATTTATGCATTACTCATATACAAATTAGTAGTACTAAACCAACCATTTGCTAAAATGGGAGAGAAAGGTAATTGAGAGAATGTGAATACTCTATGTACTTATGTGTATTAACGTATACAACCATGAAAAACATATATAGAAGATTTACAATGATTAAATAGAGAAATTGTTTCGAAAGTGTAGGACTGATTACAGTAAATAAAATAAGTCAAATGTTTGCATTGATTACACATGATATGATCCTGGAATCAAGTCTCCAAATTGATATGATCCTAGAATCAAGTTACCAAATCGATAGATGCTAATTTGATTCTCAATACGCCTCCTCAAGTTGTAGCGTGGATGTCCATTGCATTCAATTTTCGTAAATGAAAATGGAAAAGTGCATTCCCAAGTGGCTTTGTAAACATATCAGCTACTTGGAGGGCTGAAGCTACATGTGAGGTATTGATCATCCCTGCTTGTATTCGTTCATGAATTGTATGGCAATCTAATTCAATTTGCTTCATTCGTTCATGGAATACCGGATTTGAGACAATGTGTAGGGCTGCCTAATTGTCACAATATATAGCCTTGCTGGTTGTGGGTGTTTGACACAAAAATCATGTAACACATACTTTAACGAAACCAATTCATATGTGATGGACACCATAGACCTGTACTTCACCTTCACATGTGAACGAGACTTGGATGGGTTGCCTCCCACCAAGCGTTCAGATTAAGGTCTCAGCTAGACACATTCATGATTATATATAAAAATTTTCATAGCCCTAGCATCATGAATGACACTTGCAATAATGTCATTTTTTCTAATATCCTTAAAAATCAAATTTATACAATGTGTTGCAAAAGGAGTCCAAAATAAGGAATATTTTTTCATCAATTTTTTACCTACTTTCATAAATATAGAGCCATTGTCTGTGACAATTTGCACAATGTTCTTCTTATCGACCTCTTTCACCACATATTTGAGCAATCTATAAATATATTGATGATCTTCAATTTTGTTGGATGCATCAACATATTTTAGGAAAATTTTGTGACCCTTATAATACATCATAAAATTAATTATCGACAATCTTGTCGGTCCTATCCACCCATCACACATTATGGTGCAGCCATATTTCTCCTATATATTTTTGAAGTTATCATCATACTTTTTCATTTCCGTGTACTCGATGTCTAAGTACTTATGCCTAATTTCATGTGTTGATGGTGGTTGAACTTCGACACCTATATTCACATACATGTTAAATTTAATTGTGAAATAAAAAATAAAAACAAATCAAAAATTTCAAAAACATTATTATTTAAGAAAAAAAAAAACCTAATTCTTGAGCATTAATAGTCATGTTCTTAAAATGATGAGAGCCGATTTTATGTGAGGGCACATTATCATAAATAAAAAAACTTCGATACTAGCCTCCCATTTTTTTCTCTAATGCTACCCACCTTGAACATATCTTTAATATTATTTTGCTTTGCACCGGATGATTTGTACAATGAAGGTGCAACTAAAGGTTTATAACACGACTCTTGCCCATTTTGATTGCGACGTACTTTTTGTGGTGCTTGGCTATTACCTCCAGCTCCTGAACCCTTTCCTCTTTTTGACCTCCCCTTAAAGATTCTTGCTTCTTGTTCTCTTTGCCATTTAGATGCTTTGGATGCATTTATTGTAGAACGATAATCATCTTGCTCATCAAGAAGCATACCTTCAAGATAATGATAGATATCTTCTTCCTCTTTTGTATCAGAGAAATTTCCCTTAAATTTTTGTTGAATTTGTTCAATCTCCCTTGCAGTTTTTATTTTTTTATTTTTTTGCAATTGCGATATTTGAAATTTAACTTCCAGTGGCACATTTCTATACAACTCATTACCGATTAAATTAAATTTAAATTGGGTAATTCCTCCACTTTGCATTGTGTAGCCGCAAAATGTGCATATAGTACCATTTTTATTATTTGGTACTGGTTAGCAATACTTTCATATTGGATCATTTTTAGTACTAGACATTTTACCCAATATAATTCCCTATTAAAACAAAATTAAATTTTGTACCAATCAATTTATAAATATGAAAATTCAAATGAGTTTTAGAAACAATACCACACAACATCTAATATTTGCATACAATTATAATGAATACTTCTCTAATCAGGACCGTTCTGTCTTTATAATTTTAGGACCTCCAATCATAGCCACACATTCATAGTGAGCTTACAACCCCACATTAACAAATACCCACACCCAATATGAATGTGTGGCTGTGGTTGGACGTCCTTAACTTATAATTTCAAGACATCCTTACTAGAGAACTACCCCAATTATAATATCATTATTTTTTATAATTTTTTTTTTATCAAAGTAAACATTTACGTACCTGATTATTTGATGAAAATATTGAGAATTTGAGATAAACTTGTGATGTAAAATTTGCTATGTTAAGTGTAGTTGTATAAGATGAAAACTGAAAGAGTAGAGTGAAGATGATTTTATAGATGAAGTGAAAACGGTGAACAAATAGATGAATAATTGAATGAAATTTTCTTTGTTGCATTCATTTATATTCTTTTATATTCTCTACAAAGAATAAATAATAAATGATGATTTTTTATTTTTTTCGAAGGCATTCATTGTGTTTCTCTTTTTCAAATTCTATCATTATGATTCTCTACAATACCAAATAATTGAGATTCTTTTCTAATTTTTATTTTTATTTTTTGATAAAAATAATTGAGTTTCTTTGGATTCTTTGCACAAAAGAAATAATTGTGGGTTTTACATGTTTTGTACAAACAATTGTCTGAGATTCTTTTATTTGGAATGTCAGTACAAATTTATAAAAAACCAATTCTAGATATTTATAAATTGATTGGTACATATTTAATATTATTTGGAATGAGTTTTACACATTTTAGCCACAAACAATTTTTTTTAGATTGCTTTCACAAAATTTTACATATTTTACACGTTCGCTCCTTGGTTTTTTGTCCAATTTTATTTCAAGTCTTCAATAATTCTACTATTGACTATTAAGTTGAAAATTTTTATAAATTTGTTAATGGTTCTTCGAAAAAAATTTTCAATTTAAATTATTTTAACAATAATTTAATTGTTTAGATTTTTTTTTTAAAAAAAAAAATTAATAATAAGCAAAATATTCATGGACTTTCGGGGTGTAATTCACAATATTTCGAGAAATATCAAAACATTTTAGGATGTAAGGATTCCCATATCTTGATTGGCTTATTTCATGGACAAACCACGTGTTGGGAATTGTATGTAAGGGTAGCTTAAGTGATTGATATCCAAGCTCAAGACCCTCTCATGTCCTCAAGGTTGATAAGCACCAAAGGTAAACTTCTATGTGCTTAATTTGCTTTAAAGAGATTAGTTGCACACATACACTCGCATCTCATGCTTAATTCATTTTCTTGTATGTTGTGTATGTGTTGTTATTATGTGCTCATTAATGTTTATTAACATCTCTTCTTGCATGCTTTACATGATTGCATTTTGTATAACCAAAGTCATGTTCATTCTAGACTTAGTATTGCATTCATTGTACAGGGCGCTGTACAAAGCGCTGTACAGGGCGTTGTACAAAGTGCTTTACAAAGCGCTATACGAACAGCGCCCATATTAGCGCTGTACAGACCTGATCGATTTAAATCGGTCGCTGTACAAAGCGCTGTTCGTATAGTGCCACTTTGTTTTCTCGAGAGATCAAAGTATGGGCGCTGTACAGGCGCTGTACAAGAGGCGCTTTACGTACAGCGCCCAAGGCAAAAATAGGTGTCACTTTTCAAAACGACCACACTTCATTTTGACACCCTATATATATGCCACTTTGACTTTAGGTCATGACAAGTGAGTTGATTTTCAGATTTCATACTTGAAACATTTTTCAAGCAAAGAAAAATACAAAAGAACTCACCTTTAACCACTCAAATCAAATCCTTTGTGCATCAAATTTCATATTGCATCTTCTATGTCTATATAGAAAGCATCCATGTATGGGTTTGCATCATCACAACTTGCTTGGTAAGATTTTGATTAAGTTCATCTTTTTTTAGTATTTTTACTATCAAGCTATTTTCTTTTAATTTACTTGTATGTTTTGATCATATGATAAATACAAGATTAGAGAATTAATTGTGATGAATTGATTGAGTGTTGTATTGTGATAGCTAATTAGGTTTTTGACTAATCTTGATTAGCTAAGCTATTTGACATGTCATCTAGCTCTTGATATCTTGGGTTGATTTAATTGAATATATCATCATCCTAGATAAGCATCTAAGGTTCCCTAGCCTTGTTTGTTATTTGAATATTCATACATATTCACATAGGTTGCATAATCTCTTTTTAGAGAATTAAGTCTTGAGGCTAAGATTGCTTAGGCCTCAAGCAATTGGACTAGAGCCACTTTTAAAGGCCCGCGTGGTAGAAGTGAGGGGTTATTGACCAGAGTGTTAGACGATATCTACATAGGTTGTAAACTCCATTTCAATTAGTGGATTTTGAGGTCCGAGTGTGGCGCACTATACAGCCCGTGGTTTTTCCCAGTGGTTGGGTTTCCACGTATACATCAAGTGTTATTTAAATTCCGCACTATATTACACTTGCTTGTATTTTTGACTAGTAGGGTCATTTTTGTAAAATTGACTTGCATGCGAAAATTGGGTAATAATAGTTAAAATCTATTCTCCCCCCACCCCCACCCCCATCCCTCCCCCCCCCAGATTAATATATTTAGAACACACATAGTTTATTCAAGTATTTATTGGACTTTCATAGGAATATTTGAAATTTTTTATGGATATTTCGAAATCGGCAGGATATTCTACAGGATATTAAATATTTGCCTGTTTCGATATCTATCCCTCCAAAATACGGATATATCGGTGGATATTTTGGTATATCTTTCGATATTCAGTTCTTTGATTGTCACTAAGTTTGTGAATAGTAATACAATTCTAAAAGATAAATTGTCACTACCAAAAAGGATTTGGATCCTCTCATAAGCTAAACTTTGCCTAAGTTTTCAATGATCCGGAGACATGTGGCACTCAATCATTTGAATGGTCTAGATTTCATTTATTTTTTCCCTTTTTTATTTACTTTAAACGGTACCATTTCAACAATTTTTTATTTTTTTTTTGTCAGCATTCTAACCTAGTGGTGGCCATGGTTCTGGTTAACCGACGGTTTTGTCCGCGGTTTAACCGGAACCGTACGGATAAAAATCGGAAACCGAAATCGACGGTTTGAAAACCGGTCCAAAACCGATTTTTCGGTTTCAGTTTCGATTTGGGGGAGGCAAAAACTGACGGTTAAGAACCGGTTAAACCGTCGGTTTTTCCTTAAAAAAAAAAAATTAACCAACCAATCATACGCTGCCACGTGGCAGCGTATTTTAAAAAATTTTACCATTGACAGCGACCTTTAAAAATAAAATAAAATAAAATAAAATTTCCACCCAATCAGACGCTGCCACGTGGCAGCGTCATTAATATACGACCGTTGACAGCGACCAACTAAAAAAAAAAAAAAACCCACCAATCAGACACTGCCACGTGGCAGCGTCTTTTACCAAATCTAACCGTTGACAATGACCTTATTTAAAAATAAAAAAAAAAAAAATTAATCCACCAATCAGATGCTGCCACGTGGCAGCGTCTAATCCAAAAGACAAAAGTTACCGTTGAAAGCGACTGTTTGAAAAAAAATAATTAAAAAATTGGACCAATCACAGGTTGACACGTGGCACTCAGTTTGAAAAAAAAAATTACATTTGGCCGTTTGCAGTCATCAGACGACCGTTCTGATGACCACCAACGGCCATCCATAATTTTTTTTTTAAACCCTTTAACTTTTCCTATTTGTAAAGCCACCCCTTTCTATTATCCTATAAATACCCCCCAACACTTCATTTTTCTTCACACCACTCTCATTTTCTCAACTTCTCTCAATCTCTCTCAATCTCAAATTCTCAATTCTCTCTACATTTACAATTTTCTTTAATTCTCATATCATATATTAATTATTTATTCTATTTTTTTTCTAGCATACAATATATATTTCTTATATTTTTTTACCATCATATATTTTTTTCACCACTATTATTCTAACAATATATTTTTTTTACCATCATATATTTTTTTCACCACTATTATTCTAACAATATATTTTTTTCAATCATATATATATATATATATATATATATATATATATATATATATTTACTTGCTTATCACTATTATTTCAACAATATATATTTTTCATTCAAATATTTTTTTTTTAGTTGCTTACCACTCTTATTCCAAATTTCCAACAATATATTTTTTTCAATCATCTATTTTTTTTTTACTTTGTTACCATTATTATTCCAACAATTTTTTCTTAACATATATCTATATTTTATTATTATTAATTTTTCAATGGCAAGTGGAAGTGGAAGTGGGGGAGATGGTTCAAGAAATGTGAACAGAGGAAAGGGTACAATGCAAAACTTGTTGGAAACCATTGGTGATGCTGTCAATTACGACAATGTGACTTTTCACCAGTTCCTTCAAGATCGATTTGGATCCGATCACCCTTCTACTCCTAATCCCCCTCTAACAATTCCCGAGTTCGACGGACTCGACCCCACTCACAATACCCCCAATACTAATGAAAGTGCATCTAACCCCCCACCCCCTTTGGATGATTTTTTTGTAGGTGAAGGTGAAGAAGAAAAGCCGACGAAGTCCGATCTCTTCAAAATGCATATGAAGAAAAGTAAGTTACAAGATGGATCTTTCCATATACAGTGCAATCACTGCACCAAAACATACAATGTTCCAAGAAACTTCGGATATGGCACGTTATAGACCCATGTCAGAAAAACTCACCCGTCCGAATTCGCGAGTGCAAATAACCAAGCCCAAATTGCCAGGTACGCAACCTCTTCTAATCAATTATTTCATTACACGACTGAAAAAAATAGAGAACAACTAGCATTAATGGTTGCAACTGAACACTTACCTTTTGGTTTTGGTGAGAAAGTAGGTTTTGTTAATTACTGCCAAAATGCATTAAATCCTGCAATGCAACGTGTTCCTAGATCCACTCTCACACGTACACTAAATGCCATTTACAGAAAAGAAAAAAACAATTTGAAAACATTTTTTGAACAATTTCAAGGTCGCGTTTCCGTATGTGCCGACATATGGACCGACAATTTTGGTAGTCATTCATATTTGGGTGTCACATGTCATTATATGGACAATGACTGGGACATGCAAAAAAGAATTCTTGCATTTCGTGTTTTCGATGACCCGCATTCAGCTCAAAATATTTTTCGACTCCTTAAAATCATTTTTCAAGAGTATAATATTTTAAACAAAATTTTTGCTATAGACTTTGATAATGCTGCAAGCAATACCGCATCTATTCCTTACTTACGGGAGTTGTGCAATCCCTATTTTGGGGGTAAATTATTTCATCAACGTTGTGCATGCCATGTTTTAAATTTGTGTGTTCAAGCTGGATTAACAGAGCTTTCTGGTTTTATTAGACCAATTAGAGATAGTATTAACTATATTTGGAGGCATAGCAAAATCATGAAACAATGGTTAAAGTATTGCTCTCTGAATAATATGCATCCCAGAAAATTTTCTCGTGACATTACCACTCGTTGGAATTCAACTTATAAGTTGCTTAGTGAAAGTGTTAAATATAAGGATTTATTAGTTTTTTTTATTAATTATAACGTTCCAATAATTTCTCTTGAATTGAACCATTGGGATGTATGTATAAAAATTCTTGAATTGCTACGTGTTTTTAATGATGCTACCATTGCTTTATCTGGTATTTACTATCCTACTACTCATTTATTTCTTACTCAAAGTGTTAATATTGCTTGTGCATTTCATGATTGTAGATTTGATGTTCAATTGAGTCCATGTGTTGCTGCCATGAAAACAAAATGGATTTCTTATTATGGGGAGATTCCAAAGATTTACTTGCTTGCACCGTGTTTTGATCCACGCTTTAAATTAGATTGTTTGCAGGATTATTTAGAGAATTATTACAAATCTTTAAATTTAGAGGTTGATATTCTTCAGTTATGTGCTTCCGTTAAAGCTTTGCTTTATGAATTATACAATGAATATATTAGAATATATGGTCAGTCTTTCAACGTGCCGGTTTCACAACCCCAACCCACATTTGGCGGTAGTAGTAGTTCTTCCGCAAAATTTCAATTAAAGGGTTTGGGGGATCGACTGTTTTCCTAAAGATCCAAAAAATTACGAACATCTTCTTCATCCTCATCTGCCTCTGAGCTTGACTGGTATTTAGAAGCCAATCATATATTTCCAGATGAAGGATTTGATCTCCAGGTTTGGTGGAAGAGTAATCAACAGGAATATCCAATTTTGGCTATTATTGCCAAACAAATTCTTGGAACGCCGGTTTCTACAGTTGCTGTGGAACAAGAATTTAGTGCAGGTGGAAATATTTTGGACCCAAGACGGTCGGCTATGTCTCCACAATCACTTGAAACCCAGGCATGTGTTGATGATTGGACCAAGGCAAAATATAGACAACAAGAACTCCAGCCGGATATAGTGAACGACTTCTTCGAAGGTGACCAAACCACAGGAACGGAAGGCAGCGAATAGATTCCGTTCCAACTTCCAACCTCCAACACCGAGCAACTAATTAAAGGTAAAAGAACTACGTGGCCTTTGATTCCTCTACATTGGTGGAGGATACGTAGGCAGCTTAATTGTGGTAAAAAATTAAGTGCAAGGCTGGTATTTTTTTTTTTTTTTTTTTTTTTAATTTTTAATTTTAACTTTGTTACATTGTAATATTGTATATTTGAATTCAAGCCTTCAAGGCTAATTTTTTGTTATTTTTATTTTTTTTGTAATTTTTTTGTTATTTATTAATAAATGCCAATTTCTTTTCTTTTAAATATTGTGAAATACTTAAATACATCAATGAAAATGTTTGTAAATGTTTTTTATTTATTTACAACTTTATGATTTTATATTAGTCAAGATTTTGATTTTATATTTAATTTACAATTTAAAAAATACAAACAAGCTTTACCAAAAAAACCAAACCACAAAAAACGAAAAAAAAAAAAAAAAAAAAAAAACCGAAACCGAAACCGAATCGGACCAAAACCGAAACCGAAATCGAAACCGAAAAACCGCCGGTTTTAAACCGAAAACCAAACCGGTTTTTCGATTTCGGTTTCGGTTTCGGTTTCGGTTTCGGTTTTGGTTTCGGTGAGTTTCCAAACCGAAACCGAACCGAAACCAAACCGTGGCCCACACTATTCTAACCACAACTTCATTTTCACAATCCCTAACTTCTCTACTTAAAAAATAAATAAATAATCCATAACTCCTTCTTCTGCTGGGTTTCTTGTTCATGAACCAGATTTTTCTCATATTAGAATCAATTCAAACTCCATCTCTATCAATCAAGCTCCATCTCTTCTTCTACTTTTCTTCTCATGAACCAAATTCTCAATTCAATTACTCCATATTTTCTTATGTGTTTCTTCTCAGAACTAGATCCTTCTGCGTTTATTCCTCTTGATTCTAGTGGAATGTGTATTCAATCAATTGAAAATTACGATTGTTTCATTTAATTTTATTTTTTTTATAATCATTTTTGTGCTTTGATTTTTTAAATGATATCTGTCAAAACTCTCTTGCACCTGAAATTTTGATGAAGGTGCCAACTGTGATTGTTAAAAATTACTAATCTATCAAAAGATTGGTTTGGATACTTGGATTGATATGCTTAGCAGAGGATTTGGGGATTTTGAGAATAAAGTTGTGTTGAAACAATGTTGAAGCAAGTTAAAATAAAATAAAATAAAATAAAAAATAAATAAAAAATAAAAAAATAAAAAAATAAAAATTAGGCTGCGGCTTGATGAAAACCAAATTATTTAAGGGTTAGTGGTTACCAAAAATCTCTAAAATCCTGACCATTAAGATTCTTTTACTTGTCTAATTGTGATTGAAAACTACATGCAATAAATCTTGACCATTAAAATTTTTAATTGCTACATGTCACTAGATCCTTTAAAGCTTAAGAAAAATTTAGCTTAGGAGAGGATCCAAATCTCACTAAAAAGATGTACACAAAACCTTTAAACAGTTAATTGTTACTAGATACAAATTTATATAAGATCGAGTGATATTCATTAAAAGTTATTATTTGTGATAATTACCAAAAAGTTGTCATAAATACTTTTAGTGACGAGTCAAAAGTGATAAATTCTTAGTGACACTTTTTTTTTTTCGTGGTATGAAAAAAAAAAAGAAAAAGGAATTCACTCTCTCAACCCACCCTCTGTTCATGTGTTGACATATGGACAGCAATAAATGTTTTATATTAAAAATCTAACATTCATAAATAGTCTACTTTTTCATTTTATTTACAATACAAACAAACAACTAATTTCCTAGATTGCCTTTCTTCTTTAACATAAGTAGATTGTCATTTAATATCATTTAATAATAATGATAATAATAAAAATAACAGTTCTGTTCTGTTAGACTCTAAAACTCTGCACCTTCTCTTCTTTCTACTGAACTTGTGTTTCTAACCCAAAATCAAATAATTACATGACTACTTACTATATGTGACAGAGACATTGTGACATGCTAAATTATTTTTCTAGCCAACATTTACAATATATGGGCCTTCATTCAAATACACAAGTTACAAAAGATGGTATGTATTAGAGCTTGTTACATTCCATCAAAGTACTTAGTTTTAAATTTATTTTATTTATTTATTTATTTTATTATTATTATTATTATTATTAAGGTTCTTAGTTTTAAGTTATAAAGTACTATTGGTATATAATATTTTATTGTAAGTTCAAACATGATGATATTTAAGAATATAACACAGTTTATCAAGCCTTCTGATCATTAGATTGCTTTAAAGGTACAAGTTATTAAGACTATGTGTATATATATTTTTTGTAACATGAACGGTGATATAAAAAAATATTTCTCATTTCATATTAAAATTTGCTAATTTTTCTTATATATGTTTTGTAGGTATTCAAAAGTCAGAAGCATTTTCTCAAATGGAAAGATGCAGTCTTAATTGAAAAAAGAGAATTTCTTTTTATATTTTATGGTGCTTTCGGATAAATATTATGCAATTTTCTATTGGTTTATTATTTTCCTTTGGTTAATCAACGATGTACCCTTTATTTAATTTCTTTTAGTTTATGTGAATTTTTTATAATATATTTTAAAACTATTTAATTCTAATTTTTTTTACTAATTATTTATTCTATATAACAACCATCAAGTTAATCAGTGATGTTTGGTAATAAAAATTTGGTAAAAAAAAATATTTAACCAATTCAATTTGGGTCTGTAAACACAAGTTCAGTAGGAAGAAGAGAAGTTGCAAAGTCTTAGAGTCTAACAATACAAACCTGTTATTATTATTATTATTATTATTAAAAATAATATTAAATGACAATAAGAATAAGGGTAATCTAGGAAATTAGTAAATGTTAGGTTTTTAATATAAAATATTTATCGATATACAAATATCAACATAGGAACATAGAGTGAGTTGGTAGTGTGAATTTAACGCTCCCCAATCAAAAAATAATAATAACTTTTGCACATTGCATGCTGTACAATTGACGGTCACTATGGTGACAAACCGACAATGATGATTGATGACCCATTTAACATCCTTTGAATAGTTGAATACTCTATAATATATATATATTTTTTTGAAAGGACTATTATCTAAAATTTAAAAATGCGACCAAGAGAAGATTCTTGTAGAGTGGAAATCCAAAGTAAGAAAAATTTGTGTTTTGGCTTTTGGGAATATATTTTGCTGGAACTGGACAAAATCTATCATCATTCATTAAAGTGATCAGTCTTTACTGTTCTGTTCACCAAAAAAAAAAAAAAACTCTAGTTCAGTCCTGAAATTTTGCTGCACAAATTAAGTCTCGTGTTTGTTCTGATCAATGGGTGTTTCATCGTCTACTTGTTCATCTTCCACCACCACCAACTATGACAGAGAGTATGATGTGTTCCTCAGTTTCAGAGGTGAAAACAGTACTAGTGACAGTTTCAAAAGCCACCTCTGTGGTGCTTTGTCTCAAAAACACATTGAGACCTTTGTTGATGATGATAAACTCAACAGAGGAGACGAAACCTCACCTGCGCTTTTGAAAGCAATTGAAGAATCAAAGATTTCGGTTGTCATTTTCTCCAAAGATTATGCTTCTTCAAAAGGGTGTTTGCGTGAGCTAGCAGAGATTATCAAGTACAAGAAAAAGAACAAGCAGATTGTCATACCTGTTTTCAACCAAGTTAATCCATCCGATGTACGTAAGCAGACTGGAAGCTTTAATGATGCTTTTGTTAAGCACAATAAACAAGTTTCTGGAGATGAGTTGCAGACATGGAAAGCAGCTTTGACTGAAGCATCCAATCTATCTGGATTTGATTCCTCTGTAACTAGGTATATCCAACTCTGTTCTATTTCACTTGCTAGCTTGCTTTTCAGGATGGTATGTGTTTGTTTGTATTATGATATTTTTATTGGGGTGTGATTCAATTTAACTCACAATAGATTGTTTGTTGTTATTTGCATTTGGTAGGCCTGAATCCAGACTTGTAGATGAAATTGTCAAAGATGTTTTGACGAAATTGAATGTTATGTTTGCTTCAGCAGATTTTAGAGGTCTAGTTGGAATAGATTCCCGCGTTGAGAGCGTTAAATCATTGCTATGCATGGAAACGGCAGACTTCCGAGTTGTAGGAATTTGGGGCATGGGTGGTATAGGGAAAACAACCATTGCTGGAGCTGTTTTCAATCAAATTTCTTGCCAGTTTGATGATCATTGTTTTTTTGTTGCAAATGTTAGGGAAGAATCAGAAAATATTGGTGGATTAGTTCGTCTAAGAGATAAAATTCTCTCTGAAATATTAGGGGAAAATCTTAACTTAGGCACTCCCAATATACCCCCATTAGTTAAGCGAAGGATCCAAAGCAAAAAGGTTTTCATTGTTCTGGATGATGTGAATAGCTTGAAACAATTAGAAATCTTGGCGGGAGGGCTTGATCGATTTGGCCTTGGAAGTAGAATTATCATAACAACTAGAGATAAACAATTACTTCTTAATTTTGTAGCAGCATATAACATATATGATGTTGCGGCCTTGGACAAGCATGAAGCTCTTCAACTTTTTTGTAATTGTGCCTTCAAAGAAGATCATATACCCGAAGATCTTATGGTGTTCGCTCATAGAGCAGTAGATTATGCCAAAGGAAACCCTTTAGCATTAAAAGTACTGGGTTCCTCCCTGTATCGAAAGAGCGAACAGGATTGGGAAAGTGCATTGCATAAGTTACATCAGATTCCTAACCTTGAAATTCATAGTGTATTGATAATTGGTTATGATGCACTAGATCGCGAGGAGAAGAATATATTACTTGACATCGCTTGTTTCTTCAATGGACATAATGCAAATTATTCAATACAAATACTAAATGCTTGTTACTTCTCTACACAGGCCGGACTTAGTGTCCTTGTTGATAAGTCTCTCATAACTATATCACAAGACAAAATAAAAATGCATGATTTATTGCAAGAAATGTGTTGGGAAATTGTTCGTCAGGAATCATTCAACAATCCAGGGGAACGCAGTAGGTTGCACAATCATGAGGATATTTTTCGCGTACTAAAGAGAAATACAGTAAGTGCCTGATAGATTTGTTTTTGTTTCTTTTATTCGATGTCATAAATTTCTGGAAACTTTAATGTTATTACATCTCATAACTTATTTTTTACTTTTTGGTTGTAAGGGAACTGAATCAGTTAAAGGCATACAATTAGATATGTCTAAAATAAAGAACGTAGATTTGAGTGCTCAAGCCTTTGAAAAAATGTACAATCTTAGAATTCTCAATTTCTACGATTGGAGTCAAGAATTTGGAGACCCCACAAATGCCTGCAAAGTGCAACTCCCCTATGGTCTAAATTATCTTCCGGATGGATTGAGGTCTTTCCATTGGCTCAGGTATCCTTCGAAAGTACTACCATCAAAATTAAACCTAGATCACCTTGTTGAACTTGACCTTTTTGAGAGCAATGTTGAACAACTTTGGGAAGGCAAACAGGTATGATTTACATAATAATACACACATTTCATTCTTTGAATATATTTTGTGTAGTTCACACTCACACATTTCATTAAGACGAGATGAGGTTGGTTTGGTGGTATAACCCTCACACCTACACCATGAGATTGTGGGTTCGAGTCCTCCTTCTATGTAATACTTCCACTCACACATTTCATTAATCATGTTGCTATATTTTGTTACAGGATGTTCCTATGTTAAGAAGGCTTATTCTTGGACTGTCTCGGAACCTGACTAGGATCCCAGATCTCTCAGGTTCTCCATATCTTGAGGTTATAGACCTTATAAATTGCAAAAGCTTGCTTGACATTAGCTCCTCTATTCAACATCTCAACAATCTTCATGTTCTGCGTCTCGAGGGTTGTGAAAGTCATAGCAGCTTTTCAAGTAACATTCGTTTTGAATCTCTTAGAAATCTTGATCTCTCTTTGTGCAGTAGTGTCACGAAGTTTCCACAGATTTCGGGGAATATAGAGATGTTAAGTTTAAACGGGACTGAAATAGAAGAAGTTCCCCCATCAATTGAGAATCTAAGTAAGCTTTTTTTTATAGATCTTTCAGACTGTACGAGGCTCAAGCATATTTCGACCAACATTTGTAAATTGAAATGTCTTTGTTCTCTAATTCTTAAAAATTGCGTCAAACTTGAGAGTTTCCCTGAAATCTTGGAGAAAATGGAAAGTATGGAAATTCTTGATTTATCTTATTGCTCAAAACTTGACAAATTTCCCAAGAACATTGTGTATTTATCCTCATTAGAACAATTAGTCCTACGAGGAAATAATTTTGATTCTCTACCAGAAAGCATCAAGCAGCTTTCTAACTTGAGAGAGCTTTGGTTAAACGATTGCAATAAGCTCCAATCCTTAACAGTGCTTCCATTAGGTTTGAGATATTTAGAAGCAGAAAGTTGCAAGCAGCTTCAGTCATTACCGGATGCATCCAATTTTGCAGAATTAGTAACATCAGCACAAAGCATTAGTAGAGGTTCATGTTTAAAATTCAACTTTACTAATTGCCTGAAGCTTAGTGATCAGAAAGCATGTAGCAACGCATTGGCAGAGTTACTACCAATAATAAAGTATATGACAACGACAGAAAAGGTTGCTTCTCTCTTAATTAACCCCTTTATCTCTCTCGCAGCCTCTTTCTCATTAGTTTTGATAATCATTTTCATGTTACAGGAGTTACAAAAGGAGGTTAATATTGACATCTGTTATCCTGGAAATGAAATTCCCGATTGGTTCAGCTATCCAAGTTTTGGATCTTCCATGTTTATTCAACTGCCTCAGCCTAATGGTTGTAACCGTAAGATCCTAGGTGTTGCTTTGTGTGTTGTTATTGCATTTAAGGAGTGTTGTTTTAATGACATTGATCATCTCAGGGTTAGGGTTCCTTTTGTGTGTTGTGTCCATCCTAGAACCATTGATCACCGTTTGGTTAAATTGGAAGGCTATTTGACTGTTCGCGATGATCGAGAGTATACAGACAAAATATCCATTGACATGGATCATGTGGTATTAGGGTATCGTAGCTATCCAAATGTTAAGATACTTGAGGATGACTATGCAACTTGTACAGTTAAGTTTGCGGCTCCAGATGTAGGCCAAAACTGCAAAGTGAAATATTGCGGAGTATCTCTAGTATATGCAGAGCCTGAAATAATCCAACCCAGCATTTCTGTTGAGAAATTTGGTTCCACCAATCAAGATTCTGGGGAAGCAATGGTAGAAGAAATCCCAAATGAGGCTGAAACAAGTCAAAGTGAAAATGGAAGTGGAAATGACAGATATGAGGATGAGGAAAAGGATCCACAACCTAAGCCAGTTACAGGAAACAATTCAATGCTCTTGATTAACAACAAAGTCGGTCCTTTTTATCGCACTTTATGTGACAGATTTGGCCTATTGCGTTGCTATTGTTGGAATTTTCTTGTGTGTCTCTTTTACAGACTTTGTGCTGTATATGGAGAGACCAATATAATCCAACCCTGCATTTCTCCAGAGAAATTTAATGCTACCAACCAAGCTTCTGAGGAAACAATGGTAGAATCATACACTAAATTCCCTAATGAGGCTGACACAAGTGCAAGAGGAAGTGGTAAATCGGCACACTTCATCAACAACAAAGTCTTTCTTCTTCATCATACTTTGCTTAAAGGTGTTGTCTTATTACACTACTACTTCTGGAGTTTCCTTGTATGTCTCTTTGGCGGACTTTGTGTTTTTGGGCTGCTGGTACTTCTGGTGCTTCATCTAGTACTTCTGGTGCTTCATCTATCAACTCGTTGTGAAATTTATTTGTCATATCATGCTCAAAATATGCAGGGTAAGTAACTCAGGCAACACTGAGTCAACTATTCATATTTATGTTCTATCTTTAATATTAATTTGTACTTTGTTTGTATATTCTGAAATAATGATTGAAAGTTCAAAATGTATTCTAGAGATACCACAAATGCTATTTCTTTGTTTTGTTTCTAATGTTATCTTTTTCATCATTTTGCACCAGTTAGAAAAATCTGAGCACTGCATCTGCTGATCAGTTCTCTGATGACTCTGCTTGTCCCGTAAATTTTCATCCCGAATTTGAAACTTGATTTGCTAGAATGTTACAGATTGAAATTGGCAGATAATCTGCAGCAAATTGTGCAAAAGCATGTCCTGCCTCTACTTTCAAGGTCTCAGCCTTCGATTCTAAGGACTTCTCTTACCCTGAGTAATATTTTCCAATATTCTGTTCCTTTTCTCAAATTGGTGATCTTTGTCTAATCAAATAAAGCAGTTTTATGAATTCTATACAATAAAGGATATGCTTTTATGTCAACAAAGAAATACTTATATCCAAAATTTTACGTAACTAGTTCTCTAATTCTAATGGTATATATTATCGTAGATCACCCTTAACTATAACTGTCTTGTTCAAGCTTGGTTGGATTCTGAATTTTTCCATGTAATAGATCATGAAGTAGTTAAGGAATTGATAGACAATATATGTCATAGCCAAATCAAGAAGCTTTTTGAATTGCCATGAAATGAAGCTTTTCCAAGAAAGTAGAAACCATGTACTTACTGTACAGCCATATTCTTCTATCCTCTTTTTTAGTTACTGTCATAAATATCATCAGTTTTTACTTACAGCACAGCCAATTTATTGTTTTTTAAGCTTTTACTGCACAATCTATTGTTTTTGGAACAGACTGCACTGTTGTTGGAACTCAGACTCTGCTGTTGTTGAAGCTTCGTGATTGTATTGCTTAGTGCTTGTATGACAGCCTACAAACTCAGAAGAAAATCTTCTCAAGTAAGTTATATACTTGTATGGCCGCCATGGTTCATTGTTTTATGGAACTTTCTTCTTTTTATTGATAGATGATGTTGTCCTTTGAATCTGTCATTCTCTGCAGACAAGTTTACGAGAAGTAACCTGTTTTCCTGAGCTGGCCAAACTTTTCTGTTCTTGTTTGGTGGTTTGGCTGTGTAACGGAATGCAGATGATCCATTCTGAGTCCATTTTCTGATATGTACTGTCTATCATTCAATACTTGTGATCCATTCTAAGTCTCACGTCGCTAATGAAAGTGTTCTTGTTCTAATTGATGTGAACCACTACTCATTTTCTGTGTAAACACATTTTGTTCTAAAAAGCTTACTAGCAAAACCATGAAAGTCATTGCTTGATGGGTCTGGTTTGTTTAATTTTCTGTCATGGTTACAACCAGGGGCTAAGCCAAGAATATGGCTTGGGGCCGAGACAAAAACAAATATTCAAGTTTATGTCCGACAAATATGCTAATATTTGTAAACTAAATTGTTAAGAAAATCAAATGTAATGTCGTTTGATCTCATATGTAATGCTGCAAAAAATAAATTAATAAATAAAATAAATAAGAGCTTTATGAATAAAATAGAGCCTGTACTCATATATAATGCTACAAAAAAATAAATAAATAAATAAATAAATAAAATAAGAGCTTTATGAATCAAAATAGGGCTCGTGACTTGTAAAATAAATCTCAAAAATCATCTGTTAATGACAAAATCTTGTCACCTTTCCCAAAACCTCGATACCTAGCCAAGCATCACCTCGCGGAGTATGTAAAAAATATCTCTCTACAATATCTCTCTAGAAATTTCTCTCAACCTAACACAAACTTCATTGCCTCAGTTCGTCGTCGGCTTCTTGCTATGGCAGCGGGAGACGGCGGCGATGTCGCCCCTTCAGGCGGTCTTCTTCCTCACGCTGGGCCTTCCCGATCAGATGGGAGCCTTCTGCGGCTGCTACGACGCCCCTGGTGTTCGTCCGGTCGACCCTCTCGCACCATTGGGCGGGTCTTTTTTTCCAGCCAAAGCCGGTAGCTGTCAGATCGGCCGATCCTCTAGGATCCAACCAGATCTAGAGTGTTTCAGTGTGAGCTGCGACAGCGGCCCTGGAGTTCGTCCTGCCCGATCCTCTCCGTCGGAACACTTGCCGGCAGCCAAGAGACTCCTCCTCCTCTGATCGGTGTTAGGTTTAGTCGGTTAGATTCAGTCCTCTTTGTGAGGTTTTTTGGTTAGTTTCAGTCCCTCTTGTGAGGGTTTGTGGGTTTGGGTGTTCTCTCCCCGGTGTGGGAGCTGTAGTCTGGGCTGTGCCTCGATGTCTAATCTCGATGGTCCCAGTTATAGTAACTGTCTGGATCAGTTATCCAGTTGATGTAACTCGTTGTTACTTCCAATCAAAAAAAAAAAAAAAAGTCACCTCGTGGAGTAAACCACTAGGCGTATCTCTCACTTAATAGTCCTGGGTGGGTTTTCCTCACTTTCCTGAAGTCAGAGGAGTGTAAGTTATGGATCATTAGTTTCTTAAGAATCTCTATTTCGACAGTACAGTCACATTTTGTAGTTTCAAGTTTCAACCACAAAGTGACATTCCCATGTAGGCCTTGGCTATGGTACAAATAAGGAAAGAGCGTTGTACCGTACAAACCAACAAAAAGTAACAAAAATAATAGGGTTATTATATTTTTAGTCCCTGACATTTGCGTTAATCTGGGTTTAGTCTATGATTTTCTGACTTTACTAACTGCAGTCCAATAATTCTTTGACAATACCAAATCGAGTCTCTACCGTCCAATTCTGTTAGGGTTTCGTTGACTTTCGTTAGGTCAAGAGGGGTATTATGGGAAATTCCTAAAAACCTTCTAGAAACCTGCCTAACACAAGGGTAAAGACCCTTATGCCCTCCTATTAAATAAAAAATGAAAAAACAAATTAAATTTAAAATTAAAATATATAAAAACTAATTAAAATAATAATAATAATAATAATTAAATGAATTAAATTTAAAAATTAAAATATATAAAAAAACTAATTAAAAAATAATTTAAATATATATATATTAAATCCATTTAAATTAATAAATTAAATTAAATTAAATAATAAAAAAATAATAGATTTAATTAAATTAAATAATAAAAAATTAAATTAATTAAATAATAAAATATTAAAAAATCCAACCCAAAAATTAAACTTTAAAAAAAAAAAAAACTTTAAAAAAAGAAATAAATAAATAAATAAATAAATAAATAAATAAATAAATAAATAAATAAATAAATAAATAAATAAATAAATAAAAACTCATCATCTTCTTCCCCACCATCACACGCAGCCACCATCCACACCACCTCTAAACCCTAAATTAAATTTAAACCCCCAATCACACACAGCCACCATCCACCACCACCACCACCCCTAAACCCTAAATCTCTTGCCACTAAACCACCATCATCAACCCTTCAAACCCCAACCACCACCAATTCACCAAACCCTTCACCAAAATCAACAAAACCGAATTCATCAAACCTAAACCAAAATCAAACTGAATTCAATCAAAACCAAACCTAAAAATCATACCATCACGATCCTCTCAATCTCTCATCTCCTCACCGATCTCTTCTTCTTCTTCTTCTTCTTCTTTCTCGAATCCCACATAAATCATAGAAACCCAACAGCCAAATCAAGAGATCGGTCAAGAGAGAGAGATGAGATCAGATGAAGGATTCATCACAAATGGAGTTTGCTTCCATCTAGATGAAGGTCGCCATGGTGGTGACGGAGATAGGTCCTTCGCGCGATAACAACAAGTCTGACGAGAAGATGCAGATCTGACGAGAAACAGGTCCAAGCGCGCGCAGATCCGACGAGAAACAAGTCTGATTTGTTGCTGGTTGGTGTTTGTTTGGGTGTGGGGTTGGATCGATCATGATGATGGATTTTGATTGGGTGAATTGTGAAGTGGTTTTGATTTGTTTTCTAGAAGGATCTACCTTGGATTGGTGTTTAGGTTGGAGATGTTAAAGATGATATTTAATTACTGTGTGAAAATCTGGGTGAAGTGGTGGCTGTGTGAAAATCTGGAATGTTGAAGATGATGTTGCAGATGGGAGATGTGTTTTGTTTATTTTTTATTTTTAAATTGTTTTATTTAAAAAAAATGGATTTGGTGGATCTCCACAGATGGTCGGTCTGGATCTCCACCGAATCCTAATTTTTTTATATTATTATTAATTTTAATTAGTTTTTTATATATTTTAATTTTAAATTAATTTGTTTTTGTTTTTTCATTTTTTTAATTAAATAAAAAATTACCATACTGCCCTTCATCAGAAGCCTTCATTAAGGGTATTTCGGTTATTGCACCCTCTGACAATGCCAGTCCGTTTGTTTTAACCGAAACCCTAACGGAAGGATTAAATTTAGTAAAGTCAGAAAATCGTGGACTAAATCCAAATTAATGCAAATGTCAGGGACTGAAAATATAATAACCCAAAATAATAATAAAAAAAACTGAAAGTAGTTGACAGCCCATAAAAGCAACCGGTTTCAACCGGTTGCTACAATATATATATATATATATATATATATATATATATATATATATATATATTTATAGTAATAATATCATTATATTATATTACATATTAATTAATAAAAAAATATTTTTAATAAAAAATTAATTTAAAATTCATAAAAAATTATAATTTTTTTTTATATAAAATAAAATTAAACTTTGACTTCAGGAAAGTGAGGAAAACCCACCCGGGACTATAAAGTGAGAGGTACGCCTAGTGGTTTACTCCGCGAGGTGACCTACTTGGCTAGGTATCGAGGTTTTGGGAAAGGTGACAATATTTTGTCATTAACAAATGATTTTTGAGATTTATTTTACGAGTCACGAGCCCTATTTGGATTCATAAAGCTTTATAATTTTTTTTTTTAATATAAAATAAATAAAATTAAATTAAAATTTTGAAAATTTGAATTTTAAAAACGAGTTTAAGGTAGGTTGAACAAGTTTAACATTTCTGTCAATATTAAATTCGTTCAGTAAACAAGTTAATATAAATTTTCATGAACAAGTTCAACGCAGGTTGAACGAGTTTAACGTTCATCTTAACGTTAAACCTATTCGATGAACAAGCCAACGTAAACCTTCCTTCGAACGAGTTTAACGTTTATCCTAACGTTAAACTTATTCGGTGAACAAGTCAATGTAAATCTTTAAAAAAATTATTTTTCAAAAAAAATTAATGAAATATATGAAAATTATTCATGAACAAGTTTAACGTAGGTTGAACGAGTTTAACGTTAAACTCATTCAGTGAACAAGTCAACGTAAATCTCTTAAAAAAAATATTAATGAAATATATGAAAATTATTCATGAACAAGTTCAACGTAGGTTGAACGAGTTTAACGTTCATCGTAACGTTAAACTTGTTTTGAACATAAAACTCGTTCGGTAAACAAGTCAACTTAAACCTCAATATATGAACAAGTTCAACGTAGGTTGAACGAGTTTAACGTTCATCCTAACATTAAATTTGTTCGACGAACAAGTCAGCGCAAATCTTCAAAAACAAATATTTTTCATAAAAAAATTAATGAAATATATGAAAATCCTTCATGAATAAGTTTAACGTAAGTTGAACGAGTTTAACGTTCATTCTAACGTTAAACTTGTTCACCGAACAAGTTAATGTAAACCTTCCTTCATGAACAAGTTCAATGTAGGTTGAACGAATTTAACGTTCATCCTAACGTTAAACTTGTTCAACGTTAAATTCGTTCGGTGAACAAGTTAACGTAAATATTCATAAAAATTAATTTTTATAAAAAAATTATTGAAATTTATGAAAAATATTCATGAACAAGTTCAACGTAGGTTGAATGAGTTTAACGTTAGGATGAACGTTAAACTTGTTCGGTGAACAAGTCAACGTAAATCTTCAAAAAATTTATTTTTTATAAAAAAATTATTAAAATTTATGAAAATTCTTCATGAACAAGTTCAACGTATGTTGAACGAGTTTAACGTTTATCCTAACGTTAAACTTGTTCAATGAACAAGTCAACGTAAACCTTCCTTCATGAACAAGTTCAACGTAGGTTGAACAAGTTTAATGTTCATCCTAACATTAAATTTGTTCGGTGAACAAGTAAATGTAAACCTTCATAAAAATAATTTTTTATAAAAAAATTATTGAAATTTATGAAAATTATAAATTGTTTAATATAAAATAAAATAACAAAATTTATTTCAATTTCAAGAACGAGTTGAAGGTAGGTTGAACAAGTTTAACGTTCCTGTGAATGTTAAACTTGTTCGGTGAACAAGTCAACGTAAACCTTCATGAACAAGTTTAACGTAGGTTGAACGAGTTTAATGTTTATTCTAACGTTAAACTTGTTCAGTGAACAAATCAATGTAAATCTTCATGAACTAGGTCTATTTGGCACGGAATTATGGGTTAGGTACTGATTATGCTTAAACTTCTATTTGGCATGCTCTTCAAAATAATAGCGTATAGGCACGAATTATTCGATTAATCATTTTGTGCTAAATTTGAAGTTGCTTTACATTTTGGCAACTTTTACACTTTTAAAGATTAAAAGGCTTTTTGTGCTATTCTTTTTTCTTTTGAGCACTTTTTTTTTTTTTCATATATTTTGGAGCCTCATTCTTTGCATAGATTACACTCATTAGGACGCTATACAGGCTCCGACCTCACGCAAGTATTCTCCACTAATGATCTAGACATCTTAAGCGCGATACCAAATTACTAATAAACTTTAGAGTCTAGTAGGGTGCGTGCAAGCAATGTGGTGTAGCTTTAACTAGCACAACTGACAACAATAAAACTATGCACAAAGATCATCCACACTCTTAATCTAAAAAAAGAAAAAAGAAAAAAAAAGAAAGAGAAAATAAAAGAAATAAAACTTAAACCAAAATAGTAATCCAAAATAAACAAATATGTCTATAAAGTAATAAAATAGTACTATTGTAGCAATACTTAAATAGCAAAAGTAGTTTAAAGATAAAAGTCTAACAGAAGCAAATAAAAGAAAACAAAGCAAAAGTGGGTGAGTGGCGACTATGGGCCCTGAAACGGCATGTTTGGGTCTGGTGGTGCTTTCTGTGAACTGCTCTCTGGCCCTCTGGAAGAACGCCTATTTTCCTTTCGGTACATCAATGGGATATCGATTCCATGGCTGACCAAACCCCTTCGGAAAGCATCCAACCTTTGATTTATGTTTGAGAATTCACTAATATAGGCCTGGTGGTTGGAGTTCATCTGCTGGCTCATTGTCGGAAAGTACTGGGTGTTGACTTCTAGTTGCAAATTCATCCTCTGCATCATCTGAGCCATGGGGGGGGGGGGGGGGGGGGTGGGGTGGTCTAATTACCTGTGTCCACATTTGGTTCACCCCCGAGGTCCTGGTCATTATAATATGCGTCATCCGGATCATCCTCGAGAAGGTCATCTTCATTCAAGCCCATGTCATCATTATCGAGCACATTAGCCCCGATTGGCCTAACCCTCCTACGTCTTGCAAGTTCATTGTATGTCTTCTTCCCAATGTCATTTGTATGAATAATCAGGTTGCCTTTTTCCCTATTCCATTCAATGTCGGCCTTCTCACAAAAATAGGTGATAAGGCAAGGGAAAGGTAGTGGCCCTTTTGTCTTCACACCTTTATGTATGCTCTGCACAATGATCTGGCCACTGTCCATTTCAAGCATGTTTCTCGCACAAAACAGATGGTGTGTTGTGTCAAAACTTAGATCGGAGCGGTTGGTCTTTGGAGTCAATGAGTAGTCAAAGAACATAATCCAGAAAGCCGCATCTAGCTTTAGTTGGTTGAGCAACAAAGGTTTGTGGTATTCGTTCCAAAGCAGGCTTTCATCCATCCTTAAGTCAGCGGCCAAATATCTGTTGTACGGCTCGAAGAACTCATGGCTGGGAAAGCCGTCAACATAGTCACTTAGTTCTTGAAAAGTCCCAAACCACTCATTGATCCTGGTGGTTGTAACGAGGACCTCCCTTTCCTGAACTATCACGGGAATCCCTTGACTGAAACAGTGAGGGACCATGGCATAGTAAAATTCTCTAACCAAATCCAGTGCCGCCACATTAAGAGTCTTGATAAAACCAACCCAATTCAACGCTCTCATAGCCTGTGGAATGAAAGTGGAGCTAAAAACCTTCAAATTAATCCCCTTTTCCGGCCAGACCTTCCTAATACCATACAATGCCCATCTTTTCGGGTTATCCGGGTCTGAGGGCGGTGAGACTATTTTACCGTTTCCTTTCCCTGAGGGAGGAGGCAACGTGAAAAGATCTGAAGCTCTCAAGGATTCCCCTTTACTCAGAATTCAGATGGTTTTCTTACCACCCGCCATTATTTTACTCAAACCGCACACCAAATATCACACCACTCTTAAAATCTAAGCACAATATCACACCACACTTAATCTTTAACCACAAATGCCACACCACACTTAATCTAACATAAAATCTTCAAAACAACAAAAATAAATCTTGCCTTGATCCTTTTACCAAAACCCAATCATCAATTTATCAAAAAAATCACTTCAAACTAAAAATAATCCTCAATATCCTCTATAATCCTTATGAAGTGAAGCAAAAATATAATGTAGATAGATTTTCAATCTAAATGCTTCTTTTCAACATAAATGGAGAAGATTAGGGCTAGGATTACCTTGGAGAGAGACCCATAGTTGCTGCAGCCATGGAGAGAGCTTTTGTGGAGAGAAAATTGTGTTTTGTTTCATCTTCCATGACCTAGCTGGTTTTAGCCACAAATCGCATCAAGGCGACTTTGGGGTGACCTTGGTGGGGTCGCTTTCTGAGGTCGCCTTCTTATAAACGACGTCGTTCAACTTGAAGTTGGAAAGGCGAGCTTAGGGTGATTTGAAGGATATCGCCCTAGGATCGCTATGTTCTCAGGTTTGTGGAGGAAATTTTGACTGTTAAAGGCGACCTTGAGGCGACTTCAGTGAGCTCGCCCTGAGGTCGCTAACCTCTCGGTTTCGTTTTTGTTTTTTGACTGATAAATGCGACCTTGGGGAGAGTTCATGGAGCTCACCTTGGGGTCGCTAACCTCTCGGTTTTGTTGTTGTTTTTTGCCTAATAAATGCGACTTGCTTGAGCTCGCCCTAGGGTCGCTACCTTATTAATGTCGTCCACCAACCCTTCCACCAACCAAATTTTCCACACCATAAACTGAAATGAAATCCAAGTCTTTCCAAAAACTCACTTCTTTCTCCAACTCACGCTACACACTCAACTAAGGATTTTTCCACCACAATTATATGGACCTAAATGCCATTGTTCAAGCCTTCAGTATATGATTCCGAAGCAGCTAGCGTTTGAGCCACCTCTGAACCTTCTCCGAGTAAGTGATATGATAAGTAATTGTTCAGTTTTTCATAAGTATAAGTATCCTAACATTATGTTTATCAATTTGAATATAGGATTCTATTCATGTTTTGATGAATATATTTTCACTGAAAATTGTAAATGTTCATGGCTCGTAGGTAGTAATATGGATATCAATCATAGAATGTTTACCAATGGAACTATACATTTGGATTTGAACAATGAAGGACACTCAAGGTGGCATGAAGCAGACACAACACAAACAAACAATGAGGAGTATAATCCAAATGACACTTATAACAACAGTGAATAGCCATTTCATGTGTCGTTGGCACACGGTAATGTTTCCACAACCCTAGTGATGTCTGATGATAATTTGGTACAACCGACCAATGATCTCTTACATAGTAAACTTATAAGCTTACAAGTAAGTGATATTATAGGGAAAGAGTTTATATCTGTTACTGATGCTGAGGAGTTTTACAAGAAATATTCATATGGTATGGGGTTCAGCATGCGTAAGGACAGGTTGTCTCGGGACACACATGGATTAATTATAATTCGTAGGTGGGTTTATTCAAAAGAAGGGTATAGATAGAGATGCATATTTTTCCCCGAGGCCCCAATTCCCTGCGTCCCCATCCTCATTTGGGGATTTTTTTGGGGGGAAAAATGGGGAAATGACCGCGGGGGGGGGGGGGGGGGGGGGGGGGGGGTGACCCCTCCCTATCCCCATTTCCCCATTTCCCCCACAATTATATTGAAATGGGAAAGAGTTTATATCTGTTACTGATGCTGAGGAGTTTTACAAGAAATATTCACATGGTATGGGGTTCAGCATGCGTAAGGACAGGTTGTCTCGGGACACACATGGATTAATTATAATTCGTAGGTGGGTTTGTTCAAAAGAAGGGTATAGATAGAGATGCACATTTTTCCCCGAGGCCCCAATTCCCTGCGTCCCCATCCCCATTTGGGGATTTTTTTTTTGGGAAAAATGGGGAAATGGGGAAATGGGGGTGGGGGGGTTGGGTTGGATTGGATTGGATGGGGATGGGGATGGGGATGGGGGGACCCCTCCCCATCCCCATTTCCCCCTTTCCCCCAAACATATATAAATATAATTATAATATATATTTTTAATTTTTTTGTTTATTCTTTGAAAACCCTAACTCCCTAAGTATATATACACATTTTATATAAAATGCACTAATGAATTTTATTTTGTATTTGTAATGGAATGTTTATTTTTTTAGTTTAATTTGTAATTTGTAGTCAAATGAGGAAATGGGGGAACGGGGAAAATGGGGAAATGGGAAAAAACAGGGAAAAACATGGAATTGGGGATGGGGATGGATATAGGTCCCCCCAAAATTCCCCATCCCTATTTTCCCCAACCCCATCCCTATTTTCCCCAAATGGGGAAATTTGGGGGGGGGGGGGGGGGGGGGGGGGGGGGGGGGGAAGGGTAGGGGGACCTATATCCATCCCCATTCCCCAAACATGCATCTCTAGGTATAGATAAAAAAAACATGTTGGCAGAACCGATAGGGTTCGTGAACCTAGAGGGTAGACTTGAGAAGGTTGTCGGGCATCATTGAAAATTAATTTGGACAGGGAGAAAATGTTATGGGTTGTTACAGAGTTTGTCACTGAGCATAGTCATAAGTTATCATCTGGCGATCACAGCCAATTCCTTCGTTCTCATAGAAATGTTAAATATTGTGATATAGCACAAGTGCAATCACTCAGATCAGTTGGAATGAAAACATACCAAGTGATGGACCAACTTTTGGATCAGTGTGGTAGTTATGCGGCTGTTGGACACACCAGGAAAGACTTACAGAACCGGCTCGACACCATACGCAGGTCTGCTTCCCATAATTCCGATGCTGATTCGATTATCTCTTACATGACTGTGAAGTCAGAAATGGATCCAGGATTCTTCTTTCGGTACACAATTCTTGAAGATGGTAGCATGGGTAACTTATTTTGTGTCATGATGTGACTACAGATACTTTGGTGATGTCATTTCATTCGACTCAACGTACCAAACTAATTCTTATAATCGGCCGCTTGTGATTTTTGTTGGTGTGAATAATCATATGAAAATGATAATTTTTGGGTTCGGGTTGTTGGTGGATGAGACAATCGATACTTATACTTGGATATTGCAGATATTCTTAGAAGCAATGTATGGTAAATGTCCAATTTCGGTAGTTACGGATGGTGATAAAGCTATGAGTAAGGCCATAAGTACAGTAATGCCTTCCACCATACGCTGCCTTTGTTCTTAGCACCTTGAGCGGAATGTGCAGACGAACGTAGGTGATAGTGGGTTTACTCAAACATTTACCCATTGCATGTTGACCTATATGACGGAGTCAGAGTTCGAGACTGAGTGGTTAAAGGCCATTGAGATGTTTGGTTTGCAACATAATGAATGGGTGAACATGATGTATTGTAAACGGAAGCTATGGGCAGAAACCTTCTTACGAAGTACTTTCTTTGGTGGTTTGCATAGCACACAATGGTCGGAGAGTATTAATTCTTTCCTTAATCGATTTTTGCATAGGAGACTGAAATTGTATGAATTCATGAGCCATATCGATAGAGCAATGTTGCGCCTATGAAACAACGAATTGAAGAATGATTTTGATAGCATTAATGAGCATCCAGTCCTAGTAGCCCATCTGTTACAACTGGAAAAACATGTTGCCGAAGTTTATACTTGAAACACATTTACTTGGGTGCAAGATGAAATCAAATCAGAGGCAAAACTAAGCATAGTGAATTGTGTTGATGATATGGAGAGTGTGATGTATACATTCAAGAAGTTTGCTGGTGGTGATAAAACCTGGAATGTGAGGTACACACCATCTACAAACATTTTCAAATGCTCATGCAAAATGTTTGAGACAATAGGTATTCTGTGTTGTTATGCATTTAGTGTCATTAAAGCCATGAATCAACACCGTATACCTGAGACACTCATAATGAAGCGTTGGACAATGAATGCGAAGGATGTCTCAGAAGTCAAATCGTCTTCTACCGCAACTACTCCAAATATAATGCAAATTGCCAGGTCTACATCCTCTCATTCTTATTATAGCATACAAAGAACATTTTTCAGTTATTGATGCTCAGTTAGAAATGATTTATCAGTTAGTATCAATTATAGGTAGTACTATGATTTTTCAGTTATTGATGGTCGGTTAGAAATGACCTAGGAGTTTCGTGGTTGGTTTTTTGCCTGATAAGTGCGACCTCAAGGAGACTTACATGACATTGCCTTGGGGTCGCTAACCTATCGCTTTGTTGATGGATTTGTGACTGATAAGGGCGACCTTAGGGAGACTTCAGTCTGGTCGCCTTAGGGTCGCGAACCTCTCTGTATCAAAGTTGGTTTTATGCCTGATAGGTGCGACCTCAAGGCGACCTGCTTGAGATCTCCTTAAGGTCGCTAACCTATCGGTTTGTTGATGAATTTGTGACTGATAAGGGAGACCTTGGGGCGACTTGACTGAGATCTCTTTGGGGTTGCTAACCTCTCAGTTTCAAAATAGGTTTTTTGGCTGATAGGTACGACCTCAAGGCGATCTGCTTGAGTTCTCCCTGGGGTCCCTACATCTCGGTTTATTGATGGATTTGTGATTGAAAATGGCGACCTTGGGGCGACTTGAGTGAGATCGCCTTGGGGTTGCTAATCTCTCGGTTTCAAAGTTTGTTTTTGTTTGATAAGTGCGACCTCAAGGCAACCTGCTTGAGCTCGCCCTGGGGTCGAAAACCTCTTGGTTTTACGCAATGGTTTTTTGCATGATCAAGGCTAACCTCTCGGCTTTACACAATTATAGGTAATACTATGATTGTGATTGAAATGTTGACTTATTTTTTCTAATTTTATGTTGATTTAGGTATGGGGCCTTGAGTTCAAAGTGTAACAGAATGAGCTATTATGCATTAATGCCAACTGAAGGTTATAAAGAAGCAAACGTGGCGATTGATAAGTTAACAATTAAAATGAAGAGATTATTGCTATTGTCAAGTACAACAAGGGAAGAAAATGTACATTGTACAAGAACACAATCGGGTGTTCAAATTGAAGATCCAGTCATAGCAGCAACAAAGGGGTCGATGAGACAGAACAAAAACTGTAGTGGGAAGACGCATAAATGTGGGAACTATGGACAACCTGGCCACACAAAAAAGACATGCTGTGCCCATGTTAACAATAACATCAGTGCAATGGCAAGCAATGGAGCTGCGAGAACGGGGTCCGCGTTACAACCAACTGCGTATGCAGACTTAGTGCAGTCTTGCGACTCTAAATATATTGTGGATAGTAACGGTCATTGTTAATCATTTGCTTTTGAAAATAATGAAGTTCCAATGGCTAAGCTTAGCAACCAGTTGAATGACGAAGTTTTTTCCACGACAAACTCGACACCTACTATGTACATGCAACAAAACAACTGGTGGAGGCTGCATAACTTCATGTGATAGATTCATGTGACAATTTGACTTTTGTAATCATGGTGTCATGAGCTACGTTGTGTGAGTCATATGAAATGGGTGTAATTCTGGTTCCAAAAACAACCGATTTTGTAATGTGGTGGGAGGCATAAATGTAGTTTATAAAAGCTTTATAGCCACTTGTATTTTGTTGGCACTAAATTGGAACACTAACAACTAGCACAATTTGGACTGTAATGTACGCCCAAAGTTGTAACAAATTTGGTTCATTTCAATTGGGTTTTATTTATATTATTTCAAGAATAACATCAGTAAATTGGGTTCTATTGCTGTTATATCAGGAGTAACTTCAGTTAAATTGGGATATATAACAATTTTTTTAGGAGCCAAGTAAGTTTGAACTTTAGGACACAGTGAAAAAATAAAAACACAATCATAGAGAGAAATGAAAGGATGTTAGAAAATAAGAACAGTTGTGAACTTGCATTTATACCCAACTAATGCCATGTACATATAAGTTTATGCTTAGATTACACTTGAAATGAAAAAAAGAAGACCTACCTCACCCTTTAGTAGGAAGACCTACATAGTGGCACATTTACAAAAAGAACAAAATTCATAAACATTTATCAAGGGATGCAACACAACAAAATAACATGCCATGTACAAACAGAATACAAATATCATCCCATTCAACCCAGAAAAAACACTCATTCCATGAGAGCCGCCGCTTTAACTCTCAACTTCTGGATGTGTGGCGCTCTAATCTTTACAGGGGGCACAACTTCGTTATTGAACACTAATTTATTATAGTGCTCTTGGGCATTTTTCTTCAGAGACAAAATGTTGCTGTTACCAAGGAAGAGTGCTAGGAAACGAGCTAACAACAAACTCTGACACTAAGAGTGAAACTGTAAAAAAAGCGAGAAATGTCATGGACACGTAAAGCCAAAAATAGTGCAGTCATTTTCAACAACTATGATTTTACTTAGGTTAACATACCGATTCCATTTGAAGCGGTGTAGGGCAGTTGTCATCCATGAACATGCAAAGTAAGAGGCCACAATCATAGCTATTGGGTTGACTGGGTGGTTTCGCATCTGAGATAGTGAATTTTTTGAATGAGAAGGTTGTTGGGAAGACAACCACAATATCATCAACAAAAACAATATCAAGCGGCTACATCTAAATGAAAAAAAAATGTACATTAGTGCATATCGTGATGACAGTGGAAAAAATGGGGATCAATAAGGGGGTAAACCAACATATGTTAGGGACATACCAATTTTCGAACTTGGTTCAATCACGTCAGATCATCCTTCCTACGAGGTGGATTGGAATCCCAAATTTGACAGTCTCGTTTTTTAAGGTCAACTAGCGCCATATACCAATGGTTGCGTAGATCATGGATAGGAATGTAAATATAATATGTGGACGAAAATGTCATTATAAGTAAACATAACAAAATAGACATTATTAACATGAAAAAATGAAGGTGTACAAAAAAAAAAAAAAAAAAAAACCAAGGGTAATCATGTCTCACCTTTTCACATCTACGAAGATCGTACATGTATGACTCCCGCAATCTTGAAAGAGATTTCTTCAAAGAATATTGTTTTCCATTTGCAATGGTGAAAACAGTGTATTGCGTATGCAAATGTGAGAAAATATTAGTTACATGTTTGATATCATAAGCAATGGGCAGCTATAAACATATAAGCTTAGAAATAAATAGAAATATACCGCACAGTTCGTAGGCAAGAACCAGCTAAGTTGTGACCTTTTTGACTTCAATATCATTGTTTTGTACTCAGTAATAAGATTAATAATCTGGAAAAAAAAATTGTGCATCAGTAATATTAATTTACCAACAATAAAATATAGTGAACTTTATATAATGTATACAAGTCATAGGCTATAAGTTGAGAAGGTAATTAGCAATCAACCTTACTATCAATAAATTTGTAAGGTTCTAATGTTCTGAAACTTTTGCACGTTACTTGTAAATGCCCAAGATCAACAATAACCTCCCTGTAATTTTGAAGACAACAAGTTTACAAAACTGTTAAACATCCAATAGTGGATATAACAAACCTATAATTGCACTATACAAAATGCATGCTTACAATGATGGTAGGTCTTTGGCAAAAAATATAGGTTATCAATTGCTCATCATATATATTCAATTGAATGCCTATTCGGAAAAGACCATATCGGTACTTTGTCGACGCATTAACTGGTACAACAATGTACGGTGAAATTTGATAGCTGCTCCGCTTTCGTTTTGAGGTTGATCTTGTTTTGATGAATCTTCGCTTGTTAGAAGATTACGACTCCTGTTCGTCCTACAAAACAGTTGATAGTCAAATGGAATTGTCGTTTAACTGTTAATAAAAAGATATGTATGTAGCAAATGTATAAAAGAAACTCATCTAATAACGAAGGAATGGTAAGGACTGGAGGTACATAATAGGGATCATCAGTACGCTGATCTTCCATGGGTAAATCAAGTGCGTTCCCATCTTGTAATGGTGGCTCAATATGTGCTTTCATCCAACTCGGGGTGGATTTGGAAATGGTATGTTGATGTTCAAATAATGGTCGGGTGTTATTTAATGAAACCTCAACAGTTGGATGTTGTCTTGTAGGAATAGAAAGAGGTCGTGATGATGGTGGAGGTGGAGGAAGATTTAAAAGCATGTTATGCATGGAATTCTGATGGCTGCTTGTATTATGTAAGTCCTTATCAAGGTTCTTGTCCTCCGTCAAACTGAATTTCGCATGTAGCAAATTGACTTTTGTTCGGATATCATGAAGTTCAGTCTTCAATGTAGCCTGAATTTCTTTGACCACCTATAGGACATCAGCAATACCTTTCATCTACGCATTATTGCCTGTAACAGGTCCTTGATTGGCATGACAGGTTTGGCCATGTGCAGCAACATCATATTGACCTTCTGATGGTGTTGGTTGCTTGAAAAAAATCCTCAACCGAAATCTGCATGATTTTACATTAATAAGATATGTCACGATGCATGCACTTAGAGTTTTGGAATTTACATATAATTTGGGTACGTGAATAACAGAATGTAAATCTGGTTACTTCCAACACCTCCTTCAGTGTGTAGCCGGATTACGCACTTCCTTATCTTAACATTTGTCCAACAAACGACAGGTATTACTGCTTTCCATGATCAAAGGCTCTTATTATAGTGAGTGCAAGTAAAACAACTACAGCAAAGAAACAAGGTTAAGAGTAAGTTCAATATGACTTGATACAGTGATATTTCATGATAATAGATTCTTCAAAAATCAATATTTGTTATCTAAAGAAACAACACACAACCGGAAATGCAACATGTCTTCATGCGTTGCTGGTTCATCTGAAACTTCTCAATCCCTTCACAAAGTGAGGAGAAGCACCAACTTGACCAGTTTTTTGTACCAATACTTCCCACATCCCTTAAAGGAATCAAGTACCAGGTTTGAACATAATCGGTAGCTAAAGGACAGAAGATGGCTCCTCTAGGCAATGTTTTATATCTTTCAAGAAGATGCCACGAGATGTTATGGCAAACTTTGATTTCCAATAATCTATGTTAGGGACATCTCTGTATCTAGATATCTGATCTCTTTGGTCAGAAATCCCCAAAACTTGAACAAATATAGAAGAGTTTATCACAAACCTCCGACCATGGATATCAATTGAACAAGTTTTTGTGTCGAAATTATCAACAAGCCATCGATAGATCTTCAGCCTTAGACATCCATAATTGAGGGCAAGTAAGTTTCCAAACCCAAAGGCACGAACAACCTCTTTCTGCTCTTCAAATAGTTTCTTCACAATCCGACACCATCGAGAGGGCGTACACCTTGTGTTAATGGTTTGTGAAATTCCCTTAAGCAATATAGTGTAAATATACCTAGAGGGGGGGTGAATAGGTATAGGCTCCAAATTCTTCCAATTAAAAATAATGCGGAAAATTACAAAGCAAAATGCACACTTGATAAGATTTAGCAAATGAATTGATTTCACTAAGACAAGAGTTAATCAATTTACAAGATGTACAAACAATGTAATATATGGAAGATAAAAGAAAGTAAAGCAAAATTGAACACAATGATTTTAACGTGGTAAAACCTCAAAGAGGAAACATCCACGGGTTGATACCACAACCACCGGCAAAGCAATCCACTATACGAAAAGGACTTACACACTCAAGCTATCAACACATGATATCCGCTCAAGCTATCACCTCCTAATCTACCCTCGGGCAAGTGAACTACCAAGCCTACTTCCTATCCGAGATGTGTCCTACACCTCTAGAAAGCAACTTCCTATCCAAGACGCTCACGTCTCTAGGAAGATTTCGTGCTTAGCTATCCGGATCACAAAGATCCTAGTTAAGCTCTCCTAGCTCAACCATCCGGAGTACCACACTCCTAGCTAAGACTTTTTGCTCAAGACAAAGCTTCACTCACTTTGCAAGAGACTTCAACCTTTCACAAGGCAATGATCTAAGTGATGCAAATGATGCAAGCACAATCAAATTAAGCTAGATGATCAATCAAGCAAAATGTACATGTTCAATGATAGTCTAGAATATGATTTCAACACACAATCACAAATGTTATCTAGAAATCAAGACATGCAAATCAATAAGAACAAAGGTATCAATATTCAATTTAGCACACTAAAAACCTAGTTCTTAGATCATGAAATAAAACATAGAAAATAACATGAAGCACATCACACATATATTTTCTAGAATCAATTTCATGATAAATCAAGTTTAGCACATAAATGTTCAAGACTAATCACAAAGCTAAATCTCAATTAACAAATGATCAAATAACCCTAGCATGTGATCTAACATACTTCTCAACAAATTTCATCAATCAAATGGAAAGAATCAATAGATGATCAAAGATGAAATTGAAAAAGAAGTTGAAAATCATACACTGACCACGGACTGGAAATGGACCAGCTGAGAAAAATGCCGAAGTCAAATGCCTCTGGAAATGCTTGGGGTTTGTAGCTCTCTTCGAGACCAACAATTTTGGTTTTTGAATCGAATGATTTCGAGTTCGTATGAGAGAGATATGATCAAAACAAGTAAGCAAAAATTGTTGAAAAACTGATGCGGGAAATGAAGTGTTCTTCAAAAAATTGCACAAGTGTTGGAGGGAAGGAGGTTTGATTAAAAGGAGGGAAAAGGAGAAGATTTCCGAGCAAATCACGTGGTGCCACATCAGCACCCCGTGGGGGGCGCGTGGGGCCCACGGGAGCAGAAGGCTCCCTTGCCCGTGGGGCCCACGGCCTCCCACACGGGCTGGCCAAGTGGCCACACGTGGTTTGCCCACTTCTCGCGCGCTCCCTCGGTTCGTTGCCCCATATCTTGAGCATCCGACCTCCGATTTCGAATCCGTTTTCGGATTACGAACCGTGACTCCCTCACGCACGACTACGACTACTCAACTTTGAAAAATGGTTGAAAAATCATTTCGGAATCCGATGATGAAATCAACACAACAAATGAGAACGAAAAGTAGCATAGTCAACTTGTTTGGACTCGAAACCTTATGTATGAGTAACCGAAATGACCGGAACTCAATAAGGAATTAAATGAAAACATGTTCAAGTCCTAAACACAAAATACGAAAACAAATAAACACATATTCACATAAACATGCCATATCAAAGAGATAGTCATAAAGCATGCAATTTCACAAAGTTTGTCAATACAAGATCAATGCATGAGCATGCTATGAAGTGTGTGAATGTGTTATACCAAATGTTTGAACCACGATGCAGGGACACACATGTATGAATTGTGTGTGTGTGCGCTAACGCCTTGCAAGAGGGTGGAAGTCAAGTTTTACCTTTGACGATTTTCACCTCTTGAAGACGACTTTTGCACTAGACGTTGCTCTTCACTCTTTAAGCTTCCTTTCTTCAAATAATGTCCTAAGCAACAACTAATACAATCATAAAGTGTTTTGCAATAGAATTAAGCCAATACAAATCATAAACCTTACAGTTTGATATTCATGGCCCAGATGATTTTTTGTGCCCGGGAGATCTTCATCTGTTGGAGGCAAGTCGGAGTTGTTGGGGATGTCATTATCGCGATGGTGAGGTTGATCACCCGTCATAATTCTGGTAGCAACTTTAACCACATCAGGTTGTCCAAATTTTGCCTTCTCTTCTATTGGTAACAAATGCCACATATTTCCGATTTCACTTCGTGATTGCAAAAACATAACATGACAGAATGTTATATTGATGGTCAAAATATCAAAACAAAAATGAATGGTATTACTTGTTGGAAATGTATATAACCTTTGAGTTCCCATTTAGCATTTTTCTTTTTGCATTCCAATTTGCTGGATAAATAACAGCCAAATCTTTAGTTTATATGGAGAAAATATCAAGTTAACAAACTAAAGTAAAAAATATGATAATGTTTACATACAAATAATTAATCCATGCCCTCTTTCCAATTTTCGGTTTTGACAAGTTTGTTGTGGATGTTGTTTTATCAGAACCACCATTCTTCTTTTCATGATTTATTTTTTTCACCATTTTCAGTCTGTACATCAATAGTAATAAATGTTCAATCAATAACATGGATAAGAAAATGATTGATATATAAATTGATTACGAAATCCAGTTCCTATTTTCAATATATTATGCATAACTTCAACGAGATTACGAAGTAGACATCTTCAAACGAAAAAAACCTGGACTGATACTGACGACTTTAACGTTATGTTTGTTTTCATGCAAAATAAAATAGGACTCATACTTTGAATCTTATGTCATGTGTGATGTAATGTAAAGTACCTGGGATCCAAGGTTCCTCTTCTTCTCTCCCACCTTGTTTACTTTTGTCCACGGACTAGGTACCTTGTTCTGATTTAACTTAAATACTCACATGCCAATATGCATTATCTCCAAAATGCAGCTATGAAGACATAACTCTAATATATAAAATAGAAGGTACAAGACAATATATACAGAAAACTGAATAGCATAAATTGAACAAATAGACACTCAGTACGTGACATTGTCTCACAAGTATACTCTACTGGCACAATTCCAGGTATGAGTAAGTCTGAGTATTCCAGCCGATATACTTTGTGACCAATACAAAATATAGAATAGTAACTTAACTTACAGAGTAAAATAACTTACAAATTGCAGCTACCAAGACGTAGCTCTAATAAATAAAACAGAATGTACAGGGCAATATATACATAAAACTGAATAGCATACATGGAACAAATGGACACTCAGTACGTGGCATTGTCTCACAAGTGTACTCTACCAGCACAATATATACATAAAACTGAATAGCATAAATTGAACAAATGGACACTCAGTACGTGGCATTGTCTCACAAGTGTACTCTACCAAAACAATTATGGGTATGAGTAAGTCTGAGTATTCCAGCCGATATACTTTGTGACCAATACAGAATATAGAATATTAACTTAACTTAAAGAGTAAAATAACTTCCAAAATGCAGCTACTAAGACGTAGCTCTAATAAATAAAATAGAATGTACAAGACATTATATACGAAAAACTGAATAGCATAAATGGAACGAATGGACACTCAGTACGTGTCGTTGTCTCACAAGTGTACTTTACCAGCATAATTTCGAGTATGAATAAGTCTGAGTATTCCAGCCGATATACTTTGTGACCAATAGAGAATATAGAATAGTAACATAATTTACAGAGTAAAATAACTTACAAATTGCAGCTACCAAAACGTAGCTCTAACAAATAAAATAGAATGTACATGACAATATTACATAAAACTGAATAGCATAAAAGGAACAATTGGACATTCAGTACGTGGCGTTGTCTCATAAGTGTACTCTACCGGCACATTTCTGGGTATGAGTAAGTCTGAGTATTCCAGCCGATATACTTTATGACCAATACAGACTATAAAATAATAAGATAACTTCATAAGACAAGTTACTTGCTGTGCAAATTCTACAAAGCTCATAACTTCATAAGAGAAGAAGTAAATTGTAGCACCTTTTTTTATTCGCAAGCATTTGGAGCATAATAAGAGAAGCAGCTACTGCTGTAGTGGGCACATAACTACAATTACATTCTTAATTTACATCTATGGTATTTATATTAATGTGACAGGTGACAAAACGAAAGCTATGACTATTATCTGAACTAGACAGAACATTTGGGTTGGCAACATAACTCCTGCTTTGCCATTTCCACCGTATATAACAAGTTCTATTTACTCATGCATTAAATACTTTCTACCCTATTAACTCTTTAATCTGTGTGTTGCTTAAACAAATTGTGATAAGTATAGCCCATACTGCATATCCAACAACCCATTTCTAAATTGTGGATATTCAAACTTTAAGTTTCTCTTCACTTATTTAAGCTACTAACATAATTTATTCTGGAAATTGTTGAATAATGAAGATATTCAACACTAGTAATTACATTCGAATATAAGTCGGCCGAAATTATATTAAACAAATTCTCCATAATTGCACCATAAACCAATCAAACTAAAGAATGGTTCAACCACTACAGAATATGCCATATGCTACTCCACCATTCGGAACAAACAAATTTGGAACAAAAAAATAAAATTAAAATTCAATTTACTTGTATCACTAGTATAAATTTATAAATTTTATAAATTTTAAACTGTGACATAATAGTTCTTGGATCACTACATAAGTTGGAAGAAAAAAGCAATGCCTAGGGCGGTACCTTATGAGGATTGTTTTTTGTAAGCACAACTTCAACAGCACCACCAAAAAAAATAAAAATAAAAAATAAACAGAGATTGAGAATGGTCGCGGTTCGGACAGATCCTCTCCTGCCAAAGGAATTAGTAGGAGTAAACGAAACAATAAAAATAACCTTAGATAAATAACTTTATATTTCAAAATTCAAGAAGAGGGACACGAATTGAATCCATGAACTTATGGATGTACTTGTAAATAGCTTACCATCGAACCAATATCATTTTGTCAATTCTATTATAGTTCAACTTATATGAACCTAATATATAAACAACTTCGGTTTAAATGATATTTCAATTTATATGTTATATAACTAAAATGAACCCTCACATCAAACACAAATCCTAGCTATACAAACTATTAAACTTAAAACCCTAATTCTAATTTCACATTTTTACATATTATTATATAACAAGTGGAATTATTGCATTTTCAAATCCCCCACCATATTTGTACCTAAAGACTTCTACTGATTTCACTTATAATTCCATATATATATATTCACATATATATTTTTATAGATAAAGAAAACATAAAATACTATAAAATGTATATAGATTCTATAGCTTCACACCTAAGAATCAGATTATATGAACAAGAAAATCCCAAAACTGTTTTGGGTTCACTACACACCATAATTATATAAGAACTAAACATAAGTGAGGCTAACTCATTTAACTTGACCAAGCTAACTAACACTAAATCATGATATTTTTAAAGGGAACTACTAATGGTTTCAATAATGCATGAGAATTGAGATTGATAATCAAAATAGCAATGCAACACATTGTAGAGGCTCATAAAGTAAGGAGCTTTACAGACCATATATTTTCAATTTTCAATTACCAATTATAAGAGAACCCCAATCTTTCAAAATAGTAAACAGGTACATCACAACAAATTAAAATGACAGACATAGAGGCAGAGCAATAGATCATGCAAGAACACTCAAAACCTAGAATGGAAACAACAAAAGGAGAGGTGGGTAGTGGGTACTCACATAGAAACAACAAAAATTCCATCAGTAGAACCAAAGAGAGACGCCCCTTCATTCATGCCACCCAAAAACTTTGTTAGTTTCTTTTTTCAAACTCCACCGCACAGAAAAACAAAAAGCATACCTGCCCTTGTCTGAAGTGGATGGCAAAATTTTGAAGCAAACTAAGGAAAGGAAAGCTTACCATGTTCTGAAATGGGTCCATCACCGAATCTGGCCTGCTTTCCCACATTCTGCCGCTGCCATTGAAGCCCTCAAGGACCGACTCCACACCAACCGATGACACCTAGCTCAAATCTTTGTTGTTCGAAACCAAAGGATTGGTTTCGGGTCTTCTCAGTGGTCGACCTTCAGAGAGCTATTTTTGTGTCAGATTTGTAACCACAAATCTAAAGAAAAAAAAATTATACAAAACCCTAATCTTCAAATCAAACAACAAAAAATTACCTGTTAGTTTTGGAATTCCAGCCACCAAACCGAGATTGAGAGACGATCTAAGAGTGGTTTGTACTCTAGCCAAGCCCAATCTATTGATTGAACAACACAATCTGACCACACGAGTTTGACCACAACAAATGCACCCACAAAACCAAACCCAATAATCTGTCAATGATTTTGTTGTGTCATTAATCATATTTAACGAAAAACAAACACTGTCATCAAATCTCCAACACTCTCTCATTTGCTTTACAAAAAAAAAAAAAAAAAAAAAAAAATTACGAAACCCTAATCTTCAAACTAAACAACAATAAATTATCTTTCAGTTTTGGAATTCGATGATTGAGATGCACCCTTGTCCAGCCACCAAACTGAGATTGAGAGACAATCTAGAGATAGAGGGAGTTGGGAGAGAAACCTAGATGGAAAATGAGAGGAAGAGGTAGAGTTTGTTTTGTTTGGGTAAGAAACCGGTGTAACCGGTTGGTGGTCAAAAAATATTTTATGATTTCCTCTTTTCACTGGTTCAATTTTTTTAAAACAGGTGTTGTACTGTATAAAGGCAATCCTTATTCGTACCGTAGCAAGACCGATGTCTCATATGTAACCTCAATCACAAGCTTGATCCGATCAAGCATTAGGTAAGATTAGCTTTCCGCTATAAGTTGCCTGAAAGGGATTTGAACTTGGACCACAGAACGTCCAGGTGTGCATTTTCAGTTTGGTTTGGGTTGAAGCTCAAACCCAAACCAAACAAATATGTATCGGTTTGGCTATATTTCAATCCAAACCAAACTAATGTGATTTGCCAAACTGATTCAAACCAAACCAAAAAAGAAAGTCGGGTTGGTTTGGGTAGATTTATCGGTTTAGGTTTGAACCCAAAAATTATTTTTTTGTATTATTATTAAAAAAATTATTTAAATAAAAAAATATTAAACATAGGTGTTATTTAATTATTTTAAAAATTAAAAATATTAAATAATTAACAAATTAACAATAACAGGTATCATAACAGAAAAATAAAAAATAAAACATAACAAAACTCATATTCTAAAATGCATCGGAAGGGAAGAGTAATTATATTTTATTTATTAAAAAATATAATATGTAAAAGAAAGAGAAGTGGTACAATACCAAATGGTTGATGACAATGAATGAGAAAAAAAAAAACTTATTTATATGAGAAGCAAATAAGTATAAATAAAAGTTACAAGACCACGAGAAATGTGGATTTGACCTTTTTTTTTTTTTTTTTTTTTTGTTGACAATATCTATTAATTCAAGATTATGTATTTTTTGGAAAGTTTTTGTTATTGGTAGGATTCGAGTCGCTGACCTGGGAGTCATTTGCCCAAGCCCTAAGTCATTTGACTTTTATTCAATATATGAGTTGGTTTGGGTTGTATGAGTTTTATTTTTAGCAACCCAAATTGAACCAATTTTTGATCGGTTTGTTAAATGACAAACCGATTAATAATTTTTTTATATGTGAAACCGAACCAACCCATAAAGTTTGGGTTGGGTTAGGTGGGTTGGTTTAGTTTGGTGGTTTTTTGCACACCCTTACGTAGGTACATTGTACAATCAAGTTTGAACTAGTCCAACAAGCTGTTATGAATAGAGATGCACATTTTTCCCCGGACCCCCACGTCCCATCCCCATTTGGGGATTTTATTTTGGAGAAAAAGGGGAAATGGGGAGGGAGGGGGGATGATTTTCATCCCCAAATTGAAATGGGGATAGGGATAAGGGGACCCTTCCCCCTCCCAGTTTCCCCATTTTCCCCATAATTATATTGAAATGGGGATAGGGATTGGGGGAGAGGTCCCCCATCCTCATTTCTCCATTTCCCTCAAACATATATAGATATAATTATAATATATATATATATATATATATATATATTAAAAATTTATTCTTTGAAAACCCTAACTATATACACCCATTTACTCTTTTAAAGACAAAACCTAAAACCTAACCTAAATCTAAAATCTCCTCTCAAGATTTGTAATGGAATGTTTGTTTTGTTAGTTTAATTTGTAATTGTTAGTCAAATTGGGGAAATGGGGAAAAACGAAGAAAATGGGAAACTAGGGTTGGGGATGGATATACCTCCCCCTAAAATTTCCCATCCCCATTTTCCCTAAATTGGGGGGGGGGGATGGGGGAATGGTCTGGAATGGTCTGGGAAGTGGGGATGGGGATGGGGATGGGGGGACCTAAATGTGTATCTCTAGTTATGAAGCACAATTATATGAGTTTGGGTTCTAGTAGGAGTAGGACGCTACCACCTTTAGTCTCCTTCAATTAAAACTCTTTCAAATCTTTGAAGCCAAAAGAAGTAAATCAATATACCTTAGATAATGACTTTTCAACCAGTCCAGCTCCGAGCAAGTAAATACCTATTCGTCTAGGTTATCAAAATTGACATGGCAAGCTAGGTATCAGGCTAAGGTAAAAACGTAGAGTTTGAGCAAAGGTTGACCTAGTCAAGGTAATTACCAATCTAGACATGGTTTGAACAGTTTAAGCAAACATCAGTTGGGAAGCAAACTACCTTACCATCCATGATCAATGAGAGACAGCGAGAAGAGATCCCTGATCAAGGAAAGTGTATGGCAACCATCAAAATAACCACTAGAAGATAGTTCTCATGTATAAAATAGCCCGGGAATGACCATGTAAAGGACAGATCAACTTAATGCAGATTCATTTTTATTTTCTCTAGCATTATTGCTTAATTCATAATACTCTAATTTACCTTAACTCGAATTCCAAGAATGGTGAACCATTTCATGTCATGATTCAATTAGCACAACTCCAAACTCAACGTAAAATTAAGTCAGACAACCTTTCTCCCACCTTACCATATAATGCATTGAGTTGATTCAAGGCAGATCTTTTGCAAAGGACCACCTCGTAGAATCCTAGTTAGCGAAATTTTATCATTAACAGTGGCACCGTCTATGGGAAGAAAGCAGGCGTACAAGCTTGTTCTCTTCCTTATTGTGTTCAAACAAGCCAATTCAAGCTCTTTACCATCTTTTATTTTCAATTATGAATTCCCTTTTCACTCTTTAAATTCATTTGCAAAATGGAACCATCAAGGTCCATGTCAACTCAGCAAATTTTTGAGTTCATGTCTTAAAGTCCAAACGATCCAGCATATTTACTACACCATGTTCAACCTCTAGAAGATAGGGGAAAAGCACTGGAGGCGGAGTTCCAAGCTCTTTATAGATTCATTGACATTATGGCTTACAACCAGAACAAAATGTATGGTGATATGGGGAGGATGATTGCCCTGAAAACCTCAAAATGAGGATGCATCCTCCACCTCCACGTTTCGAACAAAAGGGTCCAAGTGCTCCACCAAGTGATCAACCACCCGGTCCACATTGTCAGTTAAACCTAAAGAATCTAGCTCTATTTGCTAAACCAACGCTTGGATTTAATAAACTGAAGTCACAGGTAAAGTTGCCACCTCGTCAAACTTCTAAGAAACTGCACGAGGAAGAACCTGGCAACCACCAATAAGAATCTGGCACGGGCATTAGGATCACAACCCCCATGAGCAAAAACTAAGTCCAAATGTCGGGAATTAAGAAGGCACTCAACCTGGTCAAAGCACCAACCAAATGAAGATAGTGACGTAGACAATTCCCACGATGAAGTTAACTCCATTTCCAAAAGGAGACTCAAGAAGGCAGTTAGGGATCTGGAAGAGTGGATGAGAGATAGATTCGAGGTAAATGGGGATGACACCAAGGTTCGACCCTACAATGTACCACTGGTTGAAAAAATTAGAGATGCGACCTTACTACCAAAAATGAAGCTGCCTCTAGAGCACTTTGACAGGAAAGCTGACCTAGAAACTCATTTAGACGTCTTCTACTAATAGATGAAAGTGCAAGGACTATCCTAGAAGGCCATGTGCTGAATTTTCACATCATCATTCAAAGAGCCAGCACGTAGTTGGTTCAAAAAAAAAATCAAAATAGGTAGCATTAAATCCTTTGAACAACTCACTCGTGAATTCCTAAATCAGTTTCAGGGAGTGAAGCAAGTCAAAGATTCGTTTATCCTCCAATGTACTCCTTTAATGACTCATCTCCAATAGGAAGGAGATGAGTCATTAAAGGTGTACATTGAAAGGTACCATGTAGAAGTGATGGAAATGAGAGTTTTCCAAGAGAAGGAAACGTTGAACGACTTTTGCCAGAATTTGAGATCATGTCACTTTTGGAATTTGTTTCGAAGAAAGGAAACCTCGCAGTTACAAGCAGGCTTATACCAGAGCTCTTTGGCAGATAAAGAGAGATGAGAAATTCAAAATCAAACACCAAAAGGAGACTGCCACCTCAACTGTCTCTGCTCGAAAGCTTTCTAGTGAAAAAACCATGGCAGCATCTCAGAACTTCAGACATAGCAGAGCTATATTTAAAAATCCTAACCAAGGAAAAAACTCTTAACAAGGAACTTTCCATATGGAGTAGCACCCTCTAAAGCAGAATGTAGAAGAGTTTGACCTAAAGCTCACCTTTTTAAATACCACTCCAGAACAGATATCATGGCTATCAAAGATAAGAACTTTCTCAGACCTCCAGGTCTTATGAAGGCTCCGCCTGAAAGAATAAACCAGTTCAAATATTGTGAATTCCATCAAAATCACGATCATAGTACCTCTAAGTGTTACAATTTGTGGAATTAGATTAAAGCCTTGATTAGATGAGGTTACCTCACCGAGTTCCTTCAGAGAGCCAGAGAAGGAATCAAAGACAAAATGAAATATCCTGTTCCAATTAAGATTGAAACAAAATAACGGTGTGTAATATATATTATCTAGAGGGGGGTGAATAGATTTTAATTAATTTTACCCAATTTTCGTGCAATGTCAAGGTTATGAAAATACCCCAAGCTAGACACAAAAATATAGCAAGTTTAATATGTGCAAAAATTAAATAACACTTGATATTTACGTGGAAACCCTCACAGGAAAAACCACGGGCTAATAAGTGAGCCACACTAGAACCTCGAATCCACTAAATGTGTAAACCGATTACAACCTAATCCCGGTAAATAATTACACACCTACCTAATCCCGGTATAAGCGGACCTAGTCCAAATGCTTGCGATTTAAGCAACCTAATCCCGAAAGCTATACACAAGACTTGCTTCTCAATGAAGAGATTAACACCCTAAGTGAATATATGAATATCCAAAATGCAACATAGAGCAAGGGAACCCTATATGCTTATCTAAGATGATGATTTTGCAATAAAAGCAATCCTAGATATTAAGAACTAAATGACATATCAATTAGCTTAGCAAATCATAGATTATGCAAACCTAGAGTGCTATCACAATACAACTCTCAAACATTCAACACACTAATCTCAAACATGTATCTAAGATGTAAATCAATGACATACAAGTGATAAAAGAGAAAGCTTGGGAAGAAAGACACAAAATATGTAAGATATAAGTTAAAAACTTACCAAGCAAAGTGTGATGAAAAATCCATGTAAAAAGATATCTAGATGCTCAAGAAAGATGCTAGTTGATGTTTGATGGTCATGGAATGATGTTTGAGTAAAGAAAGGTGAGTTCTTGTTGAGATTTTTCTCTTGGAGAAATATGCTAAGTGAAAAATGGCTTTTGAACTCCCTTGAAAAACGACCTATGAAGAAGACCACATATATATATATGAGATATATTTAAGCAAAATATATATATATGTCGTTTTAAGCAAAATCGTTTCAGCTTCTCGCTGACAGACTGCCGCGGTTGGTCAACCGCGGCACAGCAAAATTATTGCTGTCGCTCGACTGCCGCGGTTGGATAGACCGCGGCAGAGATAACACATCTCTGTTGCTTAAGTGCCACGGCTACACAATCGTGACAGGTACCACGGCAGAGATAACACATCTCTGTCGCTTGAGTGCCGCGGCAGGTACCGCGGTAGAGAAGGGCAGAGCCTTCTCAGCGGCTCCTCACCAAGACAACACATGCAAAAAGAGAGATTAAATAATCAATGATGCACTCAAAATACAAACATAACATACAAGTAAGAATTATGCAAGTGTTGTGTGTGTGTGCAAATACATCTCTTCAAAGCACAGCAAGCATAAGAAATATACCTTTGGTGCTTCTCCTCTTGAGGTCTTGAGAGCCTAATCCACCCTTACAAAAACCCCAATTGTGGTTTGTCTACGAAATAAGCCAATCAAAGAAAAGGAAACTTTACACAGATCAAAGAAGGAACTACCTCCAGCAACTCAGATAATTCACAATATCAGTGGAGGACCTAGTTTGCTCGAGGACTCGAACAATGCTCGGAAGAAATATGCTAGAATTCCTAACTAGAAACACATAATCCACAAGGTGTTCCAGGCCAATTTAAGCACCAGTGGACTTGATTCTACTCCAATCACTTTTACTTCAAAAGATGGTTAGGGTGTGATACACCCTCATGAAGATCCAATGGTCGTCACCTTGCAAATAGCTAACTTCACTATAACTTGTGTAACGATTGACACTCGAAGCTTAGTTAACATCCTCTTCAAGAATGCTTATGATTGCTTTGGGTTAGTAACATCAAATCTTCAAAGTAGTTCATCACCTTTTTACAGTTTTATATCTGATTTGGTTGTACTCGTCAGAAAGATCACCCTTCCGGTCACTGTTGGGCAAGAACCAGATCATGTCAGCATTATGTTGGAACTCCTTGTGGTTGACTCACCCAGTGTTTACAATGTCATACTAGGAAGGCATTTCCTCTCAAAACTGAAGGGAGTCTTATCCATCTATCACTATGTGCTCAAATTTCCAATCGGAGAAAGAGTGGGCTAGATCAAAGGTGAATAATTGATGGCTTGGAAATGTTATGCTACCTCCTCCAATCCAGTTGAACTGCGTCAAATGTGTGCACAAATCACACCCGGTGATTCTTCAGCACCCATGGATTTAGATGAAGTGGAAAATTCTCCCAAACCTAGGCAAATTGAAGATGAAAGAAAGCTCCCCCGAGAACAAGAAATAGGAAAACCATCAGGGGAAATAAAAGTCATCCACCTCAATCCGAAAGATAGTTCAAAGATAGCTCGAATATGAGCTTAATTGCCTGAAGACCAGAAGCAACGCTTTAAGGACTTGCTAATTGAATTCAAAGATGTGTTTGCATGGACCCACGCAGATATACCAGGGATTCCTTTCTAGATAAAAAGTCAGAAGCTTCAAATAAATCCTTCGTATAGGCCGATCAAGTAGAAAAGACATTTCTTCAACCCCGAAAGAAACATAGCAGTTCAAGAAAAGGATGACAAGCTTCTCGAAGCAAGGTTCATTAGAGAAGTCAATTATCTTGAGTGGATAACCAACGTGGTATTGGTGAAGAAATCCAATAGGAAGTGGAGGATGTGTGTAGACTTTACAGACCTCAATCGAGCTTGCCCGAAAGATAGCTTTCCACTTCCAAAAATTGATTAGCTTGTGGACTCTACATCTGTAAACAAGATCCAAAGCTTTATGGATGCATTCTCTGGTTATAACCAGATCAAAATGTTCCCTCTAGGCCAAGAAAAAACTGGTTTCATCACACCAAAGGTCTCTATTGTTATAAGGTAATGCCATTTGGGTTGAAGAATGTTGGAGCCACGTACCAGAGATTGTGAACTCGATCTTCAGAGAACAAATAAGTCGATCTATGGAGGTGTATGTCGATGAAATGATCACCAAGTCGATCCACCTAGAAGAGCATATGAAGCATTTGAGAGAAACCTTCCAGGTACTTCGAAAAAATCAAATGAAACTAAATCATGAAAAATATGCATTTGGAGTCCCTGTAGAAAAATTCTTAGGTTTCATGGTGAATGAATGAAGCATATAAGCAAATCTAGACAAGGTAAAGGCTGTGTTAGACCTTCCCCCCACCTCGCAACTTGCAAGGCGTGCAAAGTTTTACTGGAAATGTGGCTGCTTTAAGTCACTTTATTTCAAAGTTTGCCCTCGATCAATGAGCAACTTTAGGCTTCCATGTTTATATGTTGAGACAGTGTTGTACGAGTCCAATTCATCCCAAAACGACTTCATTTTTGTGTAATAGAGCGAGATGGATTGGTGTCTATGTTTGTGTTCGACGATGTTACTTTGAATTTGTTAGATTCTTGTTGCATTCCCTTGAGAGAAACGTTCTTGCAAATCGAGATAAATTTCTACAAGTGTATCCGCATATATTACAGAGTTTGAAGCTCTTGGTCCATTGAGTTCAAGATCCATGGCATTATCATGTCATTACAGCGCCTCCATGGGGCATATTTCGCATCTACGGGCTTAGGTGTTTTGATAGAACCGCTAATGAACCCCAGCCTGTTCTTGGCGCTAAGACTCATTCTCATGGCTCGACTCCAAGTCCCATAATTGTCACCTATAAGAACTTTTGAGACAAGGGTAATTCCTGGTTGATCTGAGTAATGTATGAAGTAAGGGTTAGAAGAATCGATGAGATCATCGTTCTTCGGTGACTTCGAATCATATGTTTCTGATTTTGAGTTAGACTTGGTGTTGTGGTGGTTATGTTGTTTGAGCGAAAGAGTGTTTAGGTCTCGGAGCTACCAGAACCGGTGCTCTGATACCATGCTAAAATGGGAGGGAAAGGTAATGGAGAGAATGTGAATACTCACTGTATTTCTATGTATTAACGTTTACAACCATGAAAAACATATGTAGAAAATTTACAACATCTAAATAAGGAACTTGTTCCTAAAATGTAGGATTGATTACAACAAATAAAATAAGTCAAATGTTCGCATTGATTACACATGATATGATCCTAGAATCAAGTCTCCAAATTGAAATGATTCTAGAATCAAGTCACCAAATCGATAAATGCCAATTTGATTCTCAATACCATTTTCAAATAGAAATTACAAATTGAGTATCTATGTACCTTATTGATTCCTATATCAACAATTCACTCCTTTAGTGGACCGAGACGTCCTTAACATTAAACTCTATACTAAGGTCGCATGCAATATTATAGAATATTATTATATATTCAAAAAAGTGAACACCAAAATTAGTACATAATCAAAAAAAGTGAACAACAATAATATAGGTTTAAACACACCTTTCGATTTGTAGTGGAGGAAGCAGAAACTGTTATGAAAAACGATACCTATTCAAAAAGAGTGAACAACAATTATATAGGTATGAACATAGAAAACAATTTTAAAACGCAAAACAAAAACAAAACAAAACCAAACTTCTCCTTGTGAGATGAATCTATTTAATCTTCATAAATCCAGAAGAATGTCAAAAGATTAAGATAAGTATGAATTTATTAATAAAAATATATTAATATTAAAAACTTCTCTTTCTGATTTGAATCTATATAATCTTCATGAATATTAATACTAATAGTTAACAGTATTAATCTATACAAATTTTGATTTCACAACATAACCAAGAATCAATCAACCATCGTCAACATGGACCGAGTCAGATGTTGCGGAGATCAAACATTACGTGATCGACCAAAAGAAATCCACCAACATATGTTGATAAATATGCGTGATGAGACTTGTACCTCTTACCACAAATGTTTAAGCCTTAGCCAAGAGGGGATGTTAGTGTTATTATTGCCATAGTTGCAAAGTTAGTGCAATTACTATTATAGTTAGGGTAAGTGCTGGGGTTTTTTGCCCTAAAGCTTGTAATTTGTAAATGTGATTTGAACATAAATAAAAGAAGTAGTATATTCATTCATTTTGTGTCATACTTTATATATATATATATATATATATATATATATAACATGTGCACTTAACATCCAAGATTGTCGGATGTAATTTCGAACTGAGTATATGAGTGTCATATACAAATGGATTCAGTTTGAAACAAGCAATCTAAAGAGACTGTAGATAGCAAATAAAGCTGGGTACTTTATTTGTGGTTAATCTACAGCTGCGGTCCATTTCGTAGTGTACGGTGATCCTATCCTGGATCATTCATATGTAGATATGAGAATGGAGGCACCTTGTATGATGTGATCATATAGGATTGGGCCATGATCTATATGAATCTCTCACTAAGATCCGTTTAACGATGAGATTCATATATATCAACTAATGATGGCTATATGTGGGCGATCTTAATCTTGAGTATCTTATCGACTCCTTCAGGTTAGATCGTGGTCTTTGATATACCATGGTGAGGTCGAAGTTGCATTCCTGATCAATATGCTCCGTATGTTAGGATCGCGGTTTGGCTTGTGGCTGGGAAGGTTTGTACACAATAGTGGAATCCACTCATTCTTGCGAGAAGTAGATGGTAGTTCCCTTAAAGGTTGATTTGGGGCTTGAACAATATGAGCGCTCTCCTAATTCCGTAAAGAATGTAGGATTTATTGTTCATTAGAGGATTAATGGTACTTAATGGAAAGATATAATTAGAGGGGTATAACTGACATTATGACCTAACTCTAATTATGAACTACTTGTGGAGGATTATACCATATGTAATAGCTATATCGATGGATACTAAGAGTTATTGGTTTGTGTAAAAACGTCTACAGTTGAGAGAGTGCAGCTTTAGGTTTTTAGTGGAATAACACCGAAGTTAATAATAATGAAATATTAATTAAAGAGTTTAATTAATTATTTCTAATGATTATTAGAGCTCAAAATACCGTGGGTCCATTAGGTCCCCTTGCTAGCCCGGTTGATTTAGGCAACAAGGGTCAAGGTTAATTAATTAGATTATCCAATTAATTGTGTTACGAAAGTGACACGTGTTTAATGGGGAATTAGTTGAATAATGAGATTATTTAATTAATGGAAAATAATAATTATGTTAATTAAATAATTAGATTATTTAATTATGTAATTAATCATTATTAGAGGGTGTTCTTTGATATTTAATTTTGAAAGATAAGATAATGTGATTATTATTATTTTTTTTAAATTGAATATTGAATTTGAATTTAAAAAGTTTAAATTCAAATTTTATTAGTATCTATTAAAAGATATCAGATATCTTTTAAAAGGATTTAATAAAAATTTAATCAGTTTAATATATATATATATATTAGGCAACTGATGAGAAGAGAACAAAAACTCACGCATTAAGTGAAGAAGAGAACACAAACTCACGCATTAAGTGAAAAAGAGTTGCTTCGTGTGTCTCTTCATCCTCCTGCTTCGTGTGTCTCTTCATCCTCCTTGTTCCTGAGTACCGTGATGCGCCCACACACCGTTTCCGATCCCGGGTCATAGCAAGGAAGATCTTGTGGTTCTAATCAGGAAGCAGATCGAAAAGAAGAAGGAGCCTCAAACGCAGGTATGAAGAAAATTGTTTCTTCTCTTCTCTTTTATGTATTTCGATTTCGATTTCTTATTTTTACTGTTCCGAAAAATAGATCCTAGGGTTTACTAGTCACAGTATTTTTTTGAAATAATTTTTGAAAGGGTTCCTTTCGCTGTGCGATTGGTAAACCGGGGTCCCAACAGTAAGTTAGTGCAATTTGTACAAAAATATATAAAAGCAAAGAGTGAATCCAAATCTTGTAATGGTACATTGCACTATCATCATTGATCACCCAAATCTCCCATATCGTCCTTGAAGATCAATTCCTCATCAATGGCTCTTGATTTTTCTCTCTTTTTTCACCGATTTTAAACACAGTACAATTCAATTGCTTAACTATTTTGGGAAATTGTTCCTTTATCTTTATCAATTCACGAACCTGTTTGATTTTTTTTTTTGTTCTTCATCAATCAATCGGTACAGCCATCATAAACAACATCATGTAATCTAGATCTAGTCATTCAAATTGTGGATTTTAACCTAAATTAGTTCCAACAACCCTGCTGATAGTTACACAACATATACAAAACTTTTGTGTTTGCAAAATATAATGAAGCAAATGCATTATGAGCACATGAGAAATGACAATAAACACTAAAATGAATAATATATCTTGAGAGCCCACATAAGATCTCCCTTGACACCTTCGTCCAATGTAGCCCCATTTATAAGCTTTACAATATCTTAGATTTGAGTCGCCACTACTGTGGATTTAAAAAAAAAAATCTACCTTCTCTAAAACAAAAGGTAAGTGTCACAACTCTATAGCCATCATTCGCCAATTATTGAGCATAATAATAGCTCACACAAACTACACTATCTCCCTTCAAAACAGTAAAATTGAAAGATTCTGTCGGATGAATAAAATTAACGTAATCATTAAATTATTGAGCATTACCTATTATATTAACATGCAAGACTACTATGATAATTATCACAAGTTATTTTGTTAATTTTCATATCAAACAATTCAACAAAAAATTTCAAAAAGAATCCAAACAAGACCACAATAATTTTTTTTTGATAGAGTTTTTTTTTAAAAAAAAATGATATAAGAGTCTTTGCTCATGATTCAAGGCCAAACTGTGATTGAGATGTTTTTAAAATCTTCACCAATAATTCTGTCTCACATCACATGGGTGAAGAGGATTCAAATCAATAAAGTCTTCAAAGTAATTGATTACTTGCCCAATCTGATTGAAGGCAGGAAAAAGTTTCCAAAGAGCATGCGATATATGTTTGGTTTATTGAGAGAATTAGATGAATAGAAGAAAACAATGTATGACTATCAATTAATATGGGAAGAAATTGACACATTTTTTTTTTTTTTTTTGTTGAAAAAGAACAATTATCGTTAAACAAGAGAAGCAATACAAATATGCTTAGAATCAAGTCAAACACGGTCCTCATTAGAGGAAAATGCCAAAGCAACTAAGGTATATGTCATTACATTCCTACACCTAAGAATATATTAACATTTTAAAACCCCTACAACTTCAAACATCCCTTTAACATCATCAAAAATCAAACATGTATCATTGCAAAAAGAAACATTGCCATTCAGTCTCGATGCCACATTCGATGCGTCTACGTCCACCAAACTAACCTTAAAACCTAGATCATTGGCCAATAAGAGCCCTTCTCTAAGAGCTAACAATTCCACTAACTCAGCAGAGAAGAAACCGGCAGTAAATTGGTCATGGTAGCCACCACATGGCCCTCAACATGCCTAACAACAGCCCTAACCCCAAATATGAGACGAGTCTTGTTTAACAGCAACATTAGAATTAAGCTTAAGCTCACCTAGGGGATACCAAATTGAGGCAGAAAAATGCATGGAAATTGAAAAAGAAGTTAGAAGGAAAAATTGTAATTTGGAAAGGAAAAAAAAAACAAACTGCAAACCATAACGAATGCCACACCAAAAGGACCACATGAATGCACATGGCAAATTGGGCCTCTTGCCAATGTGGTGTGACTCTCCAAAGGGAGACTTTACCACCACGGTTCAACGCCCGGCACTATGTATATATATACACCCATTATTTCCTTGTCCCACCTCATGTGTGGGTATCATCTCCCCTCTTGTGAGAGTAGTTGTCCGGACTGTGCTAGTAATGTCCAATCCTCGCAGGGTTCCGATAACTGTTGTACATTCAAAAAAAAAAAAGAATGCACCTGGCAATTTTTCATTTAAGACACAAGAGTGCTTATTTAACTCTGTGAGTGCACATGATAAAACTTCATTTCTCATTGAGTCAGTGACCACATGAGTGCTCATATAACTCGGGTTATTTGGTAAAGAACAATTAAATGTTAGGGGTGAATTTTGAATAAAAATATATTTTCTTTAGAAATCAAATAATAGTTGAAAGGTAAAGGTAAATTATTGAATTTAACCATAGAAACACGTTATTAATTCGAGGAAGAGAAAGGACAAGCAACCTCGGAGTTGGATAACAGCATCTGGATTCTGGAATTCGGATATTCCTCCTCTGCTTGTGTTCCGTTCATCTTTAGCTGTTTTTGGGTTATCGCTTTTCAATTTCAGTCATTTTGTTATTTTTCGCCGATTCTCTCCTTCTCTGTTTTTTTTAAATACACCTTAATTATCCCAAGTACCAGATCTATTTATCAATCAATCATGGCGACTCCTGAGATTCTGCAGAGAGAAGAAAACCTCCTTCTTTCGCCTCCTGTCCTTGATCCTCACAAAGGTCTCTCTTTTACGCTGTAAAGTTGCAAAAATTTATTTTTTATTTTATGCTTTGATTTTCATAACTCAGATCATATTTATGTTTAATTTTCTTCAGTTTTGATTTCGTTTGGTTTGAAATGATTTTTTATTTATGAATAATTGATTCACGCCCTTGTAAAACATATTCAGCTTTGGTGGTTATTGTTTCAGGAGAGACTGCAAAATCGCGTGGGATGTCGATTGAGAAGAAAATCGAATTTCTCGAAAGCTTGACCGGAAATGTAATTGTCTTTCCTTCAACTGTGTTCTTAGTACATGATAACATTATAAGTCCAAACCACATATCCAATTATTGATTCCCATTTACCATTTTATGTGGCAAAATCATAAATTTATTGTAGTTCTATTGTTGGTGAGTGGCAGTGTTAACATGCTCTAATTGCATATAGATAGAATTAGGCCTTTAGTGGAACAACAATGCTAGACATCCCCACTTATATCTCAATCTATATTCCAACTCATGGAGGTGTCATTCCATCATCAATTGACATTAATTACAACATTATCACACTTGTTATATGTAAGTTAATTGAAATGGCATCTCATAGGTTGAGATACGAGTTGGGATGTCTAATATTATTGTTGCAATCCTATATAATGTTGACTTTGGTCCCCATGTTTTGTGCAGTTATTAATTTATTGGAATTATGTAAATCACTTAAGTCTGGGCATTTAGTTGTTGTTGGATTACATGAAAGTTTTGTGGCACATATTTTTAGTGTTATGTTTTAATTGCTGAATAGCAGGCCTTCTTTTTTAATTAAAAAAAAAAAAAAAACGGCGTTACAATTAGCGTGCCTAAAAGCCTGTCGAAAAGCAATCCATTAGGAATGTCATCTCAATGTTGAAATTGCTTTTCTGTTGCAGGTTAGCAATCGACGATCTCGAAGATGGTTAAATGATCGCTTGTTGATGGAACTTGTTCCTCGCTTAAATGAGGAAGAAATTAGAGGCTTGTTTGCTCCACCTCCATGGGGTATTGATATGCCTCTCCATCTACATTATGTGCAATAACTACTATCTTTTTCAAGTATTTTTATTTACGTGTGAGTGCATGCAAGCACATTCAAGCCCAATATCTTCCCAAAGTTGCCTTCAGGTCAAGCATTTAGATTTAAATCGTACAAACAGTAGGTAGTTCCAAAATAAAACGTGTTATCATCGTAAGTTTTTCAAACTATTGCCCGTGTTTTGATTACCATGCATTTTGCACTAAAGTTGTTAGCAGAGTGTAAAATCCGAAGAAGAAAAGAATATGGAATAGAATTGATGACCACTATTCTGAAAGGTACAAGAATAAATAGGACTAGAGCAAGAGAAGAAAAGTAAAATAAAATCTTTTACAAATAAATGCCTAGTCAACTACAGGCCTACAGCTAATTGCTAGCTAATCTTCGTAAAACCCTTTGACAGTTGTCATTGCAACGTAAGACTCAGGACTCAGGAGTTGAGGTAAGTCGTGTGCAAGACAGTTTCTGACTCAATACAAGTTCCAACACATCGTATCTAATAACTCAAGTTTCTATTATCTTTCAGTTACACTTTGCTTCTTTGTTATTCGTCTGCTAAGTGCTAACTGAAACTCCATATCTTGTCCTTTTGTTAGAGAATTCCGTTAGGAACCACTTCTATTTTGAGCGAGTTTGAATTCAGAAGCACCACTTCTGCAGTGGTCATTTTCAAGTGCTGTTATTTTAACATATATTGAATTCATTTTGCAGGTGATGATGTGCCACCTTCGGCATTTTGCATGACTAATGGTGGAGAGTGGGACAAATTCAGGAATATAGACATGGATAAAGAGGTATTTCTGTTTTTCTCATTAATCAAATAATGTTCCGATCTTTCAGATTTCTACAGTTGATGAGAAAGAATATTGCTTAATAACTTCATTTTTATGAGATTACTAGTGTTTATTTGACATGATGTGGCTAAATACTCCAACTGTATCCATGTTTTCTTTGTGGTAGGCTAATATTATTAATGCTCTAAATAGCTCGACCCACAAGAGAAAAGGCCATGTTGATACTGATAAGATAGCTGTCTTGAATGCATGGCGTAGAGTTGATAGTCGAACAAGAGAGACACTTCGCCGTAGCTTTCTTTCAGAACTTATTGAGGGCTATGAGGTATATATGATATTTCCCCTTTGTTCCCTGCTTTGTTAATTATAATTCTATTTATAGCCTCTAAACCAAGGACCATAACATCCAATTGCATAAATTCTTATCGTTGAACAAAACAGTTGATGTTGGTTGCCTTCTGGGTATCATTTAGGAATGTTGGTTGCTTATTAATTTTTTTCTAAATTGATTATTATTTTATCATGATGACCAATTCAATATCTCATCTTGATGTTGTATTGATGATTGCTTCAATGCACAGTTCTATTATTTGAAGGATCTTCAATAAACATCTTCATTTCTAAATTTACCTTTTTGATATGAAGCAATAACTATAATAAAGAAGGCATCTTCATTCTTAATATGGGTTCATCCTCATATGTTCTAGTCCATAACAACTAAACTTTTGTGTACAGGATTGCCTACGAACTTTCATTAAGGAGAGTGGAGATGATGATGTTCTTGTACTAAAGGTTCAAGATTCTTTTCGCAGGTTGTTGCTACATGGTGTCTGTGAGGTAATTTCTCTCATATATCATCTCCAGTTTGGAGGCTTCATTCCATACTGAATGTGAAGCTATATAATATCAGATTCATTTAAATTTGACAAACTGATCTGAATTGGCCACTATATCGTGTTTTGGACAATGGAAAACATTGTACAACTCATCATTGTCTGCTTCAGATGATCATAGTTTCAAAAGACGACATGAACCACTCAAATAAGATAATATAACTAGAGTGTGTGCTTTTGTTCATATAGATTGTTTGCTGAAGGTCAAAGGGTATATGATCTTATAAACGTGAAATCTGTTTTTGAACAGTTCTACGATTTGGTATCAGTAACAGTCACACAGCCGAACAATGCGGAATCATTGAAGGTGACAAGAATAAAGAAGAAAAAAGGTGGCTCAGCAGAGATCCCAAATATCACCATGTCCCATTTCCTTAGAATGTCCAAGGAAGGGATATGGTAATGTAACCACTGGACAGGGGCTCTCAGTCACGTTCATGGATGTAAATAAGATTATGTAAGATATTATGGTCCTACTTCATGTATCTTGATGGAATAATTCAAATTTGCCGGTCGTAGTTATCACCTGTAAAATGTAATTTATTGACTCGGAGCTTTAAGAACGCTGGAGTCTGTAATTTCCCAGTAACAGAAAATGTTGATTGTAAGTTTAGTGGGTCCTTAACATAATAAGTCGAGTCTCTGGACTTGATGTTTCTTTAGGAGATGTTCATTCCAATGAATTAATTTATTTGTGATTATTGAAAGCTGAAGAGATTCATTTGATATTTTGATATATGTTGAAGATTTTAAGGCAAGAAAGTATTCAAGGTTCCAGATTTTGTAATTTATGTTAGTTACAGGTTGGTTTTAAACGTTGTTCAATTCTGTCAACTTTGCAAATTTATAAAACAAAACAACAACAATAAAAAGGTGAGATTCTGTGAAAATATAGCAATTGTATTTGAAATTTTTCTTAATTTATTTGGGAGGTGAAACCAACTCTAGTACTATTAACGAATCAAAATCATGAACATCACTCTTAGCAGAGTTGGTAGTGCATTCCACATATGTGGTGAGACGTTCAAATCCTACCATGCATATTTTTACAAGCATATATTGGGAGTTTTCTTCCGTTATGGAAGTAGTTATCTGGGCCGCAAATGTATTGTCCCGACAGTCCTATTGTAATAGTTTTTGTAATACTTAAAAAAAAAATCAAAATTGTATTACTTGGTATAGTTTTATTAAAATTATATTGAATATTTATTTTAATACATTTATTTCCTCTAAAAAGATTGCATCACTTTGAAATTTGAATAATATCCGAATATCCGATCTAGTAATTTTTTTTCATCACACATTAAGTTTTGGACCCAGTAATTTTTTTCGGAGTATATAATTTTATTTAAATAATCAATTTTACTAAATTTTAATTTTCATCATGTTACTTTACTTGAATATGGTGTCTAAATGATATGACATTACTATAATTCATTTATTTAAATTATACAAATCTAATTCAATTTAAATGAATGGATTATAATAATACCACATCATTTGAATATCATGATACGAAATTTGGACAAATCAGCATTATTAAAATACTAACCTTTTTTTTTTATTATTTTACCAAAAGAACATCAAGCAAGCAAAGACACAGAAAGTAGACTGGCGGCAGACGAAAAGTCAAAGAGGACCAAAAAAGAAGAAGAGAGAGAGTAGTAATATATAACCGTGGCTATTGAGTATTTGATTGTTGTGTTAGACCATCTTGTTAACTCGGTGTTTTAACTCTTGAATCCATCATCACCCCCACCAGACCAGACCTCTCTGAAACTGAGATTTAATCTGAGTTATGACGAAGAAACCTGTTGAATACTCTGTGGTAATCTCTCTTTCTCTACACTTGTCTATGCATCTATCTATTTAAATGCGTACGTAGTCTGGGTTTCTTAATAGGTGGATGCATTCACAGACTCTGCGTTCAAGGGGAACCCAGCTGCTGTCTGTTTGTTAGAGGAAGACAGAGATGATGAATGGTTACAGGCGGTTGCTCGTGAGTTCAATATCTCTGAGACTTGTTACTTGACGAGGATTACTGATCAGCCTGACTCAAATCCCAGGTTTCGTCTCAGATGGTTCACTCCTGTTGCTGAGGTCTTTTTTTTTTTTTTTTTTTTTTTTTTTCATAAATGGTCGCTAAATTTCCTGCTTCTATTGCTTGTTTCAATATTGATAGATACTAAGGTCATTTGATTTTTGGAGACCCAGAAGAAAATTGGAAAGGTTTCATTAACATGCATCTAATCTGTATTGATTATGATTGAATTTCTACTTTTCATGTCTAGTTTAGTCTTCTTTTTTAATGTTTCTAAGTTTGTTTTTTCTTGACTCAAGTTATTGCTATGTTGTTTACTTGATTCTTGATTTAACTGATCATAGATAGATATGTGATTATAATACAGTGACTTTTAATAAATGACAATTCCATCCCTAGGCATTTCTAGATTGATTTTCTCACTCGATTTGCAGAGAAATTGGCGATTAAAAGTGATGTTAAATCACAGTTTTCCATGCCCTTTTGCAGGTTGAACTTTGTGGTCATGCAACATTAGCAGCAGCACACACTCTCTTTTCGAGAGGTTTGGTAAATTCTGACATAATTGAATTTGTCACACTATCTGGAATTCTAACTGCCAAAAAGGTTCCAGATGTGAAGGCAAATTTACAGAATGGTGAAACCAAAGATTGCTATTTCATTGAATTGGATTTTCCTACTGTTCCAACTGCTGACTTCAACGCTGCTGAGGTCTCGTTAATCTGTAAAGCCTTGAATGTTTCTTCTATTGTGGATTTGAAGATAACAACTACTTCAGAAGACATCTTTGTAATTCCTCCTAACCCTAAACTATTTGATTTGAATACAATGTGCTTCATTTTTTCATATTATCGTTGAAAACTTAATGTAATGGTATATGTGGTACTATGTATTTTAGGATTTTGATAACATTGTTGGTTGGAATTTGTCCAAACCCTCCTGTCTTGGGTGATTCATGAAGGAAAAATAAAATAAAACTTGAGCCTTGATGAAAATTTTGGATGTATTGTCAATGAAGTTTACCCCATTATGTAGGTGGTGCTCCCATCAGCCAAATCCGTTACAAAAGTACAACCCCAGTTTGATGAGATACTAAAATGTCCTGGAAGAGGCATAATTGTTTCAGGGCTTGCTCCTCCAGAGTCTGGATTTGATTTCTATAGCCGATTCTTCTGCCCAAAATTAGGCATCAATGAGGTAATGATTAATTGGCATCATGATCAATCCATTACAACTTCTTACAGTGCCTATTGATTTCTGTTTTATGGTTACGATTGCAAATTTGCATGGCCGAAGAGATTTTACAGCATATATCTACTTTTGTAACCATGGACATTTCACAGCTTATTGCTTAAATGAAACTCATGCTTCAAGAATGTATTATTGATATTAGTTATCAAGTTTTTCTTAAAATCTGTAGTGATCAATGCCTGCAAATTGACATTTATATGCCATTGCTAAAACAGAAAGAGCAGGGTCATATTTACAACTTAAATGTCTAAAGTTTTTTAGGTATTTTTTACTTCAAATTCCTTACAAACACTTTCTCTACCTTCGCCAATGTAGAAGAATTGCTTTAAAGCTAGTAGGCTGATTAATGTATTTTGGTTCAGCATCAGAGTAAGACACGTTGGAAGTTGGAACTGCATCTACATGAGCTTTCTTTAACGAATCGTTGTTAATTAGAATCTGACAACTGAGATGAAAAAACTATCTTCAACAAACCTTGGAAATTCAAATTCCATCTAATGAACACTTTCTTTATTAGGTTGCATAATTTGTTTATGTTGGGAATTAAAGCCATCCCCAACAACTTTTTTGAGACCAGAACAGATCATATGAACACTCTTTATGTTACATCAGGATCCTGTTTGTGGAAGTGCACATTGTGCTTTGGCATTCTATTGGAGTCAAAAGCTAGGCAAGTCTGATTTTGTGGCATACGCGGTACTTTCTCTTGCTCTTTCTCATGTAATAAACTTCTTAATGTTCATAGTTATTGAATTGTATATTGATTATGTATGAACTTTACAGGCATCACCTAGAAGTGGAATCGTAAACATTCATTTAGATGAGCATAATCAGAGAGTCCTGCTTCGAGGCAAAGCGATGACTGTGATGGAAGGCTCTCTGTTAGCTTAGATTATATTTGGTCCATTTTGGAGTCATTAATTTCCTTTGTGCTTGTGTGATATTCAATCATTAAATCGAATAATCCACATAGACTTGTAATTGAAACTTTAATTTCCAATATAATAAACTGTTCTGTAACTTTTTCGTCTTTGCTAATCATTGATAATGTAGAAAGATAATTGATTGATATTTAACTCACACATGATGATTCAAAAAGACATTGTAATTTGTACATACTCTTGCAGTTGAAACTACACGGACTATTTTTATTTTATTTTAAATGAACGATGCATTGTTTTCGATTTTGATTTGTGAATCTTGTGATGTACCAACAGATAGGCAAATTGCATTATTGCGTTATGTAAAATCTAATGGACAAGTAATTTTATTATTTTTTTTTCAAACCATATTTAATAAAGTCCACACTGATGGCATGTTTGGTGCATGGGATGACTTTTTTTCTTAGCAGGAATGAGTTATGATAGAATACGTCATGGTTATCTCAACGAAATGGGCAGACTGGCTATACCAATTCCAAAGATATTCACGTTATTTAGTATCTATATTAATATCATGACTAATTTTAGTCTCATCTCCCATATTTGTTGTTTGTATGGATAAGATTATTTAATCACATGCAAGCAACCTATCCCACCGATGTGGGACTCATATTAGTCCCACCACTCTATATTTATTTCAAATATTTTAAAAATAATAATTTTCAATTTTAACAAATAAAAATAAATATTATTTTGTTTAAAATTGGTTTCAAATATTTAAATTATTTTTTTCAAAATTTAATTTAAACAATTATTTTAGCCAGTCAAATTCTATGCAACCATTTTATCAAGGAGAGGTGGGGCTATTTAGTACCATAATTTTTTTTTTAAAAAAATTCTTATTTTATTTTTTATTTGATTATAAAATTTTATATTTATTTAATATATCTTATTATAATATTTAAAAATATTTTTAAAATATTAAATATTAATTAAAAAAATGTTAGTTTCTTTAATATTAATTTAAATTTGTTTAAAAAAAATTAAAAAAATTAATTAATTTTAACAAAATTAATTTAATTTTATATTAATCAATTTCACATTATATTAAATATAAGATAAAATTATATTTTTACCCAATCTCATACCACACCAAACAAGAAATATAACTACTATTTTAATCTAATCTTATACAACACCAAACACATCACAACACTAATTTTAGTCCAATCCTATCTCATCCAATCCAATCTAATATCATGAAAATAATCATATTCTATCTCGCGCACCAAATGAGCCCTGATTGAATTTCTTGGTGTCAAACTTAGAATATAAAAAATAATAATAACAAAACAATAAGATATGTAGCTAATTGGTTCTATTGCCACCCAAAAAAAAAAAGTTATCACCTCAATCATATTTAATATTTTAAATTAAGGATTTAAAAATTAAAACAAAAACAAAAAATTAAGTCTTCCTCACTTAGGGTCAGTTTGATATTGCTGTAGTTTTTATAATAATCACTGTTAGATGTGCTGAATGAATGATCGGCTGTGAAGTTAATCAGCAGATGTTCGATTAATTATACTTTTAAAACTACTGTATAGCTCAAAAGCAGTACACATATGTTTGGTAATTTTACTTCAAAAGTGCTGAAATTAGTTATAATGACTAAAAAAGACTTGATTTTAGAACCTTATTTCATTTTTTTCATTAATTATATTATATTAAATCAATATTTAAGTAGAATATTTAAATTGAAAAAAAAATTAATAAGAACAATAAAAATATTTTTAAAAGATTTTATAAATCAAATCATTATTTAATTAGAATCTTTAATTTTTAGATGAAATAAGATATATAAATGATTTTAATTTGATTTCATAAGGATAATAATGATATTTTAAAAGATTCATTAAATGCTGAAATAGATTATTCCATAATCACTTTCAAAATGTAACCTCCCACGGTCCCACATACTTCTCAAAATCAATGTCAAAACTTGTCAAATTATCAATTAATCACTTTTTGAAGTTTTACCAAACATCATTTTATATCAAAATTATAAAATAAGCTAATTTTAATTTCTCAAAAGCAATATCAAACTAGCCCTTAACTATCCATTAACATTACTTTACTGTGGATAAACTGAAATAAAGGAGTTGTTATGGGTTATTTGAGCCCCTTCCCACGAAGCCGGTGAATTATAAAAAAAATTGAAAGGGAGTAGTAGGTTATAGGACATTAAGGATTTAAAAATTAAAACAAAAACAAAAAATTAAGTCAGTCTCACTTAACTACCCATTAACATTACTTTACTATGGATAAACCCAAACAAAGGAGTTGTTATGGGTTATTGGAGCCCCTTTCCACAAAGCCGGCGAATTATAAAAAAATTTGAAAGAGAGTAGTAGGTTATAGGACATTAAGGATTTAAAAATTAAAACAAAAAATCAAGTTTTCCTCACTTGACTACCCATTAACATTACTTTATTGTGGATAAACCCAAATAAAGAAGTTGTTATGGGTTATTGGAGCCCCTTTCCACAAAGCCGGCGAATTATAAATTTTTTTGAAAGAGAGTAGTAGGTTATAGGACATTAAGGATTTAAAAATTAAAAAAAAAACAAAAAATCAAGTTTTCCTCACTTGACTACCCATTAACATTACTTTATTGTGGATAAACCCAAATAAAAGAGTTGTTATGGGTTATTGGAGCCCCTTTCCACAAAGCCGGCGAATTATAAAAAAATTTGAAAGAGAGTAGTAGGTTATTGGACATTAAGGATTTAAAAATTAAAAAAAAAACAAAAAATCAAGTTTTCCTCACTTGACTACCCATTAACATTACTTTATTGTGGATAAACCCAAATAAAGAAGTTGTTATGGGTTATTGGAGCCCCTTTCCACAAAGCCGGCGAATTATAAAAAAAATTTGAAAGAGAGCAGTAGGTTATAGGACATTAAGGATTTAAAAATTAAAACAAAAAATCAAGTTTTCCTCACTTGACTACCCATTAACATTACTTTATTGTGGATAACCCAAATAAAGGAGTTGTTACGGGTTATTGGAGCCCCTTTCCACAAAGCTGGCGAATTATAAAATTTTTTGAAAGAGAGTAGTAGGTTATAGGACATTAAGGATTTAAAAATTAAAAAAAAACAAAAAGTTTTCCTCACTTGACTACCCATTAACATTACTTTATTGTGGATAAACCCAAATAAAGGAGTTGTTATGGGTTATTGGAGCCCCTTTCCACAAAGCCGGCGAATTATAAAAAAATTTGAAAGAGAGTAGAAGGTTATAGGACATTAAGGATTTAAAAATTAAAAAAAAAACATAAAAAATCAAGTTTTCCTCGTTTGACTACCCATTAACATTACTTTATTGTGGATAAACCTAAATAAAGGAGTTGTTATAGGTTATTTGAGCGGGAAGCCGTCGAATTATAAAAAAATAAAATTGAAAGGGAGTAGTAGGTTATAGGTAGACTGACAATTGTGCTGTTGACCATATTTTTGCGCTCTTCATCTTGATATGAAGTTATAAATTTTGTGTGTTAAACCTGAACTAGAATAGAATCAGTTTTCAGTTTTTCACTTCTACACAGCTTAAGCTCAGCTTCAATCTAAAATATGGCCAAGAAACTCGTCAAATATGCTGTGGTAGTTAGTCTCTCTCTGTCTGAACTTGTTTGTTTATTCATGAATATGTGTAGATTTATCTACTTATAACTCATAAACATATCTATGTATGTATTATTGTAATTGATTTGAGTTTGATTTTCTTCTCAGGTGGATGCATTCACAGACTCTGCGTTCAAGGGGAACCCAGCTGCTGTCTGTTTGTTAGAGGAAGACAGAGATGATGAATGGTTACAGGCGGTTGCTCGTGAGTTCAATTTCTCTCAGACTGGTTACTTGACGAGGATTACTGATCAGCCTTACTCAAATCCCAGGTTTCGTCTCAGATGGTTCACTCCTGTTACTGAGGTCTGTTTTTTTTTTTTTGTTTTTTTCATAAATGGTCGCTAAATTTCCTGCTTCTATTGCTTGTTTCAATTTTGATAGATACTAAGGTCATTTGATTTTTGGAGACCCAGAAGAAAATTGGAAAGGTTTCATTAACATGCATCTAATCTGTATTGATTATGATTGAATTTCTACTTTTCATGTCTAGTTTAGTCTTCTTTTTTAATGTTTCTAGGTTTGTTTTTTCTTGACTCAAGTTATTGCTATGTTGTTTACTTGATTCTTGATTTAACTGATCATAGATAGATATGTGATTATGTTACAGTGACTTTTAATAAATGACAATTCCATCCCTAGGCATTTCTAGATTGATTTTCTCACTCAAGGGTTGTCTAATTTGCAGAGAAATTGGCGATTAAAAGTGATGTTAAATCACGGTTTTCCATGGCCTTTTCCAGGTTAAACTTTGTGGTCATGCAACATTAGCAGCAGCACACAATCTCTTTTCGAGAGGTTTGGTAAATTCTGACATAATTGAATTTGTCACACTATCTGGAATTCTAACTGCCAAAAAGGTTCCAGATGTGAAGGCAAATTTACAGAATGGTGAAACCAAAGATTGCTATTTCATTGAATTGGATTTTCCTACCGTTCCAACTGCTGACTTCAACGCTGCTGAGGTCTCATTAATCTGTAAAGCCTTGAATGTTTCTTCTATTGTGGATATGAAGATAACTACTTCAGAAGACATCTTTGTAATTCCTCCTAACCCTAAACTATTTGATTTGAATACAATGTGCTTCATTTTTTCATATTATCGTTGAAAACTTAATGTAATGGTATATGTGGTACTATGTATTTTAGGATTTTGATGACATTGTTGGTTGGAATTTGTCCAAACCCTCCTGTCTTGGGTGATTCATGAAGGAAAAATAAAATAAAACTTGAGCCTTGATGAAAATTTTGAATGTATTGTCAATGAAGTTGCCCCATTATGCAGGTGGTGCTCCCATCAGCAAAATCCGTTACAGAAGTACAACCCCAGTTTGATGAGATACTAAAATGTCCCGGAAGAGGCATAATTGTTTCAGGGCTTGCTCCTCCAGAGTCTGGATTTGATTTCTATAGCCGATTCTTCTGCCCAAAATTTGGCATCTATGAGGTAATGATTAATTGGCATCATGATCAATCCATTACAACTTCTTACAGTGCCTATTGATTTCTGTTTTATGGTTACGATTGCAAATTTGCATGGCCGAAGAGATTTTACAGCATATATCTACTTTTGTAACCATGGACATTTCACAGCTTATTGCTTAAATGAAACTCATGCTTCAAGAATGTATTATTGATATTAGTTATCAAGTTTTTCTTAAAATCTGTAGTGATCAATGCCTGCAAATTGACATTTATATGCCATTGCTAAAACAGAAAGAGCAGGGTCATATTTACAACTTAAATGTCTAAAGTTTTTTAGGTATTTTTACTTCAAATTCCTTACAAACACTTTCTCTACCTTCGCCAATGTAGAAGAATTGCTTTAAAGCTAGTAGGCTGATTAATGTATTTTGGTTCAGCATCAGAGTAAGACACGTTGGAAGTTGGAACTGCATCTACATGAGCTTTCTTTAACGAATCGTTGTTAATTAGAATCTGACAACTGAGATGAAAAAACTATCTTCAACAAACCTTGGAAATTCAAATTCCATCTAATGAACACTTTCTTTATTAGGTTGCATAATTTGTTTATTTTGGGAATTAAAGCCATCCCCAACAACTTTTTTGAGACCAGAACAGATCATATGAACACTCTTTATGTTACATCAGGATCCTGTTTGTGGAAGTGCACATTGTGCTTTGGCATTCTATTGGAGTCAAAAGCTAGGCAAGTCTGATTTTGTGGCATACGCGGTACTTTCTCTTGCTCTTTCTCATGTAATAAACTTCTTAATGTTCATAGTTATTGAATTGTATATTGATTATGTATGAACTTTACAGGCATCACCTAGAAGTGGAATCGTAAACATTCATTTAGATGAGCATAATCAGAGAGTCCTGCTTCGAGGCAAAGCGATGACTGTGATGGAAGGCTCTCTGTTAGCTTAGATTATATTTGGTCCATTTTGGAATCATTAATTTCCTTTGTGCTTGTGTGATATTCAATCATTAAATCGAATAATCCCCATAGACTTGTAATTGAAACTTTAATTTCCAATATAATAAACTGTTCTGTAACTTTTTCGTCTTTGCTAATCATTGATAAGTAGAAAGATAATTGATTGATATTTAACTCACACATCATGATTCAAAAAGACATTGTAATTTGTACATACTCTTGCTGTTGAAACTACACGGACTATTTTTATTTTATTTTAAATGAACGATGCATTGTTTTCGATTTTGACAAACTGATCTGAATTGGGCACTATATCTTGTTCTGGACAATGGAAAACATTGTACAACTCATCATTGTCTGCTTCAGATGATCATAGTTTCGAAAGACGACATGAACCACTCAAATAAGATAATATAACTAGAGTGTGTGCTTTTGTTCATATAGATTGTTTGCTGAAGGTCAAAGGGTATATGATCTTATAAACGTGAAATCTGTTTTTGAACAGTTCTACGATTTGGTATCAATAACAGTCACACAGTCGAACAATGCGGAATCGTTGAAGGTGACAAGAATAAAGAAGAAAAAAGGTGGTTCAGCAGAGATCCCAAATATCACCATGTCCCATTTCCTTAGAATGTCCAAGGAAGGGATATGGCAATGTAACCACTAGGCAGGGGCTCTCATTCACATTCATGGATATAAATAAGATTATGTAAAGATATTATGGTCCAACTTCATGTATCTTGATGGAATAATTCAAATTTCCCCGTCGTAGTTATCACCTTTAAAATGTAATTTATTGACTCGGAGGCGTTCTTGCCGGAGTCCGTAATTTCCCAGTAACAGAAATTGTTGATTGTAAGTTTAGTGGGTTCTTAACATAATAAGTCAAGTCTCTGGACATGATGTTTCTTTAGGAGATGTTCATTCCAATGAATTAATTTATTTGTGATTATTGTGGTATATTATGGTAGCTAAGTTGTTCCATGAAAGCTGAAGAGATTCATTTGATATTTTGATATATGTTAAAAGATTTGAAGGCAAGAAAGTATTCAAGGTGTGAAGTTTTGTTAGCCCATCAATGTTATTCTGGCCCAATGATAAAATGGGTTGAAGCCAGAAGAGGCCCAAGTACCAAATGCTCCCTATTGACCCAAAGCCAATACGCTGCCGTTTCACTTATGTTATCTGATCACTTGAAGAAGCTGAGTCAGGATTTCCTTGTGAGCTGGTGCGCTGTGATTGGTCTCTCTTGGTTGATGTGTACCTTATCTCTTATGCACTATATAAATGAAGAGATGAGGAGAGAGAAGGCAGATCGTTCATTTTTTCTAGGTTTTCTATTTTACTGAGTCTGTTTCTCTCTCTCTCTCTCTCTCGAATGTTCTTCGTGTTCTTGGTATTCATCTTGAATATCTGTCTTCTCTGCTTTAAATTTGTAAGAGTGTTAGAAGGGAAAAAGAGAAATCGTTGTACTATGATTCTTCTGATACCATCTTTGTGTATTTCTGGGTTGTTCTCAGAAGTGAGTTGAGAGGTTAGGGCTTCAGAGGTTGAGCGTTTGTTGTGTAAAGGTTTCTGGACTCCTTTTGAGGGCTAATCTCGAAGAGATCTGTGTTGTTTAAGGCTGTAAAGACTCCATATAGTGAAAGAGTCTCTTCTATGTGGCTCAAAAGTGGATGTAGGCCTATTCTTGGCTGAACCACTATATTTTTTTGGTGCCCTTTACTTTTCTGTTTATCATATACTGCTATATCTTGTTAGATTTGCATGTGTAGGTGATATGTTTCTAGTAGTATGTTAGATGATACATGAGTAACTTAGATCTTGATATATATGCTTAGATCTGAATGTTTTAGGCTTATATTGAATATGTAGTTAGTCTTTTGCATATCTGAAATATATATTACTAAGTTTGGTTACTAGATAATTTTGTTTAGTATCTCTGTTAGTAAGTGAATCTTGCTGAGCATGTTTTAGAGATATTATTATTAGTTTTAGAATTTATATTTGCTATAAATTCACAATAGTGGTATCAGAGCCTCTTATCTAGTACCAATGGCGAAGTTAGGAGGCATATTCCCTCAAGTGGAAGAGTCTTCAAACTCTGAAGACTCGTCTGGAGAAGAGGTAATCTCCAGTGAAACTGCAAGCACTCAAGCTGAGGTAACTGCTCCTAACTTTGACAATTTTAATAATTCTTTCAATTCTTTATTCAGTATGAAGTTTGAAATTGATAAATTTGATGGTACTGGGGATTTTGGAATCTGGAGAAGGAAGGTGAAAGATCTCCTGTCTCAACAAAAAATCCTCAGAGCCATTGAAAGCCCTGATAAATTGCCTGATAGTCTAAGTAAAGAACAAAAAGATGACATGTTAGAAATGGCAGTAGGAACAATAATTCTGAATCTGTCTGATAATGTTCTTAAGGAAGTTAATGATGAAACCACACCTTTTAATGTTTGGAAAAAGCTTGAAGGCTTATATCTTACTAAATCCTTAACAAACAAGATTTATCTAAAAGAAAGGTTATTTAGTTTTAAGATGGATCCAAATAAGGGATTAGGTCAGAACTTAGATGAGTTTAAAAAGATGACCATTGAACTGGCTAATACTGGTGAAAATGAGAAGTTGAGTGATGAGAATGAGGCAATCATTCTCCTCAACTTACTTCCTGAGTCCTTCAAAGATGTTAAAGCTGCCATCAAATATGGCAGATCCTCTCTCAGCCTTGAAGAGTGTATTTCAACTCTCAAGTCTAAGGACTTGGAACTGAAAATTGAGAGGAAAGACAGTGGTGAAAATCTATTTGCTAGAGGCAGACCTTTAGTAAAGAATAATAATCAAAACTGTAAGAACAAAGGCAGAAGTAAAACTCCTAATCACCATAGATCTCAGTCTAGAAACAGATCTAGGAAATGCTACTTTTATGGGAAGGAAGGGCATATAAAGAAATACTGTTATGAATTTAAGAAAAAGACTCAAGATAAAACACAAATAGATGGCAATGCTGCAGTAGCCTCTAAATGTTTTGAACCTAGTGAAGTCCTTACTGTGAGCACTGATGAGATAAAATCTGAATGGATTTTAGACTCTGGCTACTCATATCAAATGTGTCCCAACAGGGACTGGTTCACTGAGTTTGAAGAACTCAATGGTGGATCTGTGCTGATGGGTAATAACCAGCAATGTAAGGTAGAAGGAATAGGTTCAGTTGCTATAAGAATGTATGATGGCATGACTAGAGTCTTTAGGAATGTTTGATTTGTCCCAAATCTGAAGAGAAATCTAATTTCTCTAGGAACCTTAGATGAGGAAGGATATTCCTATAGAGCTGAAAGAGGCACCCTTAAAGCCTCTAAGGGATCCCTTATTATCCTTAAAGGAGACAAGAGGAATGGGCTCTATGTCTTAAGAGGGGTTACTGTCACAGATGAAGCTGCTTGTGTGGCTTCCAAAATCTGTGACAAAGGGTCTCTATGGCATAAGAGACTATGTCACATGAGTGAGAAAGGGTTGGGTGAGCTAAGTAAGCAGAATCTTCTTGATGGTGATCAAGTAAATAAGATTGAATTTTGTGAAAATTGCATCCTAGGTAAGCAACATAGACTTAGCTTTAGTACTGCCCAACACACATCAAAACAGACTCTTGAGTACATTCACTCAGATCTGTGGGGACCTGCCAAGGTCACAACTCATGGTGGTAACCATTATTTCCTGACCTTGATAGATGACTTCTCTAGAAAAGTCTGGATCTATCTCCTTAAATCTAAGGACCAAGCCTTTGAAAGTTTCAAAACTTTGAAGAAGTTAGTAGAAAACCAAACTTTTAGGAAGATCAAAACCCTTAGAACTGATAATGGGCTTGAATTCTACAAAGATGAATTTAATAAATTTTGTGAGAATGAGGGTATTCAAAGGCATAGAACATTGAGGTATACACCTCAACAGAATGGTGTGGTAGAGAGAATGAACAGAACTATCTTAGATAAAGTGAGATGCCTTCTTATTGGCTCAGGTTTGAGCCAAAGTTTTTAGGGAGAAGCTGCCTCCACATCTATCTACCTTATTAACATGTCTCCCTCCACTGCCATAAATTTTAAAACACTTGAAGAATTGTGGACTGGTAGAGCTCCCAGTCTCAAACACTTAAGAGTGTTTGGGTGTGCTTGTTATGCACACCAATCTGAAAGGGAGTTAGAACCCAGGGCTTTGAAAGGTATTTTTCTAGGTTATCCCTTAGGTGTTAAAGGTTATAGGCTGTGGCTTAGAGATCAGAAGGGTTTCAAGGTTATCATTAGTAGGGATGTTGTGTTTGATGAGTCTAGAATGCCTTGTAAAGACATTGACTTGCCCACTGAATCAATAACAGATCCTTCAAAGGATTATGTCCACCATATTCATGTGGAAGTTGGTAGCCCACCACCAAGTCAGGTCTCAGTTCAGCTTGATCCTGTTCATGATCAAGAGGCTACCCATTCTGATGGTATGCATCAGGTGGAAGAGGATCAGATTCAGCCAGAGGATAACATTGATCCTCTAGCTGATTACGAGCTTGTTAGGGATAGGGTTAGAAGGAATGTCATACTTAACAGCAAGTATTCCAATACAGATTTCATGTCTTTTGCATTGTGTACTGGTCTGAACATTGAAAACACTGAACCTAGGACCTTTGATGAAGCTGTTAGCTCCATAGACAAGGCTAGATGGCTGAATGCCATGACAGATGAGATGGACTCTTTAGCTAAAAATAATACTTGGTCTTTAGTTAAGAAACCTGAAAAACAAAAAATCATAGCCTGTAAATGGATCTTTAAGATCAAAGATAGGGATAGGCAGAGTGAGCCACCTAGGTATAAGACTAGATTAGTTGCTAAAGGGTTTACTCAAAGAGTAGGAATTGACTACAATGAGATTTTTTCTCCTGTAGTCAAATATAAGACCATTAGGATTATTTTAGCTTTAGTCAGTTTTTATGACCTAGAATTAGAGCAGTTAGATGTTAAAACTGCTTTTCTGTATGAGGATTTGGATGAGATAATTTACATGTCTCAACTAGAAGGATTCACATCCAAATCTGATCCCTCCCATGTCTGTCTCCTTAGAAAATCTCTTTATGGGCTTAAACAAGCTCCTAGACAATGGTATAAAAGATTTGATGCTTTTATTACTAGCCTAGGTTTCTGTCAAAGTAAGTATGATTACTGTTTTTATTTCAATAATACAATTGTTGAAAAATCTGTTTACTTGCTTTTATATGTGGATGATATGTTAATTGCTAGTAAAGATATGTCTAGGATAAAAGATTTAAAGGAGAAACTGAAATCTGAATTTGACATGAAAGACTTGGGAAATGCTAGGAAACTTCTAGAGATAGAAATTTTAAGAGTCAGAAAAGAAAACAGATTGTGCTTGAATCAGTCCATATACCTGTCCAAATTAATCAACAGATTTGATATGAAAAACTGTAAACCTGCCAATGTCCCCTTAGCCTCTAATTTTATATTGTCTGCTGCTTTGTCTCCTAGAACTCTAGAAGAAAGTAGGTTTATGGAAAATATTCCATACTCTAGTGCAGTAGGATCAGTGATGTATTCAATGATCAGTACTAGACCTGATTTGGCTCAGGCCATCAGTGTTCTGTCTAGATATATGGCTAAGCCTGGAAAGGGACATTGGAATGCCATGAAATGGCTTCTGAGGTACATCAATTCCACTACTTCAGTAGGACTGATTTATGACTGTTCTAACAGTGAATTAGAACTGATAGGCTATGTTGATTCAGACTATGCCGGGGACAGAGATAAGAGAAGGTCCACTTCCTCTTATTTTTTCACTTTTGCAGGATGTTGTGTTAGTTGGAAAAGTCAGTTTCAATCTGTTGTGGCTTTGTCCACAACAGAAGCTGAATATATAGTTGTTACAGAAGCTATTAAAGAAGCCATTTGGCTTCAAGGGTTGTTAAGTGAGATTAATGTGTTTAAAGGAAAATCACTAATATACACTGATAGTCAAAGTGTCTTGCATCTTTGTAAAAACCCTGTATTTCATGAAAGAACTAAACACATAGAAGTTAAATACCACTTCATCAAAGATCAAATCTCATATGGAGTGGTGGAAGTGGATAAAATTTCCACTGAAGATAATCCTGCAGATATGAGTACTAAAGTTGTACCCTATAGCAAACTTAAACATTGTTTGAATTTGTTGAAAATTGGTGATTATGGCTGATTTCTGTTTTCTGTGTCTTGAGCCAGGTACAGCAGGAGATGTCTTTTACTATATGATGGAGTCTAAGCAACCTTGTTCAACAGTGATGGTCTAAGGTGAAATTTGTGAAGTTTTGTTAGCCCATCAATGTTATTCTGGCCCAATGATAAAATGGGTTGAAGCCAGAAGAGGCCCAAGTACCAAATGCTCCCTATTGACCCAAAGCTAATATGCTGCCGTTTCACTTATGTTATCTAATCACTTGAAGAAGCTGAGTCAGGATTTCCTTGTGAGCTGGCGTGCTGTGATTGGTCTCTCTTGGCTGATGTGTACCTTATTTCTTATGCATTATATAAATGAAGAGATGAGGAGAGAGAAGGCAGATCGTTCATTTTTTCTAGGTTTTCTATTTTACCGAGTTTGTTTCTCTCTCTCTCTCGAATGTTCTTTGTGTTCTTGGTATTCATCTTGAATATCTGTCTTCTCTGCTTTGAATTTGCAAGAGTGTTAGAAGGGAAAAAGAGAGATCGTTGTACTGTGATTCTTCTGATACCATCTTTGTGTATTTCTGGGTTGTTGTCAGAAGTGAGTTGAGAGGTTAGGGTTTCAGAGGTTGAGCGTTTGTTGTGTAAGGGTTTCTGGGCTCCTTTTGAGGGCTGATCTCGAAGAGATCTGTGTTGTTTAAGGTTGTAAAGACTCCATATAGTGAAAGAGTCTCCTCTATGTGGCTCAAAAGTGGATGTAGGCCTATTCTTGGCCGAACCACTATATTTTTTTGGTGTCCTTTACTTTTATGTTTATCATATACTGCTATATCTTGTTAGATTTGCATGTATAGGTGATATGTTTCTAATAGTATGTTAGATGATGCATGAGTAACTTAGATCTTGATATATATGCTTAGATCTGAATGTTTTAGGCTTATATTGAATCTGTAGTTAGTCTTTTGCATATCTGAAATATATATTACTAAGTTTGGTTACTATATAATTTTGTTTAGTATCTCTGTTAGTAAGTGAATCTTGCTGAGCATGTTTTAGAGATATTATTATTAGTTTTAGAATTTATATTTGCTATAAATTCACAACAAAAGGTTCCAGATTTTGTAATTTATATTACAGGTTGATTTGAAACGTTGATCAATTCTGTCAACTTTGCAAATTTATAAAACAAAACAACAATAATCACATGCAAGCAACCTATCCCACCAATGTGGAACTCATATTAGTCCCACAACTTTATATTTATTTCAAATATTTTAAAAATAATAATTTTCAATTTTAACAAATAAAAATAAATATTATTTTGTTTAAAATTGGTTTCAAATATTTAAATTATTTTTAAATATTTTAATTTTTTTTTCAAAATTTAATTTAAACAATTATTTTAACCAATCAAATTGTATGCAACCATTTTATCAAGGAGAGGTGGGGCTATTTAGTACCATATTGTTTTTAAAAAAAATTCTTATTTTATTTTTTTTATTTAATTATAAAATTTTATATTTATTTAATATATCTTATTATAATATTTAAAAATATTTTTAAAATATTAAATATGGTGGGTCTATTTAGTACCATATTTTTTTTTAAAAAAAAAATTCTTATTTTATTTTTTATTTAATTATAAAATTTTATATTTATTTAATATATCTTATTATAATATTTAAAAATATTTTTAAAATATTAAATATTAATTAAAAAATGTTAGTGTCTTTAATATTGATTTAAATTTAAAAAAAATTAATTTAATTTTATATTAATCAATTTCACATTATATTAAATATAAGATAAAATTATATTTTTACCCAATCTCATACCACACCAAACAAGAAATATAACTACTATTTAAATCTAATCTTATACAACACCAAACACATCACAACACTAATTTTAGTCCAATCTTATCTCATTCAATCCAATCTAATATCATGAAAATAATCATATCCTATCTCGCACACCAAACGAGCCCTGATTGAATTTCTTGGTGTCAAATTTAGAATATAAAAAATAATAATAACAAAACAATAAGATATGTAGCTAATTGGTTCTATTGCCACCCAAAAAAACAAAAAGTTATCACCTCAATCATATTTTAATATTTTAAATTAAGGATTTAAAAATTAAAACAAAAAAAAAAAAAATTAAGTCTTCCTCACTTAGGGCCAGTTTGGTATTGCTGTAGTTTTTATAATAATCACTGTTAGATGTGCTGAATGAATGATCGGCTGTGAAGTTAATCAGCAGATGTTCGGTTAATTATACTTTTAAAACTACTGTATAGCTCAAAAGCAGTACACATTTGTTTGGTAATTTTATTTCAAAAGTGCTGAAATTAGTTATAATGACTAAAATAGACTTGATTTTAGAACCTTATTTCATTTTTTTAATTAATTATATTATATTAAATCAATATTTAAGTAGAATATTTAAATTGGAAAAAAAAAATTAATAAGAACAATAAAAATATTTTTAAAAGATTTTATAAATCAAATCAATATTTAATTAGAATCTTTAATTTTTAGATGAAATAAGATATATAAATGATTTTAATTTGATTTCATAAGGATAATAATGATATTTTAAAAGATTCATGCTGAAATAGATTATTCCATAATCACTTTTAAAAAGTAACCTCCCATCTACTTCTCAAAATCACTGTCAAAACTTGCCAAATTATCAATTAATCACTTTTTGAAGTTTTACCAAACATCATTTTATGTCAAAATTATAAAATAAGCTAATTTTAATTTCTCAAAAGCAATATCAAACTGGCCCTTAACTACCCATTAACATTACTTTAGTGTGGATAAACCAAAATAAAGGAGTTGTTATGGGTTATTTGAGCCCCTTCCCACGAAGCTGGTGAATTATAAAAAAAAATTGAAAGGGAGTAGTAAGTTATAGGACATTAAGGATTTAAAAATTAAAACAAAAACAAAAAATTAAGTCTTTCTCACTTAACCACCCATTAACATTACTTTACTGTGGATAAACCCAAATAAAGGAGTTGTTATGGGTTATTGGAGCCCCTTTCCACAAAGCCAGCGAATTATAAAAAAATTTGAAAGAGAGTAGTAGGTTATAAACTTATAGGACGTTAAGGGTTTAAAAATTAAAACAAAAACAAAAAATCAAATCTTCCTCGCTTGACTACCCATTAACATTACTTTAATGTGGATACACCCAAACAAAGGATTTGTTATGGGTTATTTGAGCCCCTTCCCACGAAGCCGTCGAATTATAAAAAAAAAAAAAAAAAATTGAGAGGGAGTAGTAGGTTATAGGTAGACTTCCTTAAAAAAAAAAAAGGTTATAGGTAGACTGACAATTGTGCTGTTGACCATATTTTTGCGCTCTTCATCTTGATATGAAGTTATAAATTTTGTGTGTTAAACCTGAACTAGACTAGAATCAGTTTTCAGTTTTTCACTTCTACACAGCTTAAGCTCAGCTTCAATCTAAAATATGGCCAAGAAACTCGTCAAATATGCTGTGGTAGTTAGTCTCTCTCTGTCTGAACTTGTTTGTTTATTCATGAATATGTGTAGATTTATCTACTTATAACTCATAAACATATCTATGTATGTATTATTGTAATTGATTTGAGTCTGATTTTCTTCTCAGGTGGATGCATTCACAGACTCTGCGTTCAAGGGGAACCCAGCTGCTGTCTGTTTGTTAGAGGAAGACAGAGATGATGAATGGTTACAGGCGGTTGCTCGTGAGTTCAATATCTCTGAGACCTGTTACTTGACGAGGATTACTCATTCTCACTCAAATCCAAGGTTTCGTCTTAGATGGTTCACTCCTGTTGCTGAGGTCTGTTAAATATATGCTAGTGTTGCTGTTTTATTTACTGTAAATAGAAAGGATCATTTATCATTTCGTCTTAAGAGTAGTTTTAATATTTTTCATGACATTTGAAGGTTGAACTTTGTGGTCATGCAACATTAGCAGCTGCACACACTCTCTTTTCGAAAGATTTGGTAAATTCCAACATTATTGAATTCGTCACGCTATCTGGAATTCTGACTGCTAAAAGGGTTCCAGATATCAAGGGAAATTTACAGAATGGTGAATCAGAAGAAGAAGAAGAAGAAAGCTATTTTATCGAATTGGACTTTCCAACTGTTCCAACTACTGATTTCAATTTTGTTCATGAGCTTTCATTATTTCAGAAAGCCTTAAATTGTTCTTCGATCATTGATTGCAAGAGAACTGCCTCGGATAACATCTTCGTAATCCTTTTTAACCCTTTAATTTACCTAATGATTTCGATACATTGTGCAATTTGAATTGTTGGAACCACATCGGTTTAGTCATTACTGAAAATCAATCATTTGCTCTGAATGTTGCAATTTTTATGCCATCATGCATTGCAGGTGGTTCTACCGTCAGCAAAATCAGTGACAGAAATACAACCACAGATCGATGAGATACTAAAATGTCCTGGAAAAGGCATAATTGTATCAGGGGCTGCTTCTCCAGAGTCTGGATTTGATTTTTATAGCCGATACTTCTGCCCTAAATTCGGCATCAATGAGGTAACAACCAGTCGCTATTTTGTGACACAACTCATGCATGCTTCAAGACATCATCTTCACTTCAATTGTTAAGTTCATGCTAAAAATGATAATGAGTATCAAAGCCAGCAAATTGAGATGCATATGTCATTGACAAAATTCCTTGCAATTCACAATCAGTTTCTCTAACTTTATTAGTGCAAAAAAAAAAAAAAATGCTTTACATTCAGACTTATCGATCCAGATTTTGATGAGGTATATTATACAACTGAACTGAAAGTGTCTGTATAAAGATTTATTGGACCTGATACTCTATTATCATTTGATGGATAATTGTAGTCTATAATATGATGTATTCAATGAAAAAGAAAAGCCATCTCCAATTACTCTCTCAATATAGAGTTTACATATAGTTAAACTTGTTCGTATCAGGATCCTGTTTGTGGAAGTGCACACTGTTCCTTAGCATTCTATTGGAGTCAAAAGCTAGGCAAGTCTGATTTCATGGCATACGCGGTACTTTCGCTCTCTCTCACTCTCTCTATGTATCTCAAAGTAACATGTATTCATTCGTAATCGTTGTTGTTAATTATACGGTGATTTGGTTGTCTACCTTATTCAGGCATCACCTAGGAGTGGAATCTTAAACATTAATATAGATGAGCATAAGCAAAGAGTGCTGCTGCGAGGGAAAGCTGTTTCTGTGATGGAAGGCTCTCTGTTGATTTAGATTTAAAGTCATTAATTTCCATTGTGCAAGTGTGTTATATATTAAATCAAAATAAATGTCAAATCTTTATGAGTTTTAATTACTTGATCTTGTTTGATACCTTGTACTACACATCCTTTCTATGAATTTGGTATTTGCACCCTCCAACTTAATTGTGCTCAAGAAATCAATTGATATTTGATACCTCGTGCACATTTAAAATCTCATAATTAAATCAAAGAAATCAAATCAGTATCAGTATTGGCTTTTACACTAACTATCTTGCATGAATAATTAATTTTCAAAATAAAAAAGGCATATATTTCTTGCATATAAGTCTCACTTTTTCCCCTGAAAACCCCATCGGCGAGACCACTAGCAAAGAATTTAGGAAATTTGGTGGTAGCAACCCTAGACTTTGTGAGAATTTCGAAGCCATTTGCAATGGATTGCAATCCAGTTGCTGCCAAGGTATCTGTTTGATCATCTACAACTTTTCAACAAACAATTTTAAGGGAAGTATTATTAAATATTGATCGAGATTGACACTGCTTATTATTTTGTGATTGCAGACCTGTGTGATGAAAATGCAACTCAATTGTGAGTCTTGTCAAAAGAAGGTGAAGAAAGTGTTGCAGAAAATTCATGGTAAGTGAAAAATAATGTTATAAGCAATTTCGTTACACAGAATATGAATTGGTGTCATCTGTTTTGATTTTTGGTAGGAGTGCACTCAATCAACATAGATGCAAATGAAGGAACCGTGGAAGTTTCAAGTACAGTAGTAGATCCACAACTGCTCATAGCAATGCTAGCCAAGGCAGGTCAGAAAGCTGAGCTGTTATGGGAATCAACACAACAAACCCCAGTTCATAACCCAAATCCTCAAATGAAACAACCATTCATAAACGTTCAAATGGCGCCACCATCACCGCCACCTCCGGCACCGCTTGCTGGAAACCTTCAAGCAAGTGGATTCGACCATGCACAATTGCAAGAGCTGGCTAGGATTCCAGGACTGAAGCATGTAGAGCTACAACATTCCAGAAACATGAAATTGGTGTTCAAGGACAACAATGATGACCATGATCATCATATGCAAATGAAGCCGATGGTGTATTATGGGCCATATTCTCCGGTGATTTATTATGCTCATCCCTTCGCCACACCACCGAATTATTATGGTTATGGTGGTGGACTACTGGTACCGACTAATCATCCACAAGCACACTTCAACTCTAGTCATGATGATGATGGTAAATGTATTGTAATGTGAGTTCAAGTGGTTAGACACCATATTTCAAAAAATAAAAAAATAAAAAATAAATAAATAAAAAATGGTGTTTTAGACACCTTATTTCTTCTTAATGTTAATAGTTATCGACTCTGTGTGGAGTAGTATCACATGAGACACTAACAAAAGTTATCACATCCATTAATAGCTCAAGTGGTTTATGTACTTCCATTTCACAATTGTGATCAGGATTCAAGTGTCACTTTTATCTATAAATAATAAAGTGTTTGATGACTTGTCCCTTATAGTGTGAGTTGTTTTACGAACAGTGCTCGTAGTGGTTAATCTCGTGCTTTCAAGACCATACTTGGAGCGGTTGATTTTGTTAGGTCCCTGCACACCCCTGATCCAATCAGTGTCAAATTTAAAATAAATAAAATAGTATCACAAATTGTGGGAGAATTAATATTGTGCATAATACAAAGGATTGTAGCTAACCATAAAAATGGGGACACAATATTGAATTGTTGGGCCACTAAAGAGAGAAAAATGTTACATTAACTTTATCTCACAATATGAATAAAGCCTGCCGACCCAGCTAGCCAAATCCGATTATACTTTTAAATGGATTATCCTTGTGTTTGACTTTTAAATAACATTAAATAGATAATCTCGATTGACTAATTCGTTATAAAATATAAAGTAGCAATTAGTTAATTGAATTCCCTCAGTATGTTAGATTGAATTTGACATTTATTGTTGGGTCACAAAATCTGTGGACGTGCAGCGTAGTCATGTATGCATATCCTTTTGTGTTCTGGATGGAACTATGGAAGATGCTCCCATGCGTATTAAACACTTACCGGAGGAAGACTTGAGACCCTAATTGTGGGGGTTTTTTTTGCTGTTGGCGTGCTTTTTGTGTTGTTTCTTTTGGCCTTTGTTTTGGCTGGTGCTGTGCGTTTCTTTGGGCTGTTTTGCCTCTGATTCCCTTATGGGTATCTTTAAACCGTATTGTACCAATGTCACTCTTACCTTTTCTTTTTCTTGTTACATAATATTAATGTTAGAAACATTTACCCAGAAAATGTATTCGATCTCTAGAACTTTAAATTCATTCTTTCTAATTACCCTCTCTATCGCTAAAATATAAAAAGTGGAGATATCACTTAAAATAATTCAAAGCATTGTGAAATAAGTAAATTCGATTTTGTGTAAAATTCTCTAGCTAGCAATGTGAATTCAATTTGTAGTACAAACTGTGGGGAAAATATCTGATACAAAGAGATTGTAGCTCATAATACAGGTTGGCACGCAATATTGGATTTTTAGACCAAGTAAAGAGAGGAAAATGAAACTCTAGCTCTCACGAATTTAAAGACAACTTTGTCGACCCGTCTGACCAATATTTATCGGGGTAGTTGGAATTAAGGTCTAAAAATAATTTATAAATAAAAATATATTAAATAAATAAACACTCAGTCCAGTACGTTAATGAAATGTGTCGTGTTGTGTTGTGTCATGCCATGCCGTATCAAATTTGTACGGAATCATGCTTTATCGGACTGTGCATAGGCATGGTTCAACCTAATTTACATGTTTAATTAATATTAGACATATCTAACAGAAATGATTTTTTTTGCGAAAATAGAGTTATCTCCATGACTTCATGTGGTGCGATACTGCGATCTCTATATCTGGAATCAATTCAATTAGCAAGAGAGAGAGAGAGAAGGAGAGAGACTTTTCTCTGGTTTTGGTGTACAGAGCAGTAATGGTGACCACGGTTACGGTTCGATTAGAAACCGACGGTTTCGGTTCCTTGGCTACCAAAACATAGACCATAACCGGCAAACCGGTTTGTTGCGAAATTAAAGACAGCTTTGTCGATCCATCTGACCAATATTTATTGGGGCAGTTGGAATTAAGGTCTAAAATAATTTTATAAATAAATAAACACTCAGTACAGTACATTAATGAAGTGTGTCGTGTTGTGTCGCGCCATATTTGTACAGAATCGTGCTTTATCGGACTGTACATAGGCACAGCTCGACCTAATTTACATGTTTAATTATTATTAGACATATCTAGCATAAAATATGAATCAGAATACAAAGTCTAAAAAAAAAAAAAAAAAATCAACATTTTTACATTTTAAAATAAAAATAAATTTTAAATAAATTACTTAACTATTAATTTAATATTTTTTACATTATACATTCAAAACCTCATTTTAAATTTTCGTATAAGATCCCAGATACTCTTAAGCCGCCCATGATATTTATAGTACTATTTTAATCTGTTTTATATATCTTTCATTCTTTCAATATTATCTTGTTTTTGACTTTGAAATTAAGTTAAATTGTAACCATCCATTGACTAATTCGCTATAAAATATACGTTACTTGAAATTCCCTGCCAAAAAATATATATATACAGTCTTTCTATTATCAGTTCGAACTGACAAAAGTTATATCAGTTCCTTGCATGTGGGCCACTGGATTTAAATACTTTGACTGACAAGTGCATACAGCCAAGTCAAAGTATTTAAATCCAGTGGTCCACATGTAAGGAACTGATATAACTTTTGTCGGTTCGAACTGATAATAGAATTTCTGTAAATATATATATATTAACAATTGAATTTGACACTTGCTGCTGGGTCACAACATATTGTACGTAACAAAGCTAACAGCCTGTACCTTTCAAACAAAAGTTTACATAACTGTAACATTAATCTTAAGTGCAGTATTACTAGTTTTTAACATGAGATTGATTGTATTCTCTCTCTCTCTAATAGATCAATTAAGATAATGCATTATTAGGGTCCAAGTCCTGAAGATGATCGGAATCGTCCCTTCCGGATTGAGTGATGATAATTAATATATAGTTGCCGTACTTGAATCGCCCACTTTAATTTTGACTATATGATTATCCACTTGCTTGCTAGCTGTGTATGTACATATATCTTTGCATTTAGTCAGTAAATCACAGCCCAACAAACTATATATAGAGGTAGCCCCTACTATCTCTCCACGCCAATTCCAAAACATATTCCTAATTAACAATGGCATCTTCTTCTCTCCAATACTTTCTTTCTCTACTCTCTCCTGATCTTCTTCATTTCTCCGATCACCACTTTTGCCCAACAATCTTTCCGCCCAAAAGCTCTGGTCCTTCCTGTCTCCAAAGATTCTTCTACACTTCAATATCTTACCACTATTAACCAAAGGACTCCTTTCGTGCCAGTGAGTCTTGTCGTTGATCTGGGTGGCCAGTTTTTATGGGCCGATTGTCAACAAAACTATGTGTCCTCAACATACCGTCCAGCCAGGTGTAACTCCGCTGTTTGCTCATTGTCTAGAGCTAATGGCTGCGGTGATTGCTTCTCATCTCCTAGACCTGGCTGCAACAACAATACATGCGGTGTCTTGCCTGATAACACTGTCACTCGCACTGCCACCAGCGGTGAAGTTGCACAAGATATCGTGTCTGTCCAATCAACAAACGGGTTCAATCCTGGCAGGAACGTTACAGTTTCTAACTTGATATTTTCATGTGCACCAACTTCACTTCTAGAGGGTCTAGCTGGTGGAGTTAAAGGCATGGCTGGTCTCGGTAGAACCAGAATCGCTTTCCCTTCACAGTTTGCTTCTACATTTAGCTTCAGCAGAAAGTTTGCAATCTGTTTAGCATCTTCATCGACATCAAGAGGTGTGATATTCTTCGGCGACAGTCCATACATGTTCCTTCCAGGCATTGATGTTTCTGAATCACTGTCCTTCACGCCGCTCTTGATTAACCCAGTAAGCACAGCCTCCGCTTTCAACCAAGGAGAACCCTCCGCTGAATATTTCATCGGAGTGAAATCCATCAAAGTTGGCGAACAAGTCGTCCCATTGAACACCACATTGCTGTCCATAGATAGCCAATCAGGCATTGGTGGAACCAAAATCAGCACTGTAAATCCCTACACCGTGTTGGAAGACTCCATCTTCAAAGCCGTGACTGAGGCCTTTACCAACGAGTCCGCTACTCGCAACATCACTAGGGTGGCTGGTGTGGCACCATTTGATGTGTGTTTCAGCTCTGCAAATATACTTAGCACGCGTCTGGGTCCGAGCGTGCCGACAATTCATCTGGTTATGCAGAATGGGAATAACGTTGAGTGGAGCATTTTTGGTAGCAACTCAATGGTTGCAGTTAGCAATGAGGTGTGGTGTGTTGGGTTTGTTAATGGGGGTTCAAACCCTAGGACTTCCATTGTGATTGGTGGGTACCAGTTGGAAAACCTTCTTCTTCAGTTTGACTTGGCTACATCAAGGCTTGGCTTCACTTCTACGCTCTCGGGCAGGCGAACCACATGCGCCAACTTCAACTTCACTTCCACCCCTTAAATGGCCCATCCCATCATTTTCAAGTTTCAACACAGATGCATTTATATATAAATTATTTTACAATTTGAATAAGATGATATATGAATATTTAATTACTTGAGTTTAGCCCTGAAACTTTGATATATGTAAACTATTGTGACTTATTATATAGAGGAAATTGCATGAAATAATCAAAAAATTTATTGGTTTATTGTTTTTAGCCATTAATTTATATTTTATTATACTTATCACCTTTAGCCTTCAACAGACAAGATTGCTTTCTATTTTGTCTTTACTTCACCCACCTAAAAATTTGGAAATCAATTGGCATATAACTTGATAATCATTGACATGTAAATTGAAAGTCAATTGACATGTAATTTAAAACTTAACTGACATGTAACTTGAAAAATCAACTCGCATGTAACTTAGAATTCTAAGTTACATATCACGTGAAGTAAAATTTAGGGGTAATTTTGTCCAAAAGTGGTCAAAATTTATAAAACAATAAAATATAAATTTGTGGCTAAAATCAATAAACCAATAATTTTTTTGACTCTTTATGAATTCACCCCTATTGTGTATATATATATATATATATATATATATAGATGATTCTCTAGTAAGAATGTCCTGAAATTATAAAGTTAGGACAACCACCCCCAGTGACACACTCACATTGGGTGTGTGTATTTGTTAATGTGTGTATATATAGTAATTTTCCAATGAGGACTTTTTACAATACACACTTTAAGCACTTATGATGAAATTGTATGAAATATATTGAATATTGATTTGATTTTTTGTATGAATGGTGAAAACATTGAAATACATTTATGGAAAAAAATTTAAAAATTTTCGGGTGCAAGAACTAAATTTTTCCAATTTTTTTGAAGATAAAACATTTAAAAATAGGGAATATAAGAAAAAATAGTTCTCAAATCCAAAAAATTTCAAATTTTTACCAAATGTGTATTTTAATTTTTTTAAGATGCATACAAAAAATCTTATCGAAAAACATTTTATTACATACAATTTCATCAAATGTGCTTAAAGTGTGCATTGTAAAAAGTCCTCATTGGAAAATTACTCTCTCTCTCTCTCTCTCTCTCTCTCTCTCTCTCTCTCTCTCTCTCTCTCTCTCTATCTTCTTATATATATATATATAATATATATAGTAAATTTCTAATGATGACTTTTTACAATATACACTTTAAACACCTTTGATTAAATTTAATGGAATATATTGAATCTTAATTTTATTTTTGTATGGATGATAAAAACATTGAAATATATTTATGGAAAAAAATTAAAAAAATTTGGGTCCAAAAACTATTTTTTTTTTTCGACTTTTTTGAAGATAAAACATTAAAAAAAAAAAAAAAAAAAAAAAAAAAAAAAAAAAAAAGGGAAATATAAGAAAAAATAGTTTTCAAATCCAAAAAATTTCCAAATTTTTACCAAATGTGTATTTTAATTTTCTTAGGATGTATACAAAAAATCTCATCAAAAAAAAAATTCGATTACATGCAATTTTATCAAATGTGCTTAAAGTGTGCATTTTAAACGGTACTCATTGGAAAATCTCTCTCTCTCTCTCTCTCTCTCTATATATATATATATATATATAATACTTCTCTAATCATGACCATCTGACTTTATAATTTCAGGACGTCCAACCACAGCCACACACTCACAGTGGGTCCACAACCCTACATTAACAAATACCCACACCCAATATGAATATGCAGTTGTGGTTGGACGTTCTTAACTTATAATTTCAGGACGGTCCTTATTATAGAAGTATTTTATATATATATATATATATATCATTGTAGCTTTTTTTATTCTAAAAAAAAAATAGATATAAAAAAAGTGTCCACTCAACACTCTCAACTTGCATTTTGATTTCAAGATAAAGAGATTGAAATTTTTGTTATTAACTCAAGAATGAAACCATCCTAAATTTTAATCAAATTATCTCTGTTAGAATTGTGCAATGATGGTACAAATGGAGATATTGTGTTCTTGAAACCATATAAAGTTGAGGCAATAATGAATTGAATGAGTAACTTTACATTGCTTGAATTAAGTCAAAGCAGATTGGGAGGCCAACCATCTTTATAGCGTTTCATTTTCCTTGAGGTAGTAATAATCTTTGTCTAGATAGAAGTTAAGCAAGTTCATCACGCAGTAGTCAATTTGACAATCTAATCCTGTGCTGATCATTGCAGGTATATGGCCATTATATTCTCAGTGAATAGATGATGATAGAACCTCTCAAAGAGATGATAGGAAAGTTATTAGAGATGACACGGCATGGCATGACACGACATGGCACGACTGACGCGCTCGAGCCGGTTCTACTAAAACTACAAATATCTACCCTATTCTACCTCGACTATTCTAAGAGGGCATGTGAGTGTTTCACCCTTTGCAAGCGCACAAGTTGTTCAACTCGTATAGGGTGCACAAGTACGGGTTATCGATCCTACAAGGAGCTAGGACGAAAAGAAAGTTAACTAACCAGTCGAATGCTTTGGAAAGCAATAAAGTAATAGATTAATGCTTCAAGGCTAATCTAATGCAATACTTAAAATGAGATTAAGATTAATGAGATAAAGATGCCAGGGGAGGTATGAAATTAACAATGATACACCACCAAGTAACCACTCTTATAAGTTTTAGATTAAAATCACTAAGGCTAGTTCCATTTATAATCAAAAGCACACTCAACAACTCACTCAAAGTATCCTCTAAAGTCTTAGATGAACATTAAGTGAGTGTTTGGTTGTGGAAATGTAATCGAGAGTGTGGATTTACAAAGTTGTAACTATTGATCAACACACTATACTTAATGAGTTTTAGATGACAATACACAATTCAAAAGTTATGAATTAAGTATTTCATCAACTCTTAGTACAAATTACCAATACATGTTCTTCAAAAGTCTATGAGAAACATGTTATGATTTAGTCATTTAAAACATTGATAAGCACAAGGTGATTATTTATAAAGAAGAGTGATAAACAAGGTGGCTCACATCATTACTTCATAGATCCCCGAACAAAAGTGGGTTAGTTACATATGATATCTAAGAATAGCATAAGTAAGAAGAAAAGAAGGAAATATAACTCGTGAATTCTTGTCAAGTTCCAAGGGAGAACAACCCTTCTTCGTAGCAAATACAATCAAGGAGTATCACAAGTAGCTCTCAAGAGCTGATCTAACTAATTACTTAACTAAGATAAGTGTCTTAAAGCTTAAGTAATTAAAGATGAGCATAAGATTTCTTAGAGTTATTCTATGCTAAAGGGAGAGTCTAACTATATTCTAATACCTCTCACTTGTGTTTATTATGAAACAAATTATAGCACGGGTGTATGAAACTATCTAGAGAGGGGGGTGAATAGATTTTAAACTTATTACCCAATTTTTCGTGTTAGGTCAATATTACGAAATTACCCATAACTAAATAAAGCAATAAATCAAGTATAAAATGCGAAAATTAAATAACACTTGATTTTTACGTGGAAACCCTCACGGGAAAAACCACGAGCTAGTAAGTAAACCACGCTCGAACCTCGAATCCACTAAATGTGTAAAACGATTACAACCTAATCTCGGAAGTAATCACACACCTACCTAATCCCGGTATGAGTGAACCTAGTCCAATTTGCTTACGATCTAAGCAACCTAATCCCGGAAGCTACACACAAGACTTACTTTCTCAATGAAGAGAATAACACCCTAAGTGAATATATGAATATCCAAATGCAACATAGAGCAAGGGAAACCCTATATGCTTATCTAAGATGATGAATTTGCAATTAAAGCAATCCTAGATATTAAAAACTAAATGACATGTCAAATAGTTTAGCTAATCAAGATTAAGCACAAAACCTAATTAGCTATCACAATACAACTTCTCAAACATACATCACACTAATCTCAATCTTGTATCAAAAGATATATGAAAATCATACAAGTAATAAATTGAGATTGCTTGTTAAGAAAAACACAAAATATGTAAGATATTAGTGAAAAGCTTACCATGCAAAGTATGATGAAGAATCCATGCAAGATGACATCTAGATGATCAAAGATGATGCTAGATGATGATTGATGATCATGAAAAAAGTGTTTAAGTAATTAAAATGAGTTATTGGAAATTTTCTTCTCTTTGAAAAATATCCTAAGTATGAAATCTGAATATAAACCTCTTAATTGACCTAAAGTCAAAGTGGCATATATATAGGGGGCCAAATCAAAGTGTGGTCGTTTTGATAAGTTGGCCTGAAATTTGCCTTGGGCGCTGTACGTAGAGCGCCTGTACAGCGCCCCAACTCTGTTCTCTCAGGAAAACAGAGGGGCGCTGTACGTAAAGCGTCTTGTACAGAGCTTTGTACAGCAACTGTACAGCGACCGAATTAAATCGATCAGGTCTGTACAGCGCTCGATGGGCGCTGTTCGTACAGCGCTTCTGTAGAGCGCTTTTGGGAGCGCCCAATGTAAAAATGCAATCCTAAGTCTAAGCATGACAAGGCAATTGGATATGCAAGATGCAATCAAACTAACATGCAAGAAGAGATGTTAATGAACATTAAAGCACACAAATAAGACACACAACATACAAGGATTAAACATATGCATGAGTTGTGAGTGTGTGCAACTATCTCTTCAAGACAAGTAAGCACATAGAAATTTACTTTCGGTGCTTATCAAGACGAGGTCTTCAAAGGGCTTCGAATAATACTACCAACACCTAGGCTACCCTTACAAAGAACCCCAACATGTGGTTTGTCCACGAAATGAGCCAATCAACAAATGGGAACCTTACATATTACATCAGAAAAGTGTATGTTTATATCTTTAGGTTGAAATTGGGAAAGGAATTGCCATAAATGTCCTTGATGCGTAGTCTGTGGCTTCATTCCGTGAGTTAAGTCCCACGGTTACATCCCACGGGGTATTCCTTCAAAGCCTCTATGACTTTGGATCCCCTGGTTCACGGCTTACTTCTTGCGAGCATGAACCAGCGAGCTTCTTTAGAGCTACTTGGCGGGCTCACACCTTCTGCCTGGCTTGCAATGTCCTATGGACTGAACCACGACATATTTCCCAACAAGTTCAAGACTTCTGGCTGGCGGGCTCTTTCTCTCTAACTTATTCTTGCGGCTTTATGCCGCTTGCTTTTTCTTGCGAGGTTCTTCTTTCATTGGCTTTTGCACCTATTTTAACCTCTTTTCTCCAACTTCGTGCAAACACCTTCCTAAATTAGTATATTACCTGTACTCAACTAAAACACACGTTATATACACAAAATTGCTCTGAAAACGAACAAAAAAGGTAGGTAAGGGAGCGTTAAATGTGAACATTTGGAGCACGATCAACGACACACTTTATTAACGTACTATGATGAATGGGTAACTCAACCCTGCATGAATGGTACAAATGGAGATATTTTGTTCTTGAAACCATATAAAGTTTAGGCAGTAATGAATTGAATAGGTAACTCAACTTTGTAGGAATTAAATCAAAGTAGATTGGGAGGCCAACCATCTTCACAGCCTTTATTTTCCTTGAGGTAGTAATTATCCATGTCTTGATAAAAGTTAAGCAATAGAGAATCATCTATTTATGCTACAATATATATAAAAGATATTGTAAGCAGAGGATCGAGCAAAAACTAATAAAGCTATCAATTACTTTCAACCCCTGCCATGGCCTTTGTTTCTCTCCTCATTTTGGAAACCCATTCAGAAATAACATGGCAACTTTGGTTTTTATTTATTTATTTAATCGTATTTTTATAAATCAAAACATATGACAATTTCTTCTCATATTAATTGATATCCATACATTTTTTTCTTCTATTCATTTAATTCTCATAATAAACAAAACATTTATCTTTTAGAAAATTTATCTATATATGCTATTCTTTTGATTCAAGATGCAGAATTCACATAGCAAGTGAATTTGACATTAATTGTTAGATCACAAAATCTGTGGATGTGCAGCATACCTAGTCATGTATGCATATCCTTAAAAGATAATAATTTGTGGTTTGTGGAGGTTGCAACAAAATGTATTTAAGCATATTATATGATGTACATATAGATATATGTGATCAAATTATGTAAAGTAATTCAAATATATACCCCAAATATAATTCATGTTATATATATATATATATATCATAACTCAAAGGACACCCTGTCCTTAGATGAAGTTGGTTTTATAGCCAGCCATAGGCTTTGTCATTGAAGACCCCTCTGCATGCACAAAGTGGTGGTCCCTGTAATGAAAACCAAAGCCTCATATTAAACTTTTTAAACTTATTAAGCTTCAATGCATATTTTACGTATGTGCAACATCAAACCTACATATAAGATTCTTCTCTGATCAGGACGGTCATTAAAAAATGAAAAAACTTTTGTAACGTTAGAAAACTAAATAAGAAGTTATGTTCGATTTGTATCATTATGGAGTCAACTCTATAATGTTACAAAAGAACGGACCTGGAATCACGACTCATGAACTCGAAACAAACACACAAAAATGTCATTATCATATAACTTGCATGCATGACAGGAATGAAGAATAGTACCCTATTTGTAAAATAGGCTTTGCTTAACAGTTTATGAAGGTGTCATAAGAAGGAAGTACAGGAAAGTTGTTGTTTCCAACAGCTGCACCAAAACCCCATAAGCCTTGAATAGCTTTAAGAGTTTATTCTTCTGTCTCCAGCTGAAACAAAATTCATGTGTTAAAAAATTAAGTGAGTGCTAGCTTCATGAACCAATACATAAAAACAATTATAATTAATACCAATGATTAGAGTTAAACACAATACAAGTGAGTGGGAAAAAGTTTGGTTGCGTCTAAGGCCTATAACATGGACTGTTAACTTGATTGTGTGCTAATATCACTTGACATAATACAAGTGAGTGGTTAACTGGTTATACGTATATACACCAACTCGATGAAGGATCTTTTAAAAATTTATAAAACTAGATAGGGTTTTACATCAAATGTGTAAAACCTCATATTAAATTTTTTAAACTTATTAAGCTTCGATGCATATTCTACATATGTGCAACATCAAACCTACATATAAGGTTCTTCTCTGATCATGACGGTCATTAAAAAATGAAAAAACATTAAAAAACTAAACAAGAAGTTATGTTTGATTTGTATCATTATAGAGTCGGCTCTATAATGTTACAAAAGAACAGACCTGGAATCACGACTCGAGAACTCAAAAACAAACACACAAAATGTCATTATCATATAACTTGTATGAATGACGGAAATGAAGAGTAAAATAGGTTCTACTTAATAGTTTATGAAGGTGTTATAAGAAGGAATTATAGGAAAGTTGTTGTTTCTAGCAGCTGCACTAGAACCCCATAAGCCTTGAATAACTTTAAGAGTTTGTCCTTCTATCTCCAGCTGAAACACAAAATTCATGTATTAAAAAATTAAGTGAAGGCTAGCTTCATGAACCAATACATGAAAACAATTGTAATTGATACCAATGATTAGAGTTAAAACATAATACAAGTGAGTGGTAAAAAGTTAATTGGTTGTGTCTAAGGCCTATAACATGGACTGTTAACTTGATTGTGTGCTAATATCACTTGACATAATACAAGTGAGTGGTTAACTGGTTATGTGTATACACGCCAACTCGATGAAGGATCTTTTAAAAATTTATAAAACTAGATAGGGTTTTACATAAAGTAAGCATTTTGTGCATGCTTAAAGAGGTCTAGCAAAGATTCGGATATGGGAAATATAAGAAAAAATAGTTCTCAAATCCAAAAAAAAAAAAAAAAAATCAAATTTTTACCAAATGTGTATTTTAATTTTCTTTGGATGCATACAAAAAATCTCATTGACATTCGATTACATGCAATTTCATTAAAGGTGCTTAAAGTTTGCATTTTAAAAAGTCCTCATTGGAATATATATATATATATATATGATGCATAAATGATGCTTATCTAGCCATGGATGAACAAGTCAAACAATCATAGATATCATGTTGCTATATGACATACATACAACTTAACTATATGAGAAAATGGAACCTTAGATACAATAGCTATCACAATACAAACCCAATCATACAAGGAAACTCAAAGAGATGATGGGAAAGTTATTAGAGATGACTCGGCATGGCAGGACACAGCATGACACGACACATTTCATTAACGTACTATGCTGAGTGGATAACTCAACCCTGCAGGAATGGTACTGAAATTTCTTTAAGCAATATAGTGTAAAACATACCTAGAGGGGGGGTGAATAGGTATAGGCCCAAATTCTTCCAATATACAAAATATGCAGAATACAAGAATTAAAAGCACACTTGATAAGTTTTAACAATTGAATTGATTTACTCAACACATGTGAAAATCAATATACAAGTGATGCAATCAATATACGATATGGAAGATAATGAAATTTAAAGCGAAATGTGACACAAATGTTTTTACGTGGTAAAACCTCAAAGAGTAAACATCCACGGGTTGATACCACAACCACCGGCAAAGCAATCCATTATATGAAAATGACTTACACACTCAAAGCTATCAATACATGATATCCACTTCAAGCTATCAACTCTTAATCTACCCTCGGGCTAGTGAACCACAAAGCCTACTTCCTATCCAAGATGTGTCCTACACCTCTAGGAAGCAACTTCCTATCCAAGACGCTCACGTCTCTAGGAAGATATCTTGCTTGACTATCTGAGTCCTCCCAACTCTAATCAAGACTCTTGCTTGGCTATCCGGAACACTTTCCTAACTAAGACTTCTTGCTCAAGAAAAAACTTCTTGCTCAAGAAAAAACTTCACTCACTTTGCAAGAGACTTCAACCTTTTACAAGGTAATGATCTAGGTGATGCAAATGATGCAAACACAATCAAATAAAGCAAGATGATTAATCAAGCTCTATGAACATGCTTAGTGATAATCTAGAATATGCTTTCAACAAACAATCACAAATGTATCTAGAAATCAAAGCATGTAAATCAATAAGAACAAGATATGAATATTCAATATCACACAAAAAAAATCTTAGCTCTTAGATGATGAAATTAAACCTAGAAAATAACATGAGGCACATCATATAACATTTCTAGAATCAATTTCAAGATTAGTCAAGTTTACCTAAATATGTTCAATTGAGATCACAAGACTAAAAATCAACAATCAATAGATCAACCACTCCTAGAATATGATCTAACAATATTCTAAAACATATCATCTATCAATTAGGAAGATTAAAAGAGATGTTCAAAAGATGAAGTGAGAAGAAGAAGTTTCACATACAAAAGTTGAGTCACGGACTGAAATCAGCTCACTGCGAAAAATCACTAACTCAAATGACTCTAAAAATTCTTGGGGTTTGTAGCTCTCTTCAAAACTAACAATTTTGGTTTTTGAATCACTCAATTCAGAGTTGAAATGAGAGAGATATGATCAAATAAGAAATCAAAAGTTGTAAAGAATTCTGCACGGTATTTTGAATATAAATGGAGGGAAAAGAGATGGAGAAGAGAGAGATTCAGTGGCCAATCAAAAAGGGAAACGTCACCTATCCCCATGGGGGGGCGCGTGGGCCACACGGGACCAGAGGGGTGCTCTGGCTGTGGGTCCCACGGCTCCCACACGGCTTGGGCAATGCATGGCCTTTGGCCATGCTTGCCTCTCGCGCGCTCCCTTACGTTCTTCAGCTGTATCTTCAGCATCCGAACTCTGATTTTGAATCCGTTTTCAGATTATGAACCGTGACTCCCTCACGCATGACTAAGACTACAAAATTTGAAAAATGGTTGAGAAAACATCTCCAAAATGACGATGAAGTCAACTTAACAAATGAGAATGCAAAGTAGCATAGCTACATCATTTGGACTCGAAACCTTATGAATGAGTAACCGAAATGATCGGGACTCAATAAGGAATCATATAAGAACATGTTCCAGTCCAAAATACAAAACATACAAACAAATAAACACAAATTCTCACAAGTATGCCATATCAAAGAGATAGTCACAAAACATGCAATTCTATAATGTTTGTCTATAAGAGACCAATGCATGTGCATACTAAGAAGTGAGTGAATGTGTTATACCAAATGTTTGAACTACGATGCAGGGACACACGTGTATGAAATGTTTGTATGTACTCTTATGCCTTGTAAGAGGAAGAAGTATCTCGATACCTTAGCATCTAAATAAGCACATTTCCTTTTGAAGACGAACTTTGCATGCGACGTTGCTTTCCTTCTTTGAAGCTTGATCTAATCACGAAACACCTAAACAACTAAGCAATACAAATAAAGAGAGTTTTGCAATGGAATCAAGCCAACACAAATCTAGGATCTTACAGGTACAAATAAAGATATTTGGTTCTTGAAGCCATATAAAGTTGAGGCAGTAATGAATGAATGGGTAACTCAACCTATAGGAATTAAGTCAAAGCAGATTGGGAGGCCAACCATCTTCACAACCTTTCATTTTCCTTGAGGTAGTAATTATCCATGTCTTAATAGAGGTTAAGCGTCAAAATCATATTTATGCTACAATATATATATATATATATTATATATATAATATATATTGTAATCAGATGATCGAGCAAAAACTCTAAAGCTATCAATTACTTTTAAAATTTTAAAATCCTTACAAACGAGAGTGCATGCCAGTTGCTAGTTACTGCACATTACATGAAATCCCCCTATAAATTGAACGAGTAAGGTTGCCCAAATACACACACTTCAACCACAGCCAAAAAATAAACTTCAACTCCATCCATGGCCTCTTTCTCTCTTCATTTTGGAAACCCATTCAGAAATAACATGACAACTTTGTTTTTTGATTTAATCATATTTTATAAATCAAAACATATGACAATTTCTTCTCATATTAATTGATATTCATACATGTTTTCTTCTATTCATTTAATTCTTATATAAACAAACATTTATCTTTTAGAAAATTTATCTATATATGTTATTCTTTTGATTCAAGATGCAGAAATCACATAGCAATTGAATTTGACATTAATTGTTGGGTCACAAAATCTATGGATGTGCAGTATGCATAGTCATGTATGCATATCCTTAAAAGATAATAATTTATGGCATGTGGAGGTTGCCACAAAATATTTTTAAGCATATTACATGTTGTACATATAGATATATGTGATCAAATTATGTAAAGTAGTTCAAATATATATCCCAAACATAATTCAAGCTATATATATATATATATATATATATATCATGACTCAAAGGACACCCTATCCTTAGATGAATTTAGTCTTATGGCTAGCCATAGGCTTTGTCATTGAAGACCCACTGAAGACCCCTCTACATGCACAAAGTGGTGGTCCCTGTAATGAAAACCAAAACCTCATATCAAACTTTTTAAACTTATTAAGCTTCGATACATATTCTACGTATGTGCAACATCAGACCTACATACAGGGTCCTTCTCTGATCAGGACGGTCCTTAAAAAATGAAAAAACTTTTATAACGTTAGAACACTAAACAAGAAGTTATGTTTGATTTGTAACATTATGGAGTCGATTCTATAATGTTACAAAAGAATGGACCTGAAATCACGACTAGAGAACTCAAAAACAAACACACAAAAATGTCATTATCATATAACTTGTATGCATGACAAGAATGAAGAGTAGTACCCTATTTGTAAAACAGGTTTTGCTTCACTTCTCATGAAGGTGTCATGAGAAGGAAGTACAAGAAAGTTGATGTTTCCAGTAGCTGCACCAGAACCCCATAAGCCTTAAATAACTTTAAGAGTTTGTCCTTCTGTCTCCAGCTGAAACACAAAATTCATGTATTAAGAAATTAAGTAAATGCTAGATTCATGAACTAATACATCAAAACAATTGTAATTAATACCGATGATTAGAGTTAAAACACAATACAAGTGAGTGGGAAAAAGTTTGGTTGCATCTAAGACCTATAACATGGACTGTTAACTTGATTGTGTGTTAATATCACTTGACATAATACAAGTGATTGGTTAATTGGTTATGCGTATACGCGCCAACTCGACAAAAGATCTTTTAAAAAATTGTAAAACTAGATAAGGTTTTACATAAATTAAACATTTTGTGCATGCTTAAAGAGGTCTTGCAAAGATTGGTTATGGGAAATATAAGAAAAAATAGTTCTCAAATCCAAAAAAAAATTCAAATTTTTACCAAATGTGTATTTTAATTTTCTTATGATGCATACAAAAAATCTCATCGAAAAACATTTGATTACATGCAATTTCATCAAAAGTGCTTAAAGTGTGCATTTTAAAAAGTCCTTATTGGAAAACTCTCTCTCTCTCTCCTCTCTCTCTCTCTCTCTCTCTCTCTCTCTCTTCTCTCTATATATATATATATATATATATAATAATTCTCTAATCATGACTATCCTAATTTTATAATTTTAGGATGTCCAACCACAACCACACATTCACAATGGGGTCACAGCTCCACATTAACAAATACCCACACCCATAACTGTGTGGTTGTGGCTTAACGTCCTTAACTTATAATTTCAGGACGTCCTTACTAGAGAACCACCTTATATGTATATATATATATATATATAATATATATATATATGGTGGTTCTCTAGTAAGGATAGTCCTGATTAGAGAAGTATATATATAATATATATAACTTTTTTTGTATGAATTTTTTGTTATATATACATCATAAAGTAAGTGTTTTTTTGTTATATACATCATAAAGTAAGTGGCTGATTAGAGGAGTATATATATATTATATATATTATATAAACTTTTTTTGTATGAATTTTTTTGTTTATATATATCATAAAGTAAGTGTTTTTTTTTGATATATACATCATAAAGTAAGTGTGTGATTAGAGAAGTTTATATATATATATATATATATATATATATATATATATAACTTTTTTTGTATGAATTTTTTGTATATACATCATAAAGTAAGTGTTTTTCTGTTATATATACATCATAAAGTAAGTGTGTGTGTGTGGTGTGTGTAGTCCTGAGACCAGCGAATATCAGTTGGCATAATTAATAACTTGTCAAATATGCTGTACAAAATTTTGCATGTTTTCCGTATAGAATCCGGCTCTATAATGTTGCAATCAAGATAGTTTTTAGGATGGTCATGATTAGAGAAGTATAGTATAATATATATATAACTTTTTTGTATGATTTTTTTGTTATATTATATATATATATATAAAGTAGACGGTCTCGATCCTATCAGGATGCACGATATAACTTTATCAGGATATTGAATGTGAGCCACTCATTTATAACAGTGATTTGACAAGTGCATACATACCAAGTCAAAGTATGTAAAACGAGTGGCTCACATTCAATATCCTTATATAATTCTATCAGGATGCACTGATAGGATAATTTCCGATAAAGTAGATATCTAGACTGCACATGTATTATTGATCTTAGCAGGTCCCGACAGTTCTGAAACCAACAAATATTAGTGGGCATAATTAATAACTTGTCAAATATGCCATACAAGGTGCGACTATTGGTTAATCCCAATCAAATTTAACCATACCATTAATGTTGCGTATATAATATAATATCAGATATAGGAAGTTCGATCTAGTACGGAATTTCACATGTTTTCTGTATAGAATCTGACTTTGTAATGTTGCATAATCAAGATAGTTTTCGTTTGGGATAAAGTCGGACTGATATATAAGTTACATTTTTGTTTGGGATCTATCTGCTAATTTAATTTCGTTTATTAATTCTTATAAAGACGAACTAAGAAATTATCAAAATTGTTAATTCTATTATTACTATTAGAGTAATTGGCACAAATCCCCCCTCGAGTGTATATAAATTTGCATGTTGCCCCTAAACTTTTTTTTTAGGCATGTTGCCCCCTGAACTATCACTTATTGGCAGAATAAGAGAAAAATGCCCCCTCAGGGGGGAAAAAAAACCAAAGGATTGCCAATCAAGTGATAGCTCAGGGGGCAACATGCCTAAAAAAAAAATTTAGGGGGCAACATGCAAATTTATACACTCGAGGGGGGATTTGTGCCAATTACTCTTACTATTATAGTAAAGACAATAACCACAGCCCAATGTGGCTAAATGGTAAGAGCGCTCATTCAGCCTGTCAATATCTTTGGTTGAGTTGCCGCCATTACGTGGTATATCATATATATATATATATATAAAGACAATACACGTCTACCTTTAGACTAGTAGGGGCGTAAGTACAAAATATGTATTTATTAATATGTACGAGTAGGTTTCTCTTCTTTGTTTAGTTTTTGATATAGATGTATCTTAGCAGTCCTAACTTTTTTTTTTTTTGGAAAGCTAACACCTCTGGGTAGGGGTCTACCGAGATTTGAAGATATTGATCTTATAAACGCGGTTGGAATGTAACTCTCACACTAGAGTAGGGGAGGGATCTCCCACACTTTACAGTTTATGAACAAAATATGATATCCTAGTAGACTTATATAATATATATTATATATATATATATATACATATACGGTTCGTTCATATCAATGCGCACTGATGTAAATAGAAGGACATTGAATGTGAGCCACTCATTATGGAGAAGTTTTTACAAGTGTATACACACTAAGTCAAAGCATGGAAAATGAGTGGTCACATTCAATGTCCTTACCTATTTATATCAGTGCGTACTGACTTGAACAATTACAAACCTTAACATAACACTATGTACAAACTAACTTTTCAAATTTGGATCAAAATCCAAGGGCTGTGTAAGTGGTGGGCCAGGAGGAGAAGGATGGTAGGTGAGAAGGACTATATTATATATATATATATATATGAATTGCACCTTTATAAAAAGCCAAGCAGGCCAAACAAAAACAATAAGAGAGCTAACGAACAAGACTAGCAAAGGAAAACAACACAAATAATACAAACAAAACCAAGCAACCAAGAACACCAGAGGAAAACACCCAATAGAAGAGCCAACAAAACCACCAAAAAGACCAAACTACATCAAATATCTCCCCACTCTAGAATGTCCTCATGCATGCTAGATCCCATCTTCGCCAACTTATCTACGAAAGAGTTAAAAGCTCTAAAGTCAAAAACGACCTACTTGCCATCATTGCGTTCATGTTGCTCTGAATCACAAATCGAGTCTACTTGAATCAGACTTCCAAAGTCACCCTTATTCACCCAAGAAATGGCCACCTTGAGTCAGTCCACAAAGATGTCACGACCATGAAAAATTGGCTTAAAACTACATAACTCTACTGTCCTTTTTTTTTTTTTTCCAAATCTCTGTAGAATTTGAATCAAGGTTCCTGACATGCTGAGAAAAAATAAACACCTTCCTCTTCAAGTCCCACAACACACCACCGATCATCGTCGACCTTGGATTGCTCCTCGCCGAACCATCACCTTGAACTTAAGTTTATAACTAAAGGAAGAATCCAATCCACAATCTCTGACTTCTTCCACTTTTTCACTTCTACACAAAGATCCTTGATATTCAATAATAAAGACGAGACCAAATCCTTCGACCCTTTCCCATGTTCTTGAACCACCACATTAACCTGAATTTAAGCAAGTCAGTTGCCTCGGTTCTTTTCCATCAAAAAAGGGCATGGTTTCTAAATTCCATGTGGTCCAAGCAATAGCAAAAAGCAAAGATCCCCACACTTTCTCAAATTTGGAAGCATAGATCAAAATGAATGCTTGTCCATCAATTAGAATATGTTGAAAAGATTTGAAAAGATTCATATAGATTTACTCATCTATTAAGTAATTATATGGTTGTTAGAACTCTTGATCTTAAGAAAAACCATTTCAACCAATAGAAAATTGTGAAAAGATAAGTGGTCCTAAACAATTTAAATAACGCTTCATAAAGCAAGTCTTTGCTTGTACTCCTCCAATCACTTATGATATTATTTCTTTCATGAAATAAATATCTGTATGCGTCAGTTTAGCAATCTAGAAGATTGCTTCAAAAGAATTTTTATCAAGGGGAGCATATCAAATGAAGTATATTAATTATATTCGGGCATATGTGCATTGTAGTCTTTTTCTTTGATCAGGTTTTGTCCCATTGGGTTTTCCTGACAAGGTTTTTAATGAGACAATTTTAAGAATGTCCAACCCCACTAAATCCAGAAGATCATTATATATTTTGCCTAGGTTTTATCCCATTGGATTTTTCCTAAAAATTACAATACAAATGGTAGAAATCTAAGGGGAAGTGTTATAATATAAGTGGTTTTCCACCGCTTGATTTGTCCACTTGATTTACATTGCCTGACTTTATCCAATTAATTGAGCTTGCTTCACCCTTAAGTAAATATGCAAGTGGGACTAGCTTTGAAAGGATATATATATATATATATATATATATATATATATAGAGTGCTCTCTCTAATTGTAAACGGTTGAGTGAAGCACTCTTGAAATCAAATACAAAGCAATACACAAGTTCTCTCTCTCTCTCTCTCTCTCTTCTCTCTCTTTCTTCTCTCATCTCAATTATTTATTTACTTAATATTTAATTTGTCTTCGATTGTTCTTCATTTATTTCACAACACTAACTTGATTGTTAGCATATATAGAAGAAGAAAGAAAAAAAGAAAAAAACGCGCGCGCAAAGGCAACCTATCTTCAATTTTTCCAATGAGTATAAGTTGTGTTATAGCTCATTAATATTACTGCATTTCTTTTTAGATGTTTAGTTTTGAAGAATTATCATTTTAGAATGTTGCTAGTATTGTGTGAATTTTATTAATTTTAAACCGTAGTCATGTACGGATAATTACATTAATTAATTAATATATCTCGATGAGTTAAGGGTTGACCTAATGATATACCTCTCACATAGGTAGTGTGTTCAAATGTATTCTTCTTCCCCCTTCCGAATTAATTGTAATTATTTAAATTTTTCTTATTAATTATAATTCATAACCCATAATTATCAATAATAACTGAATGATAACTAATACTTTTTTGTAACCTAACATTCGCACAAGATTTTGACCGCTAATCGTTGCTGCTATGGACATGGGATCGGAATCCTCTCCTCATTTAATTGTCCTCACCTTACCCTTACCTTCATAATCTATTGCCACATATTTAATATAACAAATCAATGGTTTGAAATTTTTTATTAATTTTTATGTCTTTACTTCACCCAAAGATAGTTAATCAAAGTCTATTGATTTAGGTGAGGATAAAGTGAGTTGACTAGAACGGGATCCAAATCCATAGACACGACATGTAATTATGAAAAACTACAGGGTGTATTGTTGAATAAACGGTTCTAATTGGAATACGACGCCGGTTCCTTGAGCTAAAAGCCTAAAAAGGGCCCTAAAATCAGATCACACAAGCAGCAGTTCCCTTCCCGCTTCGCAGGGTAGACTAGTATTCGATTCTGCTTGGAAGCCCTAGCTTCGGTCTTTGCTTGTCCACAATGAAGCTCGTCAGGTCACTAACATGAACTCACTTTCCTCTTTGTTTGATTATGGTGATTTGTTTGTTCGTTTTTTTTTTTTGGTTTTTTTTTGTGCTGATAATTCGATCTGTTAATGAACAGGTTCTTGATGAAGTTGAACAATGAGACCGTGTCGATTGAGCTCAAGAACGGAACTATTGTTCACGGCACCATCACAGGTTACTTCCTCTTTCTCTTACTGCTTCGTTTCGTTTCGTTTCAAGGTTTAATTTAACCAGGGTTTTATTAAGCCCTACTGTCTTTTTACTTTTGTGTAGTTATTGATTTCTTTTCACTAGATGCTTGAATAGCCTGGTTATGCTTCTATGCTCCTTTATATTCTTTGAGATGTTTGTCCGAATAATTGTTTGCATTTTCAAATAAAAACAGTAATGAACATAGAGCGGTGGAGGTGAAGAGAGACTTCGGTCTGTTTCAAAGTTGATTTTTTTAATTTTTGGTTGTTCTTCGTTTTGTTAACAATGATAAAGGAGTTAATAAGTCTTCCATTTGTGGGATTGGCTTGGGTTATTAGGTTGAGAATCAAAGTATGGAAGTGCTGAAATTGTTGGTCTTATTAATTGAAATCATATAGTTTTTCACTTTTTCCATTTGGAGAGGTAGAAAAATTTGAATTAGCTGAGACTTCAGACCCTTTCCATCTCTTTTCTATTTATTTTTTATTTGGGGTTTTTTGCATACTTTTCTGCTGATGAAAAGGTACTTGAGTATCTCTCTTCAATTTTCCATAGAAGCTTGATAGAATGCACAACGGTGTGTGATACTTCAGAAACAAGTTGGTTATCTAGAAGAAGGGGTGGGGGGCGAGGATCTAACATAACCAAGATAAGTCAAAATGAGCTTGTATGGCTAATTAATGTGAAATATCAGTCCTTATTTGCTTTTCTTTTGGTTATCTTTCTGTATGTATAAGGTATGATACAGATGATTGTGCATTCATGTACTTATCAGTACTTTCATTTCTTATTAGTAGACCTTCTACAGTTCTACCTTCTAGAACATCACTTGCGTCAGAGAGAACGTGGTGTTGTTGACTCTACACACAAGGACAAGATGACGAGGGTTTAAGATTAATGTCTTGAAATTTTATATTGTGATTGGTATTGGAGATGAAGGTGCTGTATGTTCACCATTTACAGTTATCATGATAATATTGGTCCTTAACTTAGGAGCATGGCAGATAATGTGTAAATTCCCATCCTGTTACTAGGAGTTAAGTATTCAATTCTGCTTAATAGTAGTGTTAAATCCAGGCTGACAGCAAACTTTAAGTGCCTTCTCTGGTCTGTTTCATTGGGTTGAGGATGTATAGCATTTACTTCTTTTCTTTTTTTTTAAAATTCGGACTAGTGCCAAGCAGCACTCCGAATGTTATGCCATCATTTTGTGCATGACAATGAAAGTTCCATAAAAACCATCCTTTTAATTAGTTTGTACGATATTGAAACTTTGGAGTCTTGGACCTTTCCTTTGTGCAAGGAAGTTGCTTTTGGATCTACCTTCACTTTAGACATTGCAAAGTTGTGATTTCTTAGTTGATGAATCACAGTTTCATGTAGTAATGAAGATTTATGAGGAGTATTACAATCCTGAGATTATGTGAAACCTTTAGTTGATGAAAGCACAAATCTCTTAGTCTGTAATTATTGTGTAGTCCAGTAAACTTAGGGACAACTGATTATTGTGGTTGATTTCTTTTTTGGAGGTTGATGAAGCTGCCACCTCTTGTACAGGGAAGAAAAGGACTTCTTCATTCAAAAAGAAGTTAGAAGGCTGAACATAATGTTTTGGAAAGTGGAAGCTTATATGTAAAACCAGTAGGAAATTGGCATTTTGTTTGTTGAGCATTAGCACAAGATGCTATATTTCCTCAGTGACCTGTTTCCCAAGTACATTTCCCCTATTTCTTGCCCTTGTAGAAAACATTCACACAATTTTCATTTGTTAGAATTTACTCTTCATCTCTCTCCAGACACATGCACTCATGCACAGATGGATATTCTCAATCTGTAAGATGCAAACTTTCGCACACTGTTGCCAATCAACCCTATAACCTTAACCACAGGTAAGCTTGTCAAAGCCTATAGGCGTGTGTGCTTTAAACCCTTTTCTTTTTTCAATTTTTGGGTTGAAGAAAGATAGAGAGGAGGGGTAGTGAGTGTTTTGGTGGTGGTGTTGGGTTGCTAATGCACTAATTTGAGGACCTTGCTTCTGTTATCGATGGGCTTCTGGATTAATTAAGGAAAGCTACATTACTTTGTGATTGCTTACTTGTGATCAGAGTTTCTTTCATGAATTTGCTGAAGTAAGCAGTGGCAGTGTTGTTGCATGATAACTGGAGTACACTCACTTTGTATATTTTCCATAACCAGATTGATACTGGCATTGTATGTTTTTCCTAGTTGAATTATTGATTGTACTGTATACATCTTGACTGATGGGATTGATACTGGCATTATGTTTTTCCTAGTTGAATTATTGATTGCACTGTATACATACTCTTGACTGATGGGATTGATACTGGCATGTATGTTTTCCTAGTTGAATTATTGATTGCATGTATACATACTCTCTGATGATGGATTGCTGGGTTATTACAGGTGTTGATATCAGTATGAACACACATTTGAAAGCAGTAAAACTTACTCTGAAGGGGAAAAATCCTGTGACTCTGGATCACCTTAGGTACGGGGTAACAATATCCGTTATTATATTCTTCCTGACAGCTTGAATCTTGAAACATTGCTGGTCGAAGAGACACCTAGGGTCAAGCCCAAGAAGCCAATGCTGGTATTATCATAATTTCATTGTATTCATATTGTGATTATATCTATTCAAGCTTGGTTTTCATGAATACTAAGGATGTAAAACTTTCTCATGCTTTGAAAATTCAGGGAGGGCTGGAGTGGGACGTGGTCGGGGCCGTGGACGTGGTCGCGGACGTGGTCGTGGCCGTTAAATATGTTGCACTGATTCCAATTTTTGGAGTACCCGGTTATGTAGTAAACATCTATGTTGTAGGAGAGTATGTTGGTGGTGATCTTAGGGACGTGAAAGGAGTAATTGTCATTCTAATTGTGTTTCACACCTTCCCAGGGAGGCTTTGTTCATAAGTTTTGATTTTGGCTCCTCTGTTTTGATTTTCATATAATACTATCTCAAGGACAGTAATGAATTAGCATTATGATCTATACCAGTATTTTCTAGCTAGCACATTAAGTTTTGGCTTGGCATTTGCATCGACAGGCGACACTATCTCGACTGTTAAAAGTCCTGGAAGATTTTATAATGTCTTCAAATAGTTTTAAGTAATTTACATGGATCAGAATCGTGCGAAATAGATGAATCTCCAAATCTTAAATGATTGTTCTGCCTGCAACTTAAATTATACTTCCATTAGGAGGCTCTCTTGATGTTGATTTATTAGGTCGAGAATCATCTTAGTCCTTGATAGCTCAGATATTATTATATCCATTTAGTTCTCTCAATTGGTGAGACCTTTTTTTCTCTCCTATTTTGGGAGAATTGATTTATTACCCTTTTCTTAGTGGCAATGAATAAAATGAGAAATTTTTTAAGACAGAGCTGGGGTTATCATAGTAAATGCTAATGGCATGATATCTCACTGCCATGGACATGTATTGAAGATTTAGTGTAATGAAATGTATTAGACTATATTATACAGTGCTCTACTGCTCTGTTTGATCATATTTTATATTAGACTATATTAGGCTGTATTAGTTAATACAAATTTTTACTCTGTATTAGTTAATACGATATCCACCGTATTAGACCAATTAAAATTATTATCTAATACATACAGTGAATGCTGCAAAACAAACCAAATTATTGTATTATTCTAATACATTTTAAACTCTTAATATAATAATACAATACACCAATGACCAAACAAACCCTTTATTGTAATGAAATGGATCGAAGAATTGGGGCGGGCCCAAAAGTAAATCAGGGCAAACTTGTAATGTGAATTTCAAAATTCAAACAGAAGATAGTCATGCTTTCCTAGTGCGTTTCGCTTTCCATTTCCAAATTCCAATACCATTTAATTATATAAAACGAATTTCACCTAAAAGAAATCTGCTGTCTCGCACCGAAAAGCAGCAAAGTTAAGCAGGCTGAGCTTCTAAAGAAAGGATGAAACGAGCGGTTACGGTGTTTGGAGCCCTAGCACTTGGGTGGCTCGCAATCGAGATTGCTTTGAAGCCCTTTCTCGACAAGGCTCGGGCCGCCATGGACAAGTCCGACCCTGCTCGCGATCCCGATGACGTCGATGAAGACAACAAGAAGCTTCCCTCAGACGCTGATGCTTCCGATGCATAAGGTTATATTATAGTATGTGTTCGCTTTAATTAGTTAATGATTGGAAAAGTGTGCTTCTTTTGATTATGTAAGAGGTGATTATCATTTATTTAATTAATCGAATTATATTATTAGTTTATCAGTCCTTATTATCCCAATTCTGAGTAAAACCCATTCTTTGGGGAATTTTTACAAACAGGTTTAGTGCACTATCACAATTTAAGCGGTTTGAAAACATGTCACTTTCATTTTTAAAGGTGGAATGAAATATTGACACGATAAGAGTTGAATTAATAGTGGCAGGTGGCAACCATGCACGAAACATGTGATTAAGTGACATCACAAATGAATCTGAAGATGTCTTTTTCGAGCACCTCATGGCTCATGCGCTGGTCCAATCCAATGTCCCAATTGCGTTTAGTGTATACATTTGTGATATTAAACAATACTTTAATATCTATCAACACTTGTTAGGTCAACTAAATCTTCCTATTCCTGTTTGTTTAGTCTATGAAATTGAATCCAGATCATTTTGATTTGGACGTTAATTGTTTTCAAAACCCCTTATTGTCTTGGGTCAATTTTGAGTAGGGTAAGGAGAGGTATTTAGCTTTTTTTGGTCTAATTCGCTTTCTTTTTCACTTGGTTCATGCTTATATAATATATATATCTTGATGTAATGGTAGGGAATAACAAATGCACATAATAAACATTACCATATCAATTCACTTATTTGGTTGCATAAAGTATCTCCAACCATGCTCTCTAAATTTTAGCCAGCAACTTTTTATGGGATTACTCCATCCATCCTCTCTATTATGGCTAGTCATTAATATTTTAATATTTTTTGAATTTAAAAAATAAATAAATTTATTTTATTTCAAGATCGACATCATTGTTCAATAAGAAAATTAGTTTACAAATAATAAAATAATAGGAGAGAGAAGATAGAGAGCATGGAATAGCTCCCTACATTTGAAGAGTCCCTTGGTAGTTCTCTAAAATAGGGAGCCATAATAGGGAGTGGTTGGAGTGCTCTAGAGCATCTCCAATGAGGCTCTCTAAATTTTAGCTATTTTAGTTAAAATGCTATTTTAGTTAGCAACGTTTCATGAGGTTACTCCAATCATCCTTTTTTTTTTTTTTTGAATTTAAAATATGAATAAATTTATTTTATTTTAAATAGTAAGAAAGAGAACAATCAACTTAAAAATATTAAAAATATATATATAAGAGAGAGAAGATAGAGAGCTTGAAATGGCTCATTACATTTGAAGAGTCCCTTGGTGGTTTTCTAAAATAGGGAGCCATTTAGAGAGCCTATTGGAGTGTTCTAAAACCATCATCACTAGCTATTTTAGCTAAAAAGCATGTATAGAGAGCTCCCTTGTAGATGCTTTAAAAGGTCAAACGAGAAACAGCTAGCAATGATATTCACAAAGCAAAACTTGTTTCCACCCAACTCTTGTTTGCCAAAGCTAAACAAAAGCATATGTTTGAGAGAGCTTATCAAGTAGATCTTCTTGCAGTAGATCTTTTAGAGGTAGAGCTTTTAAATAAAAGTTGTTGGTTGTTTGGTTGTCAATTAAAAGAGAGCTTTTTTAATGATAGAATTACCAAAATATTCTAGCAAATATTAAATTATAGGGTTATATTGGAGATTTTAGTGTTATTAAAAAAACTTCAAAATATCTACTTGGAAAATCTTTAAATTTGGGCTTCTCCAAGTAGACATAAAACAACTTTTTTAATCATCTAAAAGCTCTACTAAGTGACAACCAAACGATACAAAAAAATTGAAAAGAGTTTTTTTAATTAAAAAAACTCTTTTAGCCAGTAGACAAGTTCTCTCAAACGGACACTTAGACAACTTGTAAAATATATCGGTCCGAGGACAAAAGTTGAGGTGGTTCGATTACAAGCACACCATAACCCACATGTTGAGTTCATAGGTTCAAGTAGTGTCAGAAATTATTTTGTTATTGAATTAATAGAGATTACGAATAAGAGGACTAAAGTCAATTTAAGCAACTTGATAAATACTTGTGCATAAAGGTATTTTAATTAAAAAAACTTGGTTGTTGAGTCGTAAAATTTTTAGATATCATTATTATTATAAATGAATAAAATCAATACAGTTCATAAGGGCACATGAAGCTTGAAATCAGGTTCAGGTTTTGTTGATTGGTGCATTTCACTGTACAGTGTACACCGACAAGTGACAACCCACATAGATGATAGAACATTACGAATTCCAAAGCTGTGAGAAGATCATTTACTACTGGACCCAGAAGTAGTACAATCTATTTCAATTTTCAAGGTCGTCTTTTTAAATATCATGTGCATTAAAACTTTAAAGTGTCGAACAGGAACAACCGTGTCTGACTTGGAGTTGAAACATTAACTCTGCAAATAAATGTAAATTCAATTAAAACTTAGCTACAGATTTGTTGTGTCAATTGCATTGCATTTACAATCAATCAATGGGGTGTTTTTCCCTAAAAATAATTGATTTGGGAGTTTCTGTTCCTTTGTAATCATCTACAAATGACAAATCTTGTCAACATCACGACTACACTTGAAACAATTGAGTGATGTTTTTAAAATATAATTAGGGATATTTTTTAGTTTAGGTGGTGGGTCCGATCAAATGTATGTAGATGCGTATCCTGTGAGTAGAAAATCAATGGACTAGATACAGACATGTCATAGCACCCGAGAAATCCTCCACGAGACAAAATCCGGTTCAAAAGAAACTGACCCATAAACCCCTTCTTCTTCTTCAAAACATCGGATCCGGCATCCGATTTATTTATCTGGGTACCCGCTTAAATTCTGTAGAGAGTCAGACTTTGGTGTCTGCCTCCGTTTTCAGGCTCCATTAATTTATGAGGTCAGTTCACTTTTCTTTATTCCTTGTAATCGTTGTTTTTTTTTTTTTTTTTTGTTCTTGGGAGAGGAAATGAGTCGTGGGTGGTAATTTAATCTGTTTTCAGTATATGTATCTGGTTGAATTTGTTGTCGATTTGATCTGTTGTGGTAAGCTGGTTGGTTTTATTTCCATGTATTCAATTTATGTCTGTATTTTGTGAATTTCGTGTGTAATGTTTTAGGGTTTATTGTTCTATGTAGTTAAACTGTATTTTTTGAGAGCCGTTTACATGGGTTTATCTTTGAAACATTTATTCCAGATCACAATTGTTGTGATATGATTCTTGAGAACTGGAACCTGTTGCCTTGTCCAAAACCCTGTTCTGGTTCCTCTGTGTTATGTCATTTTTTTGGAATTATCCTTCTTAGTTGTGTCATTTTACTGACCGGAACCACTTCAATTTGACCGACCAGCCAAGATTCGGGACTGCCTTATCTTGGAATTAGTTTAAAGAATTCATTTTTCTCTGAACATGTTTAGTAAATATGCCTTCAACTTGAGTCTGTTTTGCTCCATATTTCAGTGTAGTCTTTGGTTTAAAAACTATAAATTATTACTTGTTGCAGCTATTGATTCTTCACTTGTGTTAACTTGAAAGGCTTGAGAGAACCTTTAACTTTGATCCGTTAGTTGTTCGTATGAAAGGACTGGATTTCTATTTGTTCTCTTGAGCTATCATTTATGTTATTCTAGTTTGATGGGCATGTATGTAGACGGAAGGAGGGGCCGTCCTAATTGGTTCAGGTACTTTAGAAAATATCATTGAAATTAGCTTAGCTCAAGTGTGCACACCTTATTACTTGGTTCTCATCCTGTCAACTGTTTAGATGCGAGAGTTGCAGTTTAATATGGATTATGCTTAATCACGAAGGCTAAGTGAAGATACAGGAATCCCTTATTTTAATGACCTTGTTTATATCTTTTTAGACCAATTCCGTGGTTGACAATTTTTGATGACCATTTATAAGTCTAAATTTGTTGACATCATTTGCATATTATGTGATTGACAGTGTTTCCATGTCAATCAGAGGTCAGTCACCATGTCAGTTGCACCAATTGAGAGCATGGATTCGTGAGCAGTGATCTCTTTATGATATATTGAGGCGTCTGGATGGCCAAACTTTGGCTTGTGCAGCATGTGCCTGTGCTGCATTTGTTCCATCTCAAAAGAGGAGAGTTTGTGGGAAAATGTGTGTCATCTATGTGGCCTTCAACCAATAGGGGGATGTCAAAAGTTTAATATCTTCTATTGGTGGATTTCGAAAGTTCTATTCGGATTGTTTTCCTCTTATTGTCAACAAGGAAGTTGCCGAGTACCATTGGAATAAATATCTTGAGTACCCAGAAGAATGGACTGAAGCTGAGTACTATGGCGATATGGAAGAATTTGAAAGTATTTCACCTTCAGATTTTGTTTCTATTGTTGATATCAGATATAAAGATAAAGCGATATGTTCAAAAGTCCTGTCAGGCATTCCTAATGCTAATGGATTCAATGGTTGGTTTTACAACTGCCCGTTTCGCATTGATCTTCTCACCTATGCAACTGGGGACGATGACAATGAAGGTGAAGTAACCCTTTCGGTTTCTGATGGTCTTCCACCTATTTCCTCCATGGAGAAAGAAAGAAAAGATGGGAAGCTTTGGAAAGAGCTCCGCGATGGACTCCGGCTTAGTTGGATTGTTGTAAACAAAAGATAAAGCAAGCTGCTAATCTTGCAAGCTGGAGCCCTCTTGGTGGGCAGAGGCATTGGCCAACAGACAAGGATTTTGTGATACGCTTCGGATCTGTTCTTCCTGCGAAAGACATTCTTCCATGTCAAGTCGTGGAATGCATCCTGATTATGAAGTTCAGAGTCGTACACACTGAGGGGGAGGGTGTTCAAACAACTCTAAAGTTAACGGAGCTGAGCATGCAGTTGGAAGACATGGAAGGTGCTCATGTTAATGGAAGAAACAGTCTGCTGATTCTCAAGGAAGCATTGAGCTGCCATCGGAGCAAAAACTACAGTGAAGTTCTGGAGTCATGTCATTTGTATTCAAAAGTGCAAAGCGAGTTAAAAGAGGAGAGATGAGAAATGAAAGCAGGTTGGACAGACTTTGTCTTAAGTGGCATTGCTGCATTCATGTCTTTCTGCTACTACATTTTGTAAATGGATGTATTCTTCTACACATAGCTGAAAATGATCTAACAAACTTCCCTTTTTTGATGTAAAATTCAATTTTGCTTCAACTAATAAAAGTTATTGATCTGTTTCACTCGAATTACTAGGAACCAAAAGCTTCTTACAATAAAGTTATTGTTAGTATTTATAGGTTTCAGGTTAAATATATTTCATAATCAAAGAAGATATGATCACCATTGTTATACGATTTTTATGGTATAGTTGAACTATTAAGGTTACATTATTATCTTTCTAATCCATAACATGGGAAAGAAAAAACACATGTATTATAAGTGCTCAAACAAGAACTCATACGACAAATTGTCAAATTTTTACAAAATTTAGGCTATATTTCAAAAATTAGATGTATGGATTAGAATGAGCCAATGTGTGTTGGATAAACAGACACGACATGATTTAATTTTTTATATATATTTTAAAAATACATTTTACAAGCTGTTCTTTGAGTTGCTTGATTTCTCTTTTTTGTATCAAAATCTGGACCAGAATATCCATGAGAAATATATCTGTGAAGATCAGAATGGAGCTTTGCAATTCTTGATTGAAGGTCAGAGGCTAAGTCTCTGAAAGTGGCATCAAGACTTTGGAGATGGTGATCGTGTTGAGAACATGTCTTGTAACGCGATCAATCTTCTGATGAAAAATATTTTTTACCACTATTTAAATTAAAAATAATTAATAACTAGCTTGTAGCCCACACAATGTGCGGGCATTATGAATATAAATTGAAATTAACATTGATACATGAATAGTATTATACTAACATTACTACATTAATGTGTACCGAGGAGAAAAATATTCATATATATATATATATACACATTCATATTAATATTTAAATATTGTATGTTTATCATCTGTTTTTAGGCTAAATATTATAAGAGATCCTTATTAAATGAGCTTGCCAATTTGTGTTGAATTGGTAATATATATGCTATAAAAATAAAAATGGTTGAGATATAGATCTCCACCGATCCAAATCTCCATCAATAGATCGAGTTTATAAATATCATTGATGCTTGATTGTTTGCTTTGTTTTGGCAATTTCGAAATCTATTCACTTATTCTCTTCTCAACCAATTGAATTTGATCATGTCCACCTTTCTCTTCCACTCTTCTTTTCCTTAATCTTCTCTCCTAGTTTGGCCTTGTGGCCATCTTTCACACTTGTTATCTCCATTAGCAACCTCTCATTTGCTATATATTCGCATTAAAATAATCCAAATTAATTCATCTCATATTTCATATCAACACTCATGGTTTTAATGTCTACTTTGAATTACACTCTTTTCATTAGCCATGAATGATATCAATATGTGTCGATCGAAACATATCAATAAACATTAAATAAATAAACCAAAAAAAAAAATTCGAAACTTTACACTGAAAATGAAAAAAATACTGACACTCATTACTCATATCAACACTTCTAAACATAATCAACTTAAAAATAAAAAATAAAAAAAAAAATCCAACTTTCAAGATCTAATCTAAATCACTCGACATACCCAGCAAAAATAAATAAAATAAATAAAATAAAATAAAATAAAAAATAGACAGAACACGTGAAATGACAAATTATATTGCAAAGCATCAAAAAAAGAGTACCCGTGTGTGTGCAAGAGTAAAAAATAGTCATCAATTTATAGAAAATAGATTGGAAAATGAATGATTGAAAAATAACTTCTTATTAATCATATAATATTCTTATTAATTAGTATTAATTTAATATAATAATGATACACTATATCATAATTTATTTTTATCATTAAATTGGAAAACTTGATTTAATATAATAATATAATTATTTTTTTCCTTCAAGAGATGGAGAGTCTCAACCCTCAATTATTGTAATTTTTGGATAAGAAAAAAAATTATATTATATTACCATTGATATGTTTTTAAAATTTACCATTAATTACAATAAAAAATGGATTACCATGATTTGAAATTACAATTAATATTTTTTTTTTTTTGAAAATATTTATTTATTACCATTTATAAGAAAAATTAAAAATATTTTTTTTGGAAATAATCGTAGTGTATTCAATACATATTTAATACACTCTAAACAATAAAAAAGAAAAAAAAAGAGGTAAAAATAGAAAAAAGAATTATAAATATTTAATATTATAGAGATAAATAACTATTGAGATTTACTATTCACAATCAAATTAATTTTTTGTTCTTTTAACATTATTTTCTTAAGACATTTCATTTTAATAAATTAAAATTTTAAAACCTCTAAATACATCCCAATTCACTCAAAATACCATTTTATACTTTTTATTATTATTATTTTATTATAAACGCTTTTTCTAGAAATACTTACAAAGATATTCAATTTTTTTAAAAAAAAAAAAAACTTCATAGAGGTTATTGTTAAGCCTAGTGATAAATTAATTATTTTTCCTCACTTATTGTAAAAGACATTCCAGCTTTTTAATATACTGATTTCTTTGAAAAATATATATATATATATATAACACGTCGCTCTCATAGATGATTCAATAAAAAAAAAAAAAAAGTGAAGATTTTATTGAGATGCAAAATAGTAGTGGATTTTGTTTTTATTTTCTAACAAAATATGTATTTATTACCATCTATAAAAAAAATTATTAGTAAATTTATGTATTTAGAAAAAGAATCCATTGAATTAAATGAATCCATTGAATTATTGTTTTTAATGTGTTACCATTAATATTTGTAAATATTATATTTTAATTTTTTTTTTTTTTATGTTATCATAATATATTACCATTAATTTTTAAAAATTTACCATTAATTCCATAAAAAATGGGATTACAAATAATTTATATTACAATTGATTTTAATTGTTTTGAAAAATATTATTTTATTACCATTTATAAGAAAAATTAAATTCAAATCATTTATTTTAAAAATAATCATTGGTATTAATGCATATTTAATTCATTCTAAAAAATAAAATAAAGGAAACAAAAAGGTTAAAAAATAGAAAAGAAAAAAAACGTAAAAAAAAAAGTGTAAATTTCCTTTAAAAAACAAAAATGTATGGAGAAGAGACTTTAATGGTGATTAAAAGTCAAATTATCAATTTTAATCTCATGTGCCTTATCAATGAAATATAGGCACCATCGAGTAATTTTGGACTACATTCTTAGAAACTTTTTATACTCGGTTAAATATGAATACCTTTTTTTTTTTTTTTTTAAGAAAATTGAATTA
>CM059870.1:31433047-31672301 GCA_030490815.1 Acer saccharum | reverse complement strand
GGCCGAAACTCCATTGATGGAGATCAAGATCTCCACCCTCCATCATTTTTTTTTTTTTTTCCATTTTGACATGAGATGGATTTGGAGATCCATTTAAATGAAAAAAAAAAGCATTTTTTTTTTATATGTATATTGTTAAATTTCTTAATCTCCACCACCATCTCTAAATGGACGGTGTAAATTAATCTAATTTTTTAATTTTTTTTTAATTTCATCTTCACCATAAGATGCCCGGTGAAGATCCATCTAACTATTTAAAAAAAAAAAAAAATTCAATAACAACATGATAAGACTAAAATACCCCTCTCACTGTTAGTTTTAACTAACAATGACTAACTTTAGGATCTAATCATCTAAATGAACTATTTAATTATATAAGGGTTGGTTTGAGGAAAAATCAAATAACAAGAAAAAATTGACGTTTCCCAATTAGATAGGAACCCAATTGTAAAAACAATAGATATATATATATATATATACAAAAATTCTATTATCAGTTCGAACTGATAAAAGTTATATCAGTTCCTTGCATGTGGACCACTGGATTTAAATACTTTGACTTGGCTGTATGCACTTATCAGTCAAAGTATTTAAATCTAGTGGCCCACATGCAAGGAACTGATATAACTTTTGTCAGTTCGAACTGATAATAGAAAGACTACATATATATATATATATCTAGTGCAAACCATCTTATGTCCAAACTAATCAACACCATGATGAAAGTTTATGAATTTTGATGAGATTTTTTGTAAGAATATTAAGATCAATGAGATATCGTTGGAGAAAATTTTTGAAACAATTTTGGGATCAAGAACTATTTTTCTTCCCATTTTCCCTACATTTTCCCAGTTGTTTTTAATGTTTTAACTTAAAAATATTAGAAAAACTAGTTCCCAAGCTTGAAATTTTTTCTTTATGTATATTTTATTTTTCTTATCATGCATGTAAAAAACTTAATCAAAATTCATTAAATTTTTTCATGGTGTGTATGATTGGTTTGGCCTTGAGAATTCTTCTATATATACAACGGTGGTCCAGCCTTGGCTGGGCTGGACTAACTCAAATTTTCTTTAAACTTTAGTCAAAAGTATTATATCATCTGTTCTTAATCTAAAAAAGACCCATTAAACTTGAAAAAAAAATGCTTTGTACAATTGTACCAACTTATTTATATTTTCCTCATCAAATACAAGATTTAAATCGGATATTACTGTATTTGCATGCATATTTTCTTTCTTTTTTTGTGTTTTTTTAAGGGATGTAATTGAGAGTAAACTTCTCTATATTCCTTGACTAGTCGTAAGTAATTTTTGTTTTAATTAATGAAATTTTTCTTAGATGATTGATAATTACTATCAAAATGATAAATATTATTAAATATCATATAATATAATTTTTTATCTAATAAAAAATAGCACATCAGCCAACCAAAAAAAAAAAAGATTCTGATTTCCATCTCGCTCGTGTGTATATATATATATATATATATATATATATATATAATGCCACCTTATTTGAGTGAAACTAGTCAAAGCAAATATACAGGCTTTCTTTTTCAAAAGAAAAAAGTTTTCATTCTTTTGTCATAATAAAGCGAGGTTAGAGTTGTGTCCATTAAAATAAAGCTTAAATTTCAGTTCCTGCCAATTGCCAAAGATGGGGATTGGGGAGGAAGATCTCATTCCATTACAAAAAGTACAAAGCTCGGCCGATACCAAAATTCTTAGCCAATCAGTTGCATGCCATTTACAGTTTTCTTCATTGTCGGTTATAAGAGAATAACTTGCATTGCACGGGTATACACTACACTTGACCTGTACGATTAAAGTTTGTTATTCGTCAACTTTTTAAATTTTAATGTTTTTTTTTTTTTTTTTTTTTTTTTTTTTTTTTCATTTTTCATTTTTAAAATTTTCTACCATTATTCTAGGATAGTTCATGGATCATAAACTAATAATTACTAATAGCATCCATTCGCATAAATATAAGGGTGTTGAAATTATTTGAAACTCAATTAGAAATATGAACCAGGCATGAGGCATGACTGTATGACATGACTTAACAATGTCTCCACCTTTGAATTAGAGAAAATAGACATTGGTTATTGTTTGGTTTTTTATCCCAAGGCCGAATAATCCTTAATTTTACTGAAGACTGGGTAGAGACCGAAATCTGAAACCGAATGTCATTTTTAATTATTCCCTTATTACTATTAATTGTTATGTATTTTCGTTTGATATAATACAAACAACTAAATATAACAAATTTTAAACCATTTTTATTTAAATATTGATAAAATATTATTCATAATTAATATATAATAAATTATTATATAGAAATGATTTTAATTTTTATAAAATAAATAAATAAAATTGAATGTTCAACAAATATATATATATATAAAGTACTGTTAGTTAGGGAGGTTCTCCCATCAGGTAATTTCAGGATGATCAACCACAACCACATGTTTAAATAAAATGTTGATTTTTTTTTTTTTAATTAACATGTGAACACATAACTGTACGTTGTTGGTCATCCTGAAATTATAATTTCAAGACGACCTAATGGGAGAACCGCCCCTGTTAATTAATCCAGTTTTTTTTTAAAATGATGTGGGCCATAGGGCATGCTATTTGTGCAATAGTGCAGCGGTGCAGCCATATATCTGCACAACCATATAAATGTTTAATGTAGATTATAGAATAATAATCAAACTATAAGATAATTATAAACACATTTTGACTAATATGAGTTGAGAACTCTGATTCCTAGCTACTATTTGAGTATAAATTGACAAAGCTCCATAACAATATTCTCGGTAGCTCTAACATTTGTGTTCTGAATAATTGCTAGCTAGTGCAGGAGATCATGCAAAACGTGCATAACAGCTCCAATCCTTCAACCATGAATAAAGAAAAGAATAAAGAAACTGCTGATCAAACAAAAGAGAAATTAGAAACTCCTGAAGAAACAAAAAAGAGATTGTTCAAAAACGCCATGAAAAGCGAATGGGCTGAAGTTGTTCAAATATACAGAGATAATCGGTGGATTCACAAGGCCAAGATCACCAGGTCAGGAGGAACTGCATTACACATAGCTGTTTCCGATGGCAGAGAAGAGATCGTCGAGGAACTCGTAAATATAATCAAAGATTCTGCGCAGGAGGTTTTGTGGATTGGAGACGAGATAGGAAACACGCCACTGCACACAGCGGCGATGCTGGGAAACGTGAAGATGTGTAAATGCATTGCGGAGGTGGATAAAAAGTTGATCGGCGCTCTTAACAAAGACAGTGAGACTCCTTTCTTCATGGCTGCTTCTCACGGTCACAAACATGCTTTCCTCTGCCTCCATTCTTTATGCGAACCAGGGGAATACTATAGTAGAAGGAACAACGGCGAGACCATTCTTCACTGTGCCATCTCTGGAGACTATTTCGGTCAGTCTTTTCAATTTTTATATTAGCAAGACTTAATATATTTTCTTCTTTTAAGCTAAAATAATAAATTTCGGTAATAATTAAAAATTATGGTCATTACATTAAAGATTTTTAGATCGAAGAATGTGTTAATTATTAAGGTAACATATACATATACTAATGATGGTGGATAGTTTTGACAGATTTGGCATTTCAAATAATACACCGCTATGAAAAACTGGTGAACACAGTGAACGAGCGAGGATTATTGCCTCTCCATCTGCTGGCCGCCAAGCCTTCCGCCTTCAGAAGCGGTAGCCACCTTGGACGTTACAATGAATTCATCTATCACTGTATGAATTCTGTCCTTTTAGTAGTTTTCATTAGTATACTAGCGTAGCCAGGTACTTATTTTGTGTATTGTTATGTGGAAGGCATATTTGTTGACCAACTTCAGGTGGAGAAATTTGATCATTATAAATTTTCGAAGCCAAACAAAGATAAAGATGATATGATCATGTTTCATCATGCATGGGTTGCACGTGATGCATGACAGAGAAGTGTGTTATCTGAATTAGTTTGTTGTTGAGTTGTTTCACGTAGTTGCTGGTTGAGTCATAATAGGCTTAGTTGTTTCAAATAGCTGTGGATTGAGTCAAAAAAGTTGTTGAGGAGTGCTCCAAGAATCATGGACCACTTCAGATTGTTTCCTATTTTTATGTTGCAATTTGTCATGTTAACGTGTTCGTATGGCTATAAATTGGCCACTTTGAATTGAATAAAGATCATAAAAGAATTATAAACCCAAATATCTCACCTCTCCTGATATATCTTCTAATTCTCTTCTTCGTATCAATCTTCTTCTTCTTTTAAATATCTTCTGCTGCTTCTTTCCTCTGTTTTCTTCACATTCTCAAAATTCAATTCTTATCAGTGGTATCAGAGCCTTCCATCCATGGAGACTCGCGCAAAATCAACAGCGGAATTTCGCAGCGAAATTCACGACATTCTTGCCAACAACGAAACCCGGTTGGATGAAACTAATGCCAAAAATGATGCTCGATTCACTGAAATCCTTGACATCATTGCCAGGAATGAGAGTCGCTTCGAACAACTTGTTGCCAGGAATGATAGTCGCTTCGAACAACTCATGAACGAAATGCAAGCCATGCGCCTGCAACAAAACCAACCTGTCACCAACAACATCCGTCCCATCTCTGACAAAGAACCCAATTGTCTATTTCGTTCCACCACCAACAGGGAACCTAACTCGTTCGACATAGGAGAAGCATCACACAGCAGCTTGGCTGCTCACGCCTATCCCAACTATGACCGATAGAACACAAATTTGAAATTGAATTTCCCAACGTACGGAGGACCTGAGGATCCAACGGGGTGGATTTTTAAGGCCGAACAATACTTCGATTTTAAAGGTATTGCTCCCCATCAACAAGTTCAGCTGGCATCCTTTCACTTGGATCGTGTTGCGTTGCAATGGTACCGTTGGTTCACCAAATTCAAAGGGGCCTTGAGCTGGACCGAATTCACTAAAGCCTTGTTGCTTCGGTTTGGACCGACAGACTATGAAGATCCTTCGCAGGCATTATCACGGCTCAAACAAACCACCACGGTTTCGGTATATCAGGAGGTGTTCGAAGGTTTGTCACACAAAGTGGATCATTTGCCTGAAAATTTTTTGGTAGGAAATTTTATTGCAGGATTGAAGGATGAAATCCGATTGGATGTTCGCGTCAAACAACCAAAAAATCTGTCGGAAGCGATCAGTGTTGCACATCTAATTGAGGAACGAAACCAACTTCAGAGGAAGCAAGTGACACCCTTTCCAACTGTACCAGCATTCACGACCCAGCCGAGACCCCAACCGAACTCCACCGTTGGTGTCCTTGGACCTCCACCACAGCAAGCTAACCAGGGAGCCGGAAATTTCCAAGGACCAGTTCGCCGAATCACAGGTCAGGAGGCATGGGAAAGGCGTGAAAAAGGGCTCTGTTTTTATTGCGACGAAAGGTTCGTACCCGGGCACCGCTGCTTCCGACCACAGCTCTTCATGATAGAGAATGTACAGCTTGATGGCGGAATCGAAGACGTAGATATGGAACTTGAGTTTGCACCCAACGACGGCCACATTGTCAAATCAGCCCAATTTCATCCTTGTCCGCAAGGATGATTTTTAGGGGGATGGAATGATATGATCATGTTTCATCATGCATGGGTTGCACGTGATGCATGACAGAGAAGTGTGTTATCTAAATTAGTTTGTTGTTGAGTTGTTTCACGTAGTTGCTGGTTGAGTCATAATAGGCTTAGTTGTTTCAAATAGCTGTGGATTGAGTCAAAAAAGTTGTTGAGGAGTGCTCCAAGAATCATGGACCACTTCAGATTGTTTCCTATTTTTATGTTGCAATTTGTGATGTTAACGTGTTCGTATGGCTATAAATTGGCCACTTTGAATTGAATAAAGATCATAAAAGAATTATAAACCCAAATATCTCACCTCTCCTGATATATCTTCTAATTCTCTTCTTCGTATCAATCTTCTTCTTCTTTTAAATATCTTCTGCTGCTTCTTTCCTCTGTTTTCTTCACATTCTCAAAATTCAATTCTTATCAAAAGATAAATCCATTTGTCCCGCAAACTACGAAACCTGCCACTACTTGATAAGACTGCTGCTGAAAGGAATTAAAATAGGTACCTACGACAATGAAATGAAACCATAATAACATTATTCTAGCTCCAAAACAATAATGAAAGCACTGCTTTCATTTCATGTTTATATATATATCATATGGCGTAACGTAGTCAGTACTCCCTTTTTTTCCAGTAATGCACAGGGCCACAGATTGTACGTTTGATAACCGAGGGAAGCCATTAGCATCAGAAGCAGAGGACCCTCCCCAACAATGTTCGTTTGATAACGAAGGGAATCCAATACCAATATTAGTTGCAGAGGACCCTCCCACACAATGTTCGTTTGATAACGAATGGAAGACAATATCAGATGCAGAGAACCCTTGTGAAGGTGAGAAATTACTATCCTGTTTGAAAGCCATGCATCTTAGAATACCTATCGAGTGTTGGGAGAATATTCTTATTTCAAAGATATATAAACCGACCTTAAAAACTTCAATACCAGTAAGATTAATCATTCTCTAATTACTAATCTTAAGCCAATATTTCTTCTTCTTTTCTATTTTTCGCCCTTTTCCATAACACAGGAGAAGAAGATGATGTTTCGAACAGTATGTTTAAAGCTCAAGGTCACCAATTATTTCCTCCCAATTATAGCGTCTGCTTTGAGTTAGTGAAGCTTGTGTCAAAGGCAATTCTCGTAATTCTGGGACTAGGTATGCTAATTAATGCTACCTGCTTTTATGTTGATATCTTTAATAATCATAACATCATGACATACCAATTTTATCATGACAATTAGGATCAAACAAAATAAGGAAAATACGGGAGAAGAAACAGAATAACACATGGTCTATTCAGGTCATGAATGAACTTCTGAAACGAGCCAGTATTTACGAGTATTTAGATGATGGAAAAAAGCCCCAGTCATCACCATCCCAACCAGAAGATGACAGTCATGATGAGATCAAACCTTATGCCATTGGTGCTGGCGGCAACATTACCTTCGCTAAAGAATCCTTCAAAAATAATCAGCAGCTCACCAGCATTGTTTCAGGAGCTAACCAGCAAGATCAGAAAGATGCAAAAGATTCCCAAGACAAGAATCAAAAAGGTAATATGGACTAGCTTATGCTTCCTTTTTTATAGAATTGGAGCAATGATTCCACAATTAAGGTCTTTATTGTGAAATTTTCTTTGTAATTTTTGTAGAGAATAAAGTGGAAATCTCAGAGATAGATAAGAAAGAGTCACCAATATTAATAGCAGCAAAGAATGGAATAACAGAAATAGTGGAGAAAATCCTGGAAAAATTTCCAGTGGCATTGCATGACATGAACTACCAAAAAAAGAATGTAGTGCTGTTGGCAGCGGAGAACAGGCAAACACATGTGTATCAGCTGCTACTAAGAATGAATGAAAACAGCGCGTTCCGACATGTGGATCATGAAGGCAACAGTGCATTGCACTTGGCTGCAAAGCTTGGAGACTATAACTCCTGGCTTATTCATGGGGATGCTCTGCAAATGCAATGGGAAATCAAGTGGTATGAGGTATGATCACTTATTCACTGATTACATTTAACTAAACAAATTTCTCTACTTTGTTTTCTGCTGTTAAATGTTTCATATAAAACAGTTATTTATAAAATCACTTCCATAGCTACCTTTATTAATTCCGAGCACAGAGTTATGAATTTTTTCATCCCGATGATTTTCAGATACTGTTATTAACGTGAAATTATATGGAATCAGTCGATTCAATTTATAACAAAGAGGAATCCTTAAAATTAGGTTGTTGTTCATATGAATCATATCTCATTTTTAGAGTGGTGCTATTGGCACACCCCCTACTGATCTATTTATGCCCCACTTTTTAAATTATTTAGTATTATTTTTTTTCCTTTATTAAAATTACTAAAAGAGACATACAATTTAAGAAAAAAAAAAAATTCTATAAAGTAAATCTAATAAAACCCCACATTCCTTTTTTTTTTTAAAAATTTAAAAAAAAAAAAAACCAACGTTCTTTTAATCCTTTTCTTGAAATATATATTTTTTTTCATAACTTTTAAAGCCTAAAAATACTTATACTGGATCTTATTTAAACAATAAATCAAACACTTGGGGTGCATTAGACAAATGAGATATTGATTATTATTTAATCTCACTACTCTTTTAGAATCTAAAAGTGAAATGATGATAACCAAAACAAATTCTTGCTCTTTGCTTCTTGTTTCGTTTTGTTTGTGGGTTGTTTCATTTTTTTCTATGTGTTTTGTATTGGGTTGCTATGTTCTCTTTTTTTTTTTTTCTTGGGGCTGTTTGTTTGTTCTTTGTCTTTTGACTTCCTGGCCTTTTCTATAAAGCTTGATATTCAAAAAAAAAAAAAAAAAAAATAGGAAGAAAAATAAAAATCATTCATGGGAGGTGTGAGAAAGACGATACCAAAGATAAAGAGATCTAAGATAGATAGAGATATTAGAGATGAGGTTTATTAAGTTTGAAAAATAAGTAAAAGAGTAGTTTTGGAAATAAATAAAATAAATTAATAAAAACATTTAATTTTATTTAATTAAATCAAAATTTAAACAAGTGGGGCATAAATAGATCAATAAGGGGTGTGCCAATAGCACCACTTTTGTTTTTATCCATATTTATGGGTGATTTGATAGAAATACCCTTTAAAATCCATCATCTTTAATTATATTTTTTTTTCTCTTTTAAGTTTTCTCTCTCATCAATTTCAAGTTTTCACTCCCATCAATTTTAATAACTTGAATCGCACATTTTCTCTCTCTTCATAGGTTTTTCTTGTTTATCTCATTCATTTGTGTTTCCCTCTCTACAATTTTCTTTCTTTGAAAAGTTATTCTCCTCGCCGAAACGATTCCAACGGTATATTATAGCACTACTACAAAAATGTTAAAAAACATCACTAAAAGACATCGGTTTTTGGTAACCGATTTAAAAGAAACTTTTAGACATTGGTTTTTATAAAAACCGATGTCTTAAATATTGCAGATTCAAAAGACATCAGTTTTTAGGAAAATCGATATAAAAACAAAAAAAAGTTTAGACATCGGTTTTTATAAAAGCCGATGTCTTAAATATTGTGTTGAAAAGACAACGGTTTTTATAAAAACCGATATTAAAAACAAAAGCAAAATTCTGCAATGCAAATCTGACCTATGTCCACATTCAAGTGTGCATCTCTAAAAATACTTAACGTTATTTGCTCAAATTTTGACACAAGAAAGTAGACATGCAATCAAACACTTTTCAATCAGAAAATATTCCAAAAATTGATTTGGAAAAGTGTGAAAATGAGCGATGAAAACAGCTCACACGCGGATTCACGAATCGCTTTTAACCTTTGACTGAATAATTGATCATAACTTTCAAAATACCACCCAGAATTTTACGTTCTTTATACCGTTGGATTCATATCAAAAAATTGAAGAACCCAACACAAAAAAAAAAAATTATTTCCTTGCCAAAAGATACAGTTTTAAGGAAAACGTTTGCACAAAAATATCTCCAATCGCTTTAATTCTGACCTTTGACTGAATAATTGATCATAACTTTCAAAATCCCACCTAGAATTTTACGTTATTTATACCATTGGATTCATATCAAAAAATTGAAGAATCCAATGTGGACGAAAAAAATTATTTCGTTGCCAAAAGATACAGTTTTAAGGAAAAAGTTTGCACAAAAATATCTCCAATCGCTTCTGACCTTTGACTGAATAATTGATCATAACTTTCAAAATACCATCCAGAATTTTACGTTCTATATACTGTTGGATTCGTATCGAAAAATCGAAGAACCTAATGTGGACAAAAAAATTTATTTCCTTGCCAAAAGATACAGTTTTAAGGAAAAATGTTATACAAAAATATCTCTAGCAAAACACAAAACCACACAATAAAAAATGAAATGAAAAATAAACCCACCAATATTTTTTTTTAATATATATATGTTTGTAGTAGAAATTAGAATCTTGATTAGTTGAGTAAATTTAAATTTGTCAAACAATTTATTTATTTATTATTATTTCTAACAACTCATATAGGTTATATATAAATATTGTGCAATTATTAACACATCCAATCTTGTAGTCAGGCGGTAAAGGCTTTACCATTTTGACTTTGAGGTTGCAAGTTCGATTCCTCATAACGACAATTAGTTTTCATTATATTATCAGAGGTGGGGTTGGCGGCCGGATGGCGGGATTAATTTTAGTAATACATCAATTTTATATCACGGTTTTTAAATTGGTTTTATATAAAATTGATGTGTTTCTCTTGTTTTTACATCGGTTAAAAACCGATTTCTTTTGTGTTTTTTGTAGTAGTGTAGGCGAAAATTTGATATTGTTTTCCCCTCAAAAGTCATTTGAAAATGTTTACAGAAACTTTATACGATGAAATGTCAACATGACTACACGATGCAATATCAACATCATTACACGATGTTGATATTTCATCGTGTAAAGTTTCTATAAACATATCCCCATTTGAAGATCCGGAGAAAAAAAAAATCAGAGACATTCGATCCATCAATGGAGGTTTGTTCGCAGACCTCCAACAGTAGAGGTTGAAGTTGAACAAACTTCCATCACATACCTTTATTGATGGAGATCTAACAAACCTCTATCAATAAAGATCGATGAAGATGACTAAAAAAAAAAAAAAAATCTTTATCTCACATGTCCAAAAATCATTTGTCTTGGATAAAAATAGTAAAATTATTGAGATAGGACATTTTTTGAATACGCCTCTAATTTTAGGGCTATTTATGGTTTTGACCCTAAAACAAAACTTCATTTATTGAAATGTTTCCTTTTAACTAGTTTCAAGTAGGCTATCTGATGCACATAGTTGATCACTTTAACAAATGTTTGGGATTTGTTTTTAAAATGCAGTTTGTTAAAAACTCCAAGCCCTCCAGCTTCTTCGTTCCTTACAACAAAGCGGGCAAGTCTTCAAGGGAAGTCTTCACCGAGACCCACAAAGAACTAGTCAAATCCGGAGGCGATTGGCTAACCTACACGTCCCAGTCGTGCTCGTTCGTAGCTGCACTCATCGCCACCGTTGCTTTCCCCACGTCAAGCACCGTGCCAGGCGGGATCAAGGAAGAAAACGGCATGCCAACTCTGGAGAAGCAGACAGCATTCAACATATTTGCCATCGCATCACTCGTGGCCCTCTCCTCCTCTGTCAGCGCTGTGATCCTGTTCCTGGCAATACTAACGTCTAGATACCAAGAACAAGATTTCGGTATGGATTTGCCGAGAAAGCTCTTGGTCAGCTTAACTTCGCTGTTTGTGTCTATAGCTTCGATGTTGGTATCTTTTTGTTCGGGGCATTTTTTTATTCTCAAAGACAAGTTGAATTTTAATGCGTTGCCTGTGTATGCAGTGACGTTCTTGCCTATAACAATCTTCGCCATTGCACAGTTCCAACTCTACTTTGATGTTGTCTGGGCTACATATAAGAAGGTGCCGCAGCGTCGCCATCAATCCAGTACTCCTATTTAGACACACACTTGTACAGTTTTCGTTTATGTGTCTCCTTCTCGATTAATGCTTGCCTTGTTTGTTTCAAAGTTTGTGTGGCTTATAATTAAGTTTCCCATGTGTTTGTATTGATAGTGGACCGATATTATGTTTTGGTCGTTAGAGATTTGTGATTATAATTTATAGGGTAAATTGCAATGAAGTAACCTCATGTTTTGCCATACCACAACCAAATCGGTTTTTAATCTAAAATTGCAATGAAGTACCCTTGACCCATTTGACCAACCTTGGCTTTAACGGCGATCCGTACCGACGGTCTGGATCCGTACCAGCGGTCCATCAACGGCGTCGGTTAACTCCGCCGATGGTCGGATCTGGAAGATCGGACGGTGCTGAGTTTGTTGGCGTGATCGGTTTTATCAGATTCACGATGAATAGGCTTAGATCTGGCGACAAAGCTTAGACGACAGTGATGATGTCAGCGGCGATGATGATTTTGAACGATGGTTTGACCACCAAAACGACTTCGTTTCGTGACGGTCCTTTTGAGAGATCGAATGGTCGGCATTTCCCGCACCTTCTGGTGTAGGTGGTGTTGACTCACTCTCTTCGGTGGTTAGCGATCGGCGAAGGTAACAGCTGAGAGTAATGGCATAGGTTGGTCAAATGGGTCAAGGGTACCTCATTGCAATTTTAGATTAAAAACGATTTGGCTGTGGTATGGCAAAACGTGAGGGTACTTATTGCAATTTACCCTAATTTATAAGCAATTCTTTTAAAAGATTGATTTCCTTGGACTTTTGAGGCCAACACATCAACCTAAACCAACCCAACCCAACCAATTTTTATTTTATTTTTTTAAGCAAAGCCCAAGAGGTCAGAAGGCCAGCCTAGGAAAATATTAATGAAAAGAGAAGAGTACAAAAACTAATGAAAACAAAAAGCGGGAACTCCCCAAGAATCAAGGTGGAGTTGTTTAACAATACAAGAAGGCGGGTTATCCCACCAAACATAATCAGAAACTTTTAGTCCCTCGTTTGCAAGAATGTCTGTGAAGATTATTCTAAAGATAAACAAAACGAATTTGGATCATTACCATTCATCATATGGAAACCCGAACTCTACAGTGGAAGTGGATCGAACACCTGAGATTATATCACCGGCCAGTCGGAGGACGATCACGGAATCAGAAAGTCCCCTCTAATCACAACACAAATACCCACACTCTGATTGAAGATGGGAGAAAATTCTACAGATTTTCTCCACATCTATCTTTTGTGTTTCTCTGTTTTAAACTCTGTTGAACACAAGCACATAAGCACCCAATACACCAGACAGCAACTCATATTGCCTTAGTTCAAATCACGTTGATCTCTTTCTTGCCCACACTTGCATTACTCATAATCCATGCATATTGCACACATCTAATGTACTCTTTTGCACTTTGATGCGCCCCGAAATGGTCTATAATAAAGTATCCTCGGCGGCGCCAATAACTCGATCGGCGCACGCAGGACACACGATAGATCTATAAACTATCGTAAAATAAATGGGGTGCGTATGTTTTTCCGCAAGCGCACGGATCGTTACGAACGCATAGCGGCAAGTACGGTTCGTTCCACAGGGAATGGATTCGTTAACTGTATCTAGTTCTAGTGTTTATTAAAGCATGTAAAAAGGAATGCGGTGTGGTGTGTGCGAAAATGTAAACTAGCTAACTAAGGTAGAAATGTAGCTGGGTGTCTTGGCTATCTAATTAATCTACTCCTAAAGGCAAGACACCCTAACTACGAAAATAAAGATGGCTGGGAGAAAAGCAAGATGTATAATACATATGGGAAATCGGTTCACCAAACACATTATGCAATTTATGTGGATTGTTTATCATGTAAATCCAATTAATTCAGTAAAGGGTTCGTTCTCTTGATTAAGGAAATTACCCCGAAATCTTGATTAGGGAATTCCCGAAATCATGTACTCACTTTCCAATCGGAAAAGTGATTGTGTCTAGGGTTTAGAGCCATTAAGCACAAGAATTATGAACCAAAGCTAAAGTGGCATAATTATGCACACACAAGCTATTTCCATTCCTTAAAGCTAATTGTCAAGGTTATGCAAGGAATGGTTATCCAAGCACAATCTCAACTCTTAATCACTCTAATCACTCTAAACACATACATAGGGAATCATACATCAACATACATAAACAAATGAGATATTTGATTACAACTACTCCTAATCATTTAGTTAATCTACTCCTAATCTCATTCATCATACATATCAATATATAATCATCCATACACATGAATATAACAAAAAGAGCTTAATCACTATACATCTAAGGAATGAATCAATACCAAATCAAAGCATAAGAACAATCATACATATATTAACATAAGTGTAGGTTACAATATTCCCAAATGGATTATACATCAATAGAAATATAAAGATGAGCAAAGGGATTACCCTTGAAGACAAGCCTCCAAAGCTCTCCCTATCTATGAACATCTATGGCTTGCACACAAGCCTCCTATCTCTGCATCTCTACTCTCCATGGAAGGCTTTCCATGGAGGAAAATCCCCCATGGAAGGCTAGGAGTTGCTCTCTCTCTTTTGGTGTGTAAGAGCAAAAGCTCTAATGTTTGTTGGTTGGTTGGTCATCGGTTGAAAGAGAGGCAAAAATGGTGTATATATATGTTAGGTAAATTTGGGCATGAATGGGGTGTGAAAAGACTTGAATGCCCCTGAAAATATTATGATTTTGGCTCGGACAGGGGTAAGGCGGGTTCGTGCGGCGGGCAATGTCTAGCTGCACGAACCAGCCTTGGTCTTGGCGAGCTTGGACGGCAGGCAATGTCCAGCCGCACGAGCTAGCCTTGGTCCTCGGTGGGCTTGGACGGCGGGTAATGTCCGGCCTTCCCGAAGGTCTGAGCTAGCCTTGGTCCTCGGCGGGCTTGGACGGCGGGCAATGTCCAGCCTTCCCGAAGGTCTGAGCTAGCCTTGGTCCTCGGCGGGTTCATGCTCTCCTGCTAGGCGGGTTCATTCCAGCCGCACAAACTAGCCTTGGACTTCTTCACACAAAATTGCCCTATTTTGCCCACTTTCAGTACAAACACCTTCCATATGGGATATTTACCTGCACATAGCTAAAACACACATTATATACACAAAAGTGCTCGGAAACGAACACAAAAGATAGGAATAGGGAGCGCTAAATGTGAACATTTGGAGCGCGATCACACTTACATGGAGGCACACCCTTTTGTTTTGCATTGCACAAAACTCATAGATATTGTGCATTTGCACTTCACACCCACTCACACCACACATGCACGTTATTGCATATTTATCTTTGTTGTGTGTATCAGTTTCTTTTAACTGATGCATGAAATGCTCATAAAACTGCCATACAGTTATATGTATTTGGTCCATGGGCTTAGGCTTGGTGTACATGGACTTTAGGCTCTCCATGTATTGCTTATCTTGGCCCACTTGGGTGTACAATGGGTCTCCAACCCATACCCAAATTTACTAACATCTCCCACTCGCACAAGTGGGGCCAACGCAATCTAGTTACCATAAACCCATCATGGGTGCAACATTATTAATCAACATCCGCCATCCCCAAAATGGCGTAGGATGTGATACATACAGAGGAGTCTTTGAGACTTTAAAACACAAGAATTATCATCATTATTTTCAACAAAGTGTTCATACGAGTAAATGCATCGTGTGACCTATGAACAATCAATATATATAAAAGGGAGCTAACAATCTCAAATCTCAATTGTAAATTCTCTATTTACAAGAGATAGCATTGTTCATTATTGTATCCTAGATTTAATTTTATAATTTTTTATCAATTCAAAACATATTTAATCCCTCAAAAAAGCTATGCTTGACTTTATCTCATTTCATGTATTTACAATTGTATCTCCAAATACAATTGGCCGGCCAGTGAATACATAAGTCAAATAAAAAATTCATTAAATCTTCCCATTCCATCTTTATTTCTCGGTCTCCAGAATAACTGCTACCTTAGATGTGCCCGGCCCATAGGCTGAATTATCATAGCCATAGAAATAACACACTAAAGTGCTAACATTATCCCGTCACTTCAAGATAGAGTGAATGGTCATGAGGACACCATTTGAAGTTTATGTAAAACTTCAGTGGAACTTACACAATGAGGAAGCAGGGATTCATTCTCTCATTTTCCATATCAGTCACTTATAGTACACACGGTATGAAACGCGTGTTACAGTGAATTTCATTCTAAATTAAGAATGCATATGTCTTTATATTATTCACTGAACAGATCTTAGTCTAGTTACAACTCTTGTGACTAACTTGAGTTCTTAAAAGCTTGCCTCTCTCCGGCGCCACATTAAGACCTCACATCTGGCTTGATCAGGTATCAATGATAGTGGGTCTATCATGATCGGTTCTAAAATATTTGTATATTTATTGTGAACCTCATCTTGACCTAGTCAAGGCAACAAATTCATATATATTAGCTCCGCAAGAATATATCATACATATTCTCTAATATATATGTGTCTCATCTCAACCTACTATCTCTACAACTGAGGCGATCGCACGTGTAAGAATGCCGGTCTCAACCTGACAACATATTTCTATTACATTATGTGTGTAAATATGCTAGCATAAATAGTAATTTCTTTACTATTAAAGTTATGTCACAATCCTGTTAATCTAGGATTATATTGGTATACATCCACCAATCTTGTGGCATAATTTCTATTGGGCCTTGTACATATCACAATGTACACTAAATAGTTAGCTGCACTTTCAAGGTATGTCATAATCCTCTTGATAACATCTCAATGCTGTAATCTAGGATTATATTGGTGCCCACTCGCCAACCTTACGGCGTAATTAATGATAGACTTTGTACATATCACAATGTACATGAGACTCTGTATGGTACTAACATGAGGAACTTGTCATCAATTCCTTGATGTTATGGAGTTTCAGGGTACATATTGAGGCTAAGAGTTTGTGATTTCATAATGGAGTATCTATGAGCTTGAAATTGCTCATTTTGAATCAACTCTCGCTCCTGATATATATAGCCACGTTTGCTCATATAAAATCTCAATAAAACTTGAGAATTACCATTTCATTATGGTTTTACAAACTCTTCATTATTTCTAGCCAAAACATATAGTCCACAGATATAGATAACATAAAAAAAAAAAAAAAAAAAAAAAAATTATCTTCAACCTTTTAATGTACTTACCATGGCTATCTTTAGTCATCAATAATCTATAAGACATTACAGCTTGACCAAAAACAACGATACCACTTTCTAAAGGATCATTTCAAACCATACATTAATAAAGCAAACACACTTATGCGCTCTTTGGTCTTTTGAAACGAAATTTATAGGATGTTCCATGTAAATCTCTTCCTTTATTTCTTTATAGAGAAGTACCATCATTACATCCATCTGATGTAATTTTAGGTTCATATATGTGACAAGTGCTAGAATAAGGCGTATAGAAGAAAACTTTACTTCCAGAGAATAAGTTTCTTCATTTGTGACTAATTGCGTCTTATACCTCTTAATAGTACTTTCCACCTTACGTACGATATGTGAAACCCATACGTTCACAATGGCCTAAAGACCGAGTGGTAAGTGAATCAAGTCCCAGACATGATCACTTTTCTAGACTCCATCTTCTCTTACATTGCTTTTATTCATATTTTCTCTTAGTAGATAGAAGTGATAGCTCAATTCTAAAAATCCTTGGCTCATCACTGTCAAGTGAAGTAATCATTAAAGCTTCCCTTTCAATCTCCGAAAGATGTCATGGGATAATTTTATGATTATTTGACGAGTTGGTAAATTATCACGGTAGCTGATTCAACAGCTGTTTCACTCTCACTAGGGATGAAAAAACCATGCGGATTTCTACTCCCACTAGGGTGTAGACTTCCACTCCCACTAGGGATGAAGGATCCATTTAAAATTCCACTCCCACTAGGAATGGAGGATCAAGTTAGATTTTGATTTACCGCCACTCGCGTATTAACACAGATCATCCAATTCCTAAAATCAAATATCTATATCAAACTCACTTCTACTAAGAAATTCATTATCTAATAATGACATCTTGTGATTCTAATTTAGTCACACTTTTATCTAATTGTACACCATCGTTTATTTAATCCTTTGGAATGCACAGAGTATCAAACAAAGATACAATTCTTTTCTTGTATCCAATTTCTCATTTCTATGAGATGGATAATAAACATAACCTACATACCCCTAGGGTTGTAGATTAGTTAGACTAGGCTAACTACCTGTCCAGAATTCATAAGGTGTGGAAGTGTCTGATCTAGTGGAACATGATTCAGTAGGCAGCAATCAATTAAGCCATCTTCTAGTAAGATACTAAAAATTTACTTGTGCCATCACAAACTTAACCATTTCCAATAGTATTTTATTCCTTCTTTCCGCTACACTAATTTGCTATAGAATCTTGGGAATAAATAAATATCTTTCTATATCATTCTTGCTAAACAATTCCTTGAATTGTTCAAAAAGATATTTACATCCTCGGTTTACTCCATAAACTCAAAAGTTTATTATATAATTTGATCATCAACCAAACAATCTAATGCAATCTAATGCTTTCGATTCACGGTAGATCAAATGGAGATGACCGAGACGTCTAAAGATATCAATGAATGTAACTAGATATTAAAATTTCATGTTTAGCCTTTACACTCATTCAATCACAAATGTTTTAATGAATTAGTTGCAATAGAATTCTTGATCTAGTTCCTTATTAAATGGTTTTCTAGTTGTTTTTCTCGCAAGATAATTTGCATGATCTTTTAGATAACTGAGTCCAATTGGTCATCTCTGACTGATATACTCATTCTATCTAGTCCAACAAGACTTAATTTAGCATGCCAAAATGTCAACATCATCACCATTGAAATGATTGAAAAACAAATATTATTATAACCGTCCAAACTGACGTATAATATCATGAAACCATTAATCAACTATTAAGTAGCATATGAATATAATTTGCAAAAAAAAAATATTCATACAACTATCATGATTATTAACAATAACCCAAATCAATGAGGACAATCGCGGACACTAAAACCCAGTTAGATCTTAAGTGTATATTAGAACATCATGGAGTACAAATTCAAGTTACCATGCAAAACCAGTTTGTAGGTATTTAACTCCAAAATTGTTCAAACACATATACATCTTGTTTCTAATAATCTAACTTTACTCAACATATGCTTTACAGTTTCTTATTGAATGGTATATCTTCACTTATCCACCGTCCACAAAGAACGAGATTTAGAAGGAAAATACCTAGCCATAAACTTTAGCATAACTTAACAAATTCTTGAGTTTTGGGTTTTACGCTTTTCGACTCTATGCATTCACGAGCAAAAAAGACCCAGCTTGTCACAATTGTAACAAGTTATTTTAGTTTTGTCCTTCCTCAATTCGTTATCCCTCAACTTCTTGCATATTTCAATCTAAGATTAAGTGGCAATGACTAGATTCTCTTCCCCTTTTGGAAATATCTATTTCCACTAATATGCTCAAAACTAAAAGTTTTGTACAAGTTGGAATCTTTCATATAAAATTGGATAGAAGCCTAAGCCACCTCTTTAAGCGCTCATCTTCTACTACCGAAATGATGCGATCAATACGTGTCAAATTAATTTTATATATTCCAACCATCGGAAGATATTAGATCGTTTAGTCAGTGTATCATGTTTTATATCATAATTGGAGGCTGCCACTAATTTTGGCGCTTCTTATAAGTAATCAAAACTTGATATCATACCAACTAAAATTTTAGTACTCAAAATACTACTAAAATTTCCCTTCAAGCCAAAATCTGAAAGGTAAACCACTTTACTTAAATCCTATTGTACTTGTAAAACATACATGTGAAGCTGCTATTTAAGATACTTCGCAACATAATGCAAGTAATTTAACTTCTAGCTTGATAAGCCTCCACATCTTGTATGTCAAGCAAATAAGTACTATTCTGAGGTTCAATCATGATTCATGTTATAGTCTCAAGAGCTTCTTACTCTTAAAATACACTAAATCTTATTGTATCTATTCCCTAGATTACATGATTTAGTTTATCACTTTCAAATTGGCCACAATATTATAGATATATAATCTATATCTTATGCTAATCTATGTAGAGACATACAATCTACTATGCAAGCATATTAACTTCGAAAAAAAATATTCACACATTTAATTTTACTGCAAACGCAAACCAAAAAAATGATGAAACAATTTAAGGTACAAAATCGAAAAAGTCGTCAAAGCGCCTAATTACCATCCGTTTCCAAAAATTTAATCATCATAAATTCAGTATTTTGTGCAAAATTCTAATTCTAATATTGTACTCAACAATTTAGAATTACCAAAACAGATGATCATAAATAACAAAAGAATACAATGCACAAGTCCTTAGAAACATTTATGGGTCAAACCAATTCTTACTACAAAGTAAATAAACCAAAATTATTTACTAGAGAACAGTTATAAAATATTAATGCTTTCTAAAATACGGGACTTTGCATGCTATCCATTCTTACTTCTCATATTCATATCGATCACCACTGAGAAAGACTCTCTAAGTCTTCACAACTCATCTAATTGCCATTTTCTCAAATATTGGTCCTCTATCGCGTGTGCAATAACTCATGTGCCTAGCACTATGAATATTCATTGCGGATGTAGTAGATCGCCTCACATTCCCAAGAATGTGGTGCTCCTCTACGATTTCTAGTTCATACGCTATTTGACCAAAATACATCGTGGTACCTTACTCTAGCTTTTCCAACTTTATAGATCTATTAACTCTTCGGGAAATTTCATTAAAAGACTATCCACTGCATCTCTCCACATAAAAAAGCACGAGTCCAAATTGACTACGGCTACATGTCATTAATAAGATTTATAAAATCTTCTCCATTAAGACATATGAGAAGATGCAGATTTATTCTAAAATTTTCTAAAACACTTAGAAACTTTTGTCTTTTAATAACATTTTACATTTCCAGTGTACATCCTATGAAATTTCTTATTCTCGATTGCATAATTAATTGGATGGAGAATTCTAATCGAAGGTATTTCCATATAGCTCCCATTGAAGCTAAATTTCGGTGATCAAAATTTTCACAGGAAAATTCCATGACCGTCAGAAAACGGTGTCAAATTCCTGCTTGAAAATTCCACGGTGGCCGAAAATGCCACTGGAAACCATCATTGGAATCCAAATTGAAAATTGTCATCGAAAACCGCACCAGAACCGTGACAAAAACCGTAACCATAAAACACACCGAAAACCGTCACTGGAATCCATGTTGGAAACCGTTACCGAAAAATCATACTGAAAACTGTCATTGGAATCCAAACCGAAAACTGTTACTAGAAACCGCACCGAAAACCATCGTCGGAAACCATGAAAAAAAAACATAATTAGAAACCTTACCGGAAACCATCACCGGAATCCATCATGGAAACCGTGATCGGAAACCGTATCTAAATCCGCTTCTTGAAATTCGAGTTGGAAAATGTATTGGAGACTGTCATCGGAATTCATCCTGGAAACCGTGATCATAAGTCACGATGGAAACCATCATCAAAAAACGCATCTAAATCCGTCTTTGAAAAAAAAATCAATTACTAGAAACAGTGTCGGAATCCGTCATCGAAATACATGCGGAAATCATCATAGGAAACCACATAGGAAACCATAGTGAGAAACAGAATTCGGGAACCGCTTCGTAAAAAAACGTTGTCGAAAAATCCACAATTGAAAACCGCTTAAAAAACCATCACTGGAAAATCCACAACCGGAAACCACTTCAAAAACCGTCACTAGAAAATCCACAACTAGAAACCACTTTGAAAACCTTTGCCGAAAAATCTGTAACCGGAAACCACTTAGAAAATGGTCACTGGAAAATCCGCAACCGGAAACCTCTTCGGATATCGTTGCTGAAAAATTCCTTGGTTTTCTATGTGACACGTGGCATATTTATGGTGGAACATATGGCTTATTCATTGCCACATGAAAAAGCTCTTGACATGTGTCACTTTCTTAGTGGACTACGTGTCTTATATTTTGTCACATGAACAAAACTTTTTGACAAGTGTCACTCTCTGAGTGAGACATGTGGGTGAAGCCACATGAATAACTTCTGTGTCATTCCCACTCTCACAAGGGGCGCGTGTAGATCACTTACCGCCTTCTCGACGTTTCCTAATTTCGGGACCACCACCATTCCACTTGTATTGTCATGGTAAATCTAAATATGCCAACATTTATGACATTTGGGTCAGGGGTGAAACGCACTCTCCGCTCATTGGCGAGTTGAACATGTTCTTCATGTTCTTTACCCAAATTTAAACTCAAAAAAAAAAAAAAAAATTCCAGATTTTGATTTTGATAGAAAATATTCGAAATCGTTTTTCTCCCACGATACAAATCCAAATTTTGCAAATGACCTATCGTTGGAAAGCTCTTAGAAACCTCTATCTAATAGTACCATGATCGCAAAGAAATAAAAAAATGACAATGAGTTTTGGACCCTACAAAGTTATGGGTTTCATAACTTTCATTCTTCAAAATTCTCCAAATTTTGAAGTTTATACATAACATACATTTCCAGAACATCATATAACATGTATACGCATACATATATTCCAGAAAAAACGAAATTAAACACTTGCATGTGTGTGATGCCATTAGTGTCATTTATTGTTCTACAAACAAAGAAAAATTAAACAAACATCCTAACATGGCATTCTTCTACCAGAATACAATCCCAAACATGTGCTCTGATACCAATGAAGATTATTGTAAAGATAAACAAAACGAATTCGGATCATTACCGTTCACCATACGGAAACTCGAACTCTACAGTGAAAGCGGATCGAACACCTGGGATTGTATCATCAATCGGAGGACGATCACGGAATCGAAAAGTCCCCTCTGATCACAACACAAATACCCACACTCTGATTGAAGATGGGAGAAAATTCTATAGATTTTCTCCACATCTATCTCTTGTGTTTCTCTGTTTTGAACTCTGTTAAACACAGGCACATAAGCACCCAATACACCAGACAGCAACTCATATTGCCTTAGATCAAATCACGTTGATCTCTTTCTTGCCCACACTTGCATTACTCATAATCCATGCATATTGCACACATCTAATGTACTCTTTTGCACTTACATGGAAGCACACCCTTTTGTGTTGCATTGCATAGAACTCATACATATTGTGCATTTGCACTTCACAGCCACTTACACCACACATGCACGTTATTGCATATTTATCTTTGTTGTGTGTATCAGTTTCTTTTAACTGATGCATGAACTGCTCATAAAACTGCCATACAGTTATATGTATTTGGTCCATGGGCTTGGGCTTGGGCTTGGGCTTGGTGTACTTGTACAATGGGTCTCCAACCCATACCCAAATATACTAACAGTCTGCCACCATGTTTCCTTCCCGGAAGGTATGCGTGATCACAAAGTGCATTTGATTAATCAAGTGTTTAGAATGAAGCCAAGAATTACAAAGTTGCCATAGAGGAGAGTAATTGGGATTCGAAAAGCAAGAGACAATAGCCATGGAGTCCATTTCCAACCAAAGCCACCTCCAACCACGATCAAAAGCAATGCAGATGACATGAAAAGCAGCCTACATTTCAGCCATAAAAGAGGTGCAGACACCTAAGTTGTGAGAAAAACCACCAATAAAGTTTGAGATCCCATTACGAAAGACACATGAACAAGCACCATCCCCTGGGTTTCCTTTACTGCAGCCATCAGTGTTGGCTTTAATCCACGGATAGGAATGAGGACATCAAACACAAGAGGTGATGCAAGGAGCTTTACAAAGATGAGGTTTAACTCCAAGTTTGTTCATGAGAGAACTATCTGTAGAAGACACGTAGCCAAACACCAAAATTATGTTGGGTTGAGTCAATGATCGAAAAATCGATAATGTTCTCGATATTTCTGTATCTCAAGGGTACCATATAGGGTATAATATTCTTTTCGTAAAAATATCCTGAAAATTTCCAGAAATATCGTGGATATTTTCGTAAAATACCGATATCGGTGAACATGTAGTGTATTTTTACGTAATATTGTGGATATTTCCAAAAATATCCGTAAAATATTCGATATATTTTTTTCAATATAAAGTGAGAAATATATGGTATTCCATAATGTTTTAATCTATTTTTTATGTTTATTTTTAATAATTACACAAATTATGTACTCAAATAGTCACATTTTGCTTTTTATTTGTATTAATGTTAATGGATTCTGAATCAACCATATAACAATCTATAACTATAATTTATAAAATCATGTCGTAATTTCTTTTCTATTATTTTCATCAAGAATCTCATTATTATTATTTTTTTCCAAACAAGATTCTCATAAGTTTTTTTTTTTTTAATATCATGAATTTTTTTTTTTTGGGTTTTTTTCAACAAGAATCTAATAATTATTTTTTGTCTTTTTAAAGTATATGCCACCATCTAAAGAAGATAATTTTTCGATCAATTTTGAATCCATGAGTTTAGGGATCTCCAATTATCAATTCTACACAATTTACTATATATGAAAGGATAGTGGGAAGAAATCAAGAAACTTTCGTGTGGCATGTTCGTGATTATATTAAAAATTATTCAAAACGTATGTCATGGTATCGGTATCGTATGAATCAAAATGGTTGTCACACTATGTTTAAACAACCTAGGTCTTCGTTTTTGTATTAAAATTTGTATGAATTGTATGATACAAACTATTAAAGACTGAAGTTTTAATGAAAGATTTTTAATTTTATATAGCTAGCTCATATGTACATTATATTTATACCATATAATTGTTAGATATTATGGGTATTTGAAAACAAATGTGGTTTTTTTTTTTTTTTCTTAGATTATTGATTATAATTAAACTTTTTGTAAAAGTTTCATTAATTTTTTAAAATTTATTTATTTATTTATTTATGTTTTTAGCCAAATTTCCATACTTAATTTCCATAAATATTACGTCAATCCGTCGATATTGATATTTCCACCAAATTGTAGTACCGATATTTTCATCGATACCGATATTTTTATAAATTAGATAGAATTGAATTTTTTTTAAGAGCAACGATATTTACACCACTGTAAAATTGTATGTACATTCCACAATTTTATTTTATTTTTGCAAAATTCCAACACTACCCTTAAATACGACGACTGTATTAAAAAAATTAAATAAACTGTAAATACACCCCACGTATCATTACATGTATAATATCTTTTGATTAAATATTAACTATTTATTAAATAAAAAAACTTAAATAGTGATTATTTAAATTATAAATATTATCTAACTATTATAAATATTTTTTAAGAATATAAAACAATTTGACATGATGGGGTTTGCTCAGCTGGAGGATTGACAGGACGATTGCCCAATTGATACGTCTGAAGGAATCAATGTTGGACTTATTGGATCCTTAGCAATTCATGTGAGAATTGGTTATTGGGGGTCTCTAGAAAGCCCATTTTATGAAATCTATGAGAAATCGAAAAAGATACATATGCTTTATTTATCATCAAGTATAGATGAATACTATATGGTAGCGGTAGGAAATTCTTTGGAACTGAGTCAGGGTATTCAGGAAGAACAGTTTGTTCCGACTCGATATCGTCAAGAATTCCTGACTATTTCGTGGGAACAAGTTCATCTTCAAAGTATTTTTTCCTTCCAATATTTTTCTATTGGAGCTTGCCTCATTCCTTTTATTGAGCATAATGATTGTGTAAATCTCTCACACATACATCATTATGGTCGAGAATCGTTGTCATCGAGAATTTAAGTTTTTATTACATTTAATTTTATCATGTATTATAGGTTAATTACACTTAGACCCCTTGAGATTTGGCCTTCTTACACCTAGATGAAGAAGTTTGCATATTAAACACAAACATCCTTTAGATTTATCTGAGTTGAAGCTTTATGTTAACTTGACCCATTTTAACTTGAGAAATGTCCAAAGTACCCTTGTAAAAAAATAATTGAAAATAAATAGCATGAAAATTTAAAAAAATAACTAAAAATATTGCAAAAATAGAGCCCACTCTCACAAATCACCATGGAGGGATTGAAGGCCATGAGAGTGGCCTCTGCAATTCACAATGAAGACCACAACAAAGTGGCCACTGATAGTATCATTACTATGGAAGAAGCTTATGCATCCTCCATTATAACCAAACAGAGTTGCGTGTCGGCTCTATTCAAATCAGTAGAGGCGGCCGCCCCTCCACATTTCAAATCCAAAATTATTTTCATTCCATCTAAATTCACATATATCTAAAATCAAACACTATAAATCCATAATAATAAAAAATAAAAAATAAAAAAAACCAACACATTAAACCCACAAATCATCATACTAATGCTATGTTTGACTTGTTTTGCTTAAGAAATAATCCGTTTATAGTTTAACTTATGAAATAATAAGCTTAAAAAAGTAGGGAGGTGTTTGGTAAACTAAAATATAAAATTGCTTATATTTTGAGAGGATGAAAAATGTATGGAATGAAAGGACTAAAATAGACATTAACCATGTTAAAAATGAAAAAAAAAATGAAAACATTAAATATTAAATATAATTATAATAAATAAATATTAAAAATATATATATAAATTATATATATATGTAATATGTCAAACAACCGAAGGTGGATCGGTCCACCTCTGGAGACGTTGACGATGTCGGCGTCGTCGAATGTTGACAATGCCTACATCGATGTCGCTAGAGGTGGACAGATCCACCTCCGGCATTTGAGGAGGTGAGAGTCTCCTCCATAGTTGGAATCCTCCAACGCCTAATAGGCTATCGCCTTCTCTTGGAGGTGGAATGATCCTCCTCTAGCAACACCGACATCGTATTCGCCGTCGTTGGCGAAGGATTAGTCCTCCTCCATCGTCGTAAATAGAGAAGCTTCGCCTCCTCCATAAGAATGGAGGAGGCGAACTACTCCACTACAGAGGGGATATTGGCGACGTCGGCGTCACCGGAGGAAGTCGGATCTCCTCCAGCCTCCAACTCTAGTGGTGGCCACCACCATTGGCAACCATCTAGCAGTGGCCCTCTGTTCAATTTCTGTTTTTTTTTTAATATTAATTTTTTGTTTTTAAAATATTATTGTCCTTTTATAAAGATAATATGGGTATTATGGACATTCTAGAGGTGAAGGGCTAGCTTTTTGCAATAATCAATTTTCAAAAGCTACCCCAACCAACTTCTTAAAAGTTGATCATTGGAGAAGCAGATTGTGAAATAAGTTGATTATGGTGTATTTACCAATCACCTTATGGATCTTATGTTATTAAATAAGTGATTGTTTCTCTCAAGTTTAATCAACCCCAAACATAACATATATCATTTAAGGGAGGCAAGTGCCAGTGGATGATTCCACTAAAAAAGGCTAATGTTGGCAAATAAAGTTGATGTTAGTGGATGAGCCAACAGTGTTGGTAGATGAAGAGATGGAAGGTTGGGTCTCTACCATCAAAACCCAACACTTTAACAATAGATCAAACCCATAAAAACCTATACTGGCAATCTTAATATGTCATGTGGGGAGGCAAGTGCCGAAGGAGGATGCCGCTGAAGAAGGTCGATGTCGACTAATGAGGCCGACGCCTATAGACGAGGTGGTGGTGTTGGAAGGAGAGGTGAAAGGTAGGGACTAGGGAGTGTTTAGTAGGAAGTTAGGGTTTTGTTAAAAAAAAAAAAAAAAAAAGTTTTTTTATATTATAAAATTGGCAAATTGCACTAATTTATCCTTATTATCTGTATAATTGCACTAAAACTAGAACAATTGACATAATTATACAGACTATCTCTTGACCAATTGACTAATGGTTGACCACCATTAGTCAACCAAAATAAATGGGATAATGCCAATTTTGCCCTTGCCCTTGTATTTGTATTTTGAGAATAATAAATAAATATTGTTGACCTCCATTAATGGATCTCTATTATCTAGATCTCCATTTTACATTGTCGATTAAGGGAGATGTATTGGATTTGGATTTTAATAGATAATTTTGGGAAATAAAAGTCTAGTGGTATTGATTGAGACTTTTTAATAAGTTAGATAAGTCTAGTGGTATTCGATTAGGACTTGTAAGATTTTTTTTTTTTTTTTTTTAAAGTCTATAATATCTAGTGGTATTGGATCCAAACTTTCAAGAGGTAACAAATTGTCTGGTGATATTGGATTGAGATCAAGATTTGTAAGATTTCATGACAAAATAGATTGTGTCGGACTTTTTAGTGATAACTGAAAATATATATAAAACGTGTCTAATATAATCTAGAGAGGGGGGGGGGGGGGGGGGGGGGGGGGGGGTGTGAATAGATTTTAACCAACTATTACCAATTTTCGTGTTTAGTCAATTTTCAAAGAACAACCCCTATCTAGTAAAAAATAACAATCAAATGTAAAATGCAGAAAATAAATAACACTTGAATTTTTACGTGGAAACCCACACGGGAAAAACCACGGGCTGTTATGTGCGTCACACACGAACCTCAATCCACTAATTGTAATGGTGATTACAACCTAGGTTGACCACATCAAATCCTATACGGTTACTAATCCACCACTACTACCCGCAAGCCTTCAAAAGTGAATCTAGTCCATTGCTTGCAAACTACCAAATGGTAAATACAAGTCTTAACTCTCTAAAAGAAGAGATAACACAACCTAAGGTGAATATATGCAATATTCAAGATGCTAAAATGCTAGGTTAAACATTCAAGCTTATCTAGGCATGGATGAACATGTTAAAGACATTCCTAGATATCATGTGACTATATAGCATTCAGACAACCTAGCTATATGTGCAAATCAAACCCTATAGGCAATAGCTATCACAAACAACTCACAAAACACAATAAAAACTATCTTGAAACTAGTCAAGTCATAAAGATGCAATCTTGAGACTAGTCAAGTAATAAAAGAGCTATCTTGAAGAGAAAGAACATGTGAAGTGATGCAAATAATATTCTAACTACAAGTCATGTGAGTAAAGAAGAAAACCCTATAAAAATAAAACTAGAACATGATAGATGATGTATGAAACATGAAAGTATGATGAGTGTTTGTGATTTGAGTAATAAAAATCAAGTCTTGATACCTTTGCTTTGAAGATACTTAATAGCTCTCAAAAAATGTAATTTTTGCTCTAAAAAACAACCAAAGGCTATCAAGTCATATATATATGAGATCCAAGCAAAGTGGTGTCGTTTTGGAAAAAAATGCTCCAACTTCTCGCCTATTGCACTGGTGCTGCACTGGTCGAGTAGCGCAAGACCAACGCACCATGACCAGCACATGCCCATTGACAGAACACTGGATGAGTTGCGTTGGTGTGTTGCGCATGACGACCAGTGCATGACCAGTGACAGATCTCTGTCCCAGTTGCGCTGGTCATGCACATGAGCGCATGAGCACATGCGCATAGCGCACTGCACACAACTCCAAAACACACAAAAAATGTGCAAGTGTGATTTATCTAAAATAAACATACAATAAGTAAATATCACACATGCATGCAAAAGTAGTGTGTGTGTACAACTAAATCTCTTCAATATAGAGTCAAGACAAGTAATCTACCTTACTTGAAGCACTTGAAGTCCACAATGAGGTCCTTTGACAATTGATGAGTATTTCTTCAATCCTAAGCTACCCTTACAAGTTTGAACCCCATTGTGATTTTGTCAACGAAATATGACAATCAAAAGTGAGGCACTTACAATCTCCCTCTTTGGTTATTTCATGACAAAACCAACACTCACATAGCAACCTCACAAAAACAAAAAAAAAATGGATGGTCAACAAGTTTTTCTACATTACAGTAAAGCCCTAGTCTAAGTCTTGAACATCTTCAAGTCATTTCCAAGCTTGTAGAAAATTCCAACCTACACACAAAAAACAAGAAAGATACCTTTCAAGAGCAAGTGTGTGAGAGGTGCTTATAACAAGAGTAATTGCAATTACCAAAGTAAATCAATACAATAAAAAAAAAAATGTAGTCATGCAATGCAACTCCCCCTAAATGCAATCCTAACATGGGTTACTCTCTCTCAACTCCCCATAAATGCAATGCCAAGAATGGCACATAATCTCCCTAACCTTACTCCCCCTTTTTGTCATAAGATAGGCAAAAGGAGTCTCCCTTAATAGGTAAGTATTAGCAAGGAGAGCTTGTAGCACAAGCACATATACATAATCATATAAGCAATTTTATGCAACTCAATTAAGTAAGAGAGATTCAAGGAGTTTTATGATAAGAAAAAGATGTGTGACAAAGATGTTTTGCATGCAAGACATGTTGCATTTAAGATCAAAAGTAATGGTATTTGGCAAAGCAAACAACAAAGGTTTTCAATATAATTCAAACCAATTTCACCCTTTGTCATGGAAAAAGAAAGGATATAGAGTTTACGCATTTTAATTTAAAGAGTAACTATATCCAACTTTATAAGCAAAACAAGACATGAGCGATTTTGCACCCTATTTGATTTTTCCGGGTGAGATACCCGTATGATAGTAGCCTTGTTCTACAAATAAAGAAAGAGAGACTTTGGATTTTAAAATCCTTATTTATTTGAGTCTCAATATTGCTTTTGCACACATATTTGCATTCAACATTTGCAATCAACCTGATCGGACTATTTTATACCTATTTGAGGTCCCCCATTTCCGATCGTTTGCCTCGTTTTCGAGCGTATTTTTGTATATAATGTTTTGTTTGAGCCTTGTGTAGGTACATATTCCTTATAATAAGGTTTTGAGCTTAAAAATTAGTTTGGGAGGCAAATGGAGCAAAAAGAGCTGAAATTATATATACGTGTGCAGAACATACAACTTGCGGAGATCATATCTTCCTCCTCAGATAGAACCACATGGATATCTTTATATATTCGGAAAGCCCCGGAAGTCTAGTTTCCATAACATTTTACGGATTGCAATTCCAAGCTTTCTACAGGAAGTTATGGCCATTTCCGTAACGGTGCGCGATGCTGAAAACGCTGAAACGTTGTCAGGTCTAAACGGCTACTTCAAACGGCGGCTAGGCCGCCGATACAAACCGCCGAATCACTCCAGAAAGTCGTTTTTTGGGCGAATTTCAGGGACAGTTTCGTCCATTCACCCCAACCTTCAGCCCTAACCTCCCAACACTATATAAACCCCTTATTCTCTTCTCTCCCACCAGAACACACTCCCCACACACTTCCTCTTCATCTTCTTCTTCATTTTCTTCACCAAATAAGAGAGAGAGGAGCTTCCAAGAGCATCCATGGAGGTTTTTCCTCCATGGATGCTCCCCATCTCACCTTCTACACATCCTCCACCACATTTAGGAGTAGATTGCATAGAGATAGGAGTGGGCTTTGGCCAATTTCGAGCTAGCAAGGGTTGTATCTATTTCTCACTCTCTATGTATTTCTTGTTTTCTTGAATGTGTAATCCCCACTTAGGAATATTTGTGAACCTATTTTGTGCTCAATATATATATGGTTGTTTTTATATCCAATTTGTGTTTTGATTCATTCTTGATTGTTATTGATATGTCTCTTATCTTGAAATGTATGTTTATGGATGATTGGAAATTAATATGTATTCATGGATGGGATTAGGAGTAGATTAATGTAAATTAGGAGTAGTTGTAATCAAATATCCCATTTTGTGTTTGTATGTTGATGGAAGGTCTAAATTGCATGTCATGAATAGGTTTGAGTGACTTAGAGTTAGGATTGTGCCTTTGGAGGGGCTCTCCGGGCATAGTTTTGGCTAATTAGCTAGGAAGAGTGGGTGAACCTATAAATTGCCACATTAGAAGGGTTTGGTTCAATGTTCTTGTTAACAATTGGACTTTAGCTATTTCTCACTCTAAGGGCTTTAGGTGAGTCATGGTTAGAGTTACAATTATTGGTCTTTGGCTATCTTTCACGCTAGGGGCTCTAGGTGAGTTATGGTTGGAGATACACTCACTCTTTCCACATTCATTAGACTTTCACGTTGCCATTTTACATTACGAAGCTATTATTGGGGCTCAATGTAGTTTTGTTTGTAGAATCGGTTCACATATGTTGGTTGCGGTTTCGTGTTTGAGAGGTTCTCAACACACTCTTCAACCGTTAGCTCTATGAATGGGTATAAATCGGATTGAGGCAAGAACGAACCCTTAACTAAAATTGGATGTCCTTAATGTCTAACAACCAACTATTTGTGCACTTATGTATGGTGAACTTGTTGAACCTTGTGTGACCATTTTCATGCATCTCTCCTATCCACCATTTTATTTATCACTTTAAACACCATTCTCACCCTTCCATATTCTCTTTGTTTTTATTTATTTTCATTTTCATTCTCTCTACGCATACACATGCCGCATTGTACATACATTTCACACACACCATTCTCACCTTTCCGCATTCTATTTACATGCTTACAATAAACTCTAGAACTTGAAATGGTTGACGAATAACACCTCCCTGCGGAACGATACCCTCGCTTGCCGCTTTACTAGTCTTTTTGCTAGTTTAGAGCACATTGCGTAGGAAACCCCCTTTTAAATGAAATTATCTTTTGATCCTTGCGATTTCTTAATGACGGAAAAAGTGAGTATCACAACCATTTCACATTTTTCATCTCATACTTTTCAACTTAAGCATGCCATTAAATAAAATCATCATGTCATGGAGATCAATTAAAGGTTATTCAAAAGTACTTCCAAGTACATCTCCTATTCCAAAAATGCATGTTTGAGCATAAATATGATATAGATTGCAAGCAAGGCAATGTAGCACAGTTATTTAGAAAATACATATAAGTAAGTACAACCAATCATCTCAAGCAATTAACTAAGAGGCATAAAATATATTAATGTAACGCAATGCATGATTATGCAACTTTGCTCTCTTTGCTTGAGCTCCCCATATAGGGTCAAGACATACCATTTCAACCTAAGTGACAAACCCCAATAGACTTGCTAAGGTTCCCAAATCTAAGAGTGTCTAAGGGTTTTGTAAACAAGTCCGCTAGTTGGTCATTTGTTCCAACATGTTCCAATGCAATGGTTTTGCTCTCAACTAGCTCTCTTATGAAATGGTGTCTAATGTCAATGTGCTTTGTCCTAGAATGTTGGACGGGATTTTTAGAAATGTTAATGGCACTCATGTTATTATAAAATAAAGTAAGAGTACCTTGCTCTAAGCCATAATCGGCTAGCATTTGCTTCATCCACATTAATTGAGTGCAAGCACTACCGGCGGCAATGTATTCCGCCTCGGCCGTGGATAGGGAAATTGAGTTTTGCTTCTTGCAAAACCAAGAAACCAAATTGTTCCTAAGGAAGAAGCAACCGCCCGATGTACTCTTCCTATCATCATAATTTCCCGCCCAATCGGTATCACTAAATCCAACAAGACTTAGATTAGTGTCAAAGGAGTACTAAATCCCATGATTTGAGGTACCATTCACAAACCGAATGATCCTATTCACCGTAACAAGGTAAGACTCTTTGGGATTAGCTTGATACCTAGCACAAACACCAACACTAAAACAAATATCAGGCCTACTTACGGTCAAGTAAAGCAAGCTACCTATCATGCCATGATATAGACTTTGCTCAACATCCTTTCCACTAGCATCTTTGCTAAGTTTCAAGGTTGTGCTCATGGGTGTGTCACAATGTTTGGCATTTTCAAGGCCAAACTTCTTCACTAGGCTCTTAGCATATTTAGCTTGGGATATGAAGATCTCATCATGCATTTGCTTGATTTGTAAGCCTAGGAAGTAATTTAGTTCACAAACCATGCTCATTTCAAATTCATAAGACATGACATCAACAAATTGTTGAACTTTCAAGTTGTTGGTGGAACCAAATATAATGTCATCAACATAAATTTGAGCTATGAATAGCTCGTATTTAGTGCACTTGATGAACAATGTCTTGTCAACACTACCTCTAGAGTAGCCATTGTCAACAAGATAAAGAGTGAGATGCTCATACCAAGCCCTCAGTGTTTGTTTCAACCCATATAGAGTCTTCTTAAGGCGATAGACATGAGAGGGGTGGTGTGGATCCACAAACCCCTTGGGTTGCTCAACAAACACTTCCTCATGCAATAAGTCATTAAGGAAGCCACTCTTAACATCCATTTGGTGTAATTTAAACTTGTACACACAAGAAATGGATAAGAGAAGCCTTATGGACTTTAGGCGAGCAACGAGAGCAAATGTCTCCTCAGAGTCAATATCCTCAATTTGAGAGTACCCTTGTGTAACAAGCCTTGCCTTGTTTCGCACAATGTTGCCATCCTCATTGGATTTGTTCCTAAGCACCCATTTAGTGCCTATGACATTGGTGTTTCTAGGTCTAGGAATAAGAATCCAAACCTCATTTCTCTCAAATTGGTTTAGCTCTTCTTGCATGGCAAGAATCCAAAACTCATCCTCCAAGGCTTCATCAACCTTTTTGGGTTCTATTCGAGAGGTGTAACAAGTATAGCTAATTTGATTAGCTATTTGACGCCTAGTCCTAACACCCACTCTAACATCTCCAATGATATCATCTTTATCATGGAGTTTTCTAGCCCAAGGAGCGGGTTCATTAAAGTCCAAGGGAGGAAGTCTATTAAGAGGTAAATCATCCTCTTCATCTTGGTTTGACTTCACACCACTTGAAGTCTCACAACTCTCTTTCAAAGGAAGGTCATCTATCTCACAAACATCCTCCTTATGGTCATCATGTCTTGGCCTACAATCATCAAAGACAACATTTGATGATTCCACAACACTTCGAGTCTTTAGGTTAAAACTCTATAGGTCTTGCTATTAAGTGCATACCCAATGAAAATACCCTTATCACTCTTGGCATCAAACTTGCCAAGTTGATCTCGGTCATTTAGTATATAGCACTTGCTTCCAAAGATATGGAAGTAGCTCATATTGGGTTTTCTACCTTTCCATAACTCATAGGATGTTTGTTTAGTCCCGGGCCTAAGAAATATTATATTCCCTATGTAACAAGCCGTATTGATGGCTTCGGCCCAAAGGTTCCTAGGGACTTTGTTGCTAAGCAACATGACTTGGGCCATCTCTTGGAGGACTCTATTCTTCCTCTCAACAACACTATTTTGTTGAAGAGTCATATGGGCCAAAAATTCATGGGAAATGCCTAAGCTATTGCAAAAATTTTCAAAGCTAGCATTTTTAAATTCTTTCTCATGATCACTCCTAATTTTCTTAATACTTTTAATGTGAGAAGTTTTCTCATTTTGAATTTTGACACAAAGCATTTTGAATTTCTCAAAAGCTTCGGACTTTTCTCTAAGGAAGTAAGTCCATGTGAACCTAGAGAAGTCATCAACAGTCATAAGAATGTATCTTCTACCACCTAAGCTTTCGGTTTGGATGGGACCCATAAGGTCCATATGAAGAAGTTCCAAAGGCTATTTGGTGGAAAGGTATTTACCTTTCTTGTGCACACTCTTGGTTTGCTTTCTTTATTGGTAAGGTCCACAAACTCCCTCAACCTTTTTCCCTAGCTTAGGAAGGCCTCTAACAATATTTAACCTATCAAGGACTTTCAAGTCCCTATAGTTCATGTGGCCAAATCTTTGGTGCCACACTTCAACTTGCTCACTAGTAGACAAGTTACAAGAGATGAGATTGGACTCAGGACAATAGCAATTGTCATTTGATCTCTTGCCTTTCAACAAAACTTGTCCATTTTCCTTGAGAATAAAGCAATCAACTTTGCCAAACATAACCGAAAGCCCTTAATCACTCAAATGTGATATACTAATGAGATTGGCTTGTAAGCTATCTACATAAAGAGCATTGGGCAAGAAGGGTAAATCGGGAATTGATATATTACCTTTCCCAATGACCTTTTTCGTAGATCCATCACCAAAGGTGACAAATCCACCATCCTCTATCACTAGAGTTTTAAAGAAACCCTTATTTCCTGTCATGTGCCTAGAACACCTACTATCAAGGTACCAAGTGTTGGAGACATTTGCTTTCAAGGCAACTTGGGCTACATAGCAATAATACTCATCATTTCTATTCATCTTAGAAGTAACATGGTAATTCCTAGGAGCCATTGGTCCATTAGCTCTAAGTTTCCTAGGTGCATGCATTATGGCTCTTCTAAGCATATTTTTCTCAATCATGCTTTCTCTTATACACAATTTAATATACTTAAAGCAATTAAGCCTAATGTGGCCTTCAATTCCACAAAAATAGCAAGTGGGAGTAAAATAGGAGTTCATACCATAGCCTTGTGCAAGCATTTGTGGCCTCCTTCTATTTTGAGTTGCTTTTGGATATTGAGGCAACTCTCTCCTTTGTGGTTGAGCCAAGTTGGCATGTCTTCTAGGTTAAGCATGAAAGACCTCATGTTGAGTTTATGGGATCCTTTGTTGTGGGGGTCTTGGTTGTGGAGCTCTAGCTTGAGATGGTGGAGCTCTTGTTGGAATCATTGCTTATGCTTGCTTGGAGGATTCACCAACTTCAACCCACTTAGTTGATTGTTGAGGGGTTTGAGCATTTTCAACCTCTTTGCTCTTGATAAATTTTGTCTTCTTCAAGGATGTGGCTTCCATTTCTTCCACATATCATATCCCCTTCTTATCACTAGGACTCTTTACATAAGATAGCATCTTGTCAAGCTTCTCGGTTCCGAAAGTCATCTTAGCAATCAACCCTTTTGCTTCCATGAGCTCTTTCCTCGAGCTTTCTTCATTCTTCTTAGCCAAGACTAACTCCATCTTCAACCCTTCTTCCATCTCTTTTGGTTTACTCATTTCCTTGCTCAAATGAGTCACTTTGGAAGTCAATTCGAGCTTCTCCCTTTTCAACTTTTGTATCTCCCTTTTCTTCTTCAATCTTGAGTTCTCAAAAAATCTCATGAAGTTATCATAGTCCATCTTTTCATCAAACTCAAAATTAGACATTGAGAAGTTGCTCCCACCATTTGTGTTATTTTCATCTACTTCTTCTTGCTTGTCCTCTTCTTCTTCTTTATCACTCATAACTTCATTGCTATTGTGAGAAGATGAGAAAGCAATGAAGTTGGCAACTTGGTCTTCATCATCATCTGAAGACTTGTCTTCATCTTCTAGGTCATCACTATCACTCCAAGTAACCGTCATGGCCTTTCCTTTCTTTTTCTTCAAATTGGCACATTCCAGAGCAATATGTCCAAAGCCACTACATTCATAGCATTGGGCACCTTTCTTGTGGTCTTTCTCTTGAGATTGCTCTACTTTCTTGAAAGGAGCCTTCTTCTTCATAAACTTTCTATTGGAGCCAAAACATTTCTTCTCAAATCTCATAAATTGCTTGTGTTGGTTCCAGGAACTAGAATCGGTATCTGCGCAGCGGAAGGGCGGTGGGCCCGATTTTTAAAAATTTTCTTAAAAACAAAAAACGTTTTAGCCGGATCGTTGTAATTATATTGATTCTAATATTTAATATAAATAGTAGAGAAAGAAATCGTTACCCTTGTAGACTTTCCGTGATCCACTTGAACCGAATTCCTCCACTGTAGAATCTTCGTGATTCCCTCGACTCAAGTTCTTCCACACCGAACCTCTAACACCAAAGAACTGACGAGTGGGCGTCTCGGTATTGAACAAAAAAATTCGACTCTCGAATTTCTGTACTTGTTGTATACTCAACACTTGAGACAACTAGAAAAATATTGAGAGACACTCTCACAACATTCTTTAGAGGCTTAGATCTTAAAAATTATTTTTCTCTTTTGTTATCACTCTCTCTTGTTAAAAACTTGTGTTTCTCAAAACAAGAACTCTTCTGTCTTGCTTTCATGAAGCTAAAATTGAAAATCAAAATCAATACCTTAAAAAATACTCTCCCTTTTTTTGTGCTTCTTGAACACACGAGATAGAGATGGCTATATATATATATATGGATGGTGAGGTTTTTGCTAACTATAATTATACTAGGGTGGGTGGTTAATAGAAACATAGAATAGGAGCAAATATTCCACATTGCTTTTAATGCAATGAGGAAAAAACAACAAAAAAAATCTGCACTAGTTGAAAAGCAAGAGAACTTGCTTGCCGTGCATCCCAATTTTGACTATTAGTAACAATAATATAACCCACCCTTTTTTTGACTATTGATAACAATTATTAAACCCACCCCATTTTTTTTTACTATTCATAACAATAATTAAACCACCGATTTATCACCCCAAAAATAATATTATATATATATATATATTAAAATAATCAATATTATATTTAATATATATATATATATAATTAAATAATCAAACATTATTTAATTAATAAAACAATACATAAACTTTTGTATGTATAGATGATTAATTCCAAATTAATCACTAAGCCTCAGTATACCTTAATGTTCAATACAGTGTTATAGAGATGGTATGGGGACACATGGACCTATAATTTCAAGCTCCAATAAATCTTTAATATTTAATTAAACTCTTTAATTAAATATTAGATTTATTAATTCCATATTTATTCCACTAAAAAACTGGAACTGCACTCTTGTCATTATAGAATTAATTACTCTAATAGGAATCGAACAGTCCATTGATATAATCATTGTATACAGATCAATCCTCCATAAACAGTTCGTAATATGAGCTAGGTTCAAATCCGTTGACTTCTCAATTACGTCTTTATCCTTGAGTGCCCGTGATTCTCTAATGAACAATTATTTATGATCTTATCATAAATTGAGCGCTCTATCGTTCAAGACCCGAATCATTTACTCAAAAGAACTGTTTGTCTACTTCAATTAAGAAGGAATGGATTACATCTTGTATATTATCATTCCCAGCTAAGTATATTATCATGTCTCCAAGATACAAGGTTTTAGGTTTGGCAATTAGAGCAAACCATACCGAGTAAGTCAAAAGACACAACTCTATTAGTAGGATTCTGTTAAATACTCAGGATTAAGATCGTTCCATATATGACCATCTAATTGATAAATGGGAATACTTTATTTCAAGACGGAGATTATTAAAGATTCCAATTTATCGTGTCCACGTCTTGTATAATCTTATTATTCAAAGTACCTTCATTCTAATGTCACCACATTAACAGTTCGGATAAAACCGTTCCATTCTTAATGGGAATGAACCGTACTAGCAATTTTAATTAATTAAAGATCCCAACTTTAATTATCAATTACAGACAATTAAGATTATTATATTAAACATAATCCTCATGTATATAACGACTTATACACTATGTTTAATATTACATTTAATAATCATGGAATTTTATGTTATTAATATAATATTAATAACATTAAATGCACACAAATATAGAATATCAATCTAATTATTAATTCAGCAAGAAGAATAACAACATTTGTTCTTAGGGCATTATCCCCAACAGCTTGAACTTCTTTGCCATCAAAGCAATTTCTTCATACGAGTCTTCTTCATCCTTCTCTACCTTGATGCACTTCAAGGCAAGACTCTTTTGCTTCTTTAGAGGTGTAGATGTAGGACCCTTCCAAGATTTATAGGCCAAGAGCCTTCCAATTACTTCACTTGGCTTCATCCTTGAGTAGTCACTATTTTCTTCTAAAGTGGTCACTTTGGATTCAAACCTCTCGGGAAGCGATCTCATAATCTTTTGTTTGATCCTTCTATCCGAGTAAGGGTCACCAAGTTGATGACTTTGATTCACAATATCCATAAGCTTCACTTGGAAGTCATTGAAGCACTCATCCTCCTCCATCCTTATGGTCTTAAATTGTGTTTGGAGGACTTGGAGCTTAGAGTCCTTAACCACCTCGGTTCCTTCATAAGCCGTCTCCAATATGTCCCAAGCTTCCTTTGCTATCCTTGTAGTTTGAATGAGTTTGTATTAGTTGTCATCCATGGCACATAGGAATGCGTGCATGGCTTTGTTGTTCCATTTTGAAGCCTCAAACTCTTGGGGGGTCCATTGTGCCTTCGGCTTGGGGACTTCCTCTCCACCTCCTGTAGGAGTCATCATAGGTGGCGTGTACCCATCTTCAATCATCATCCATGCCCGGTCATGAATTTGGCACACATATGCTTCCATTTGCCCTTCCATGATGCGTAATTGACCACGGTGAGCAAGGGGGGTCTTGTGCTAGAGGCACCCTCACCTCCAATTCCATTTCCACTCATTGTGTTTGGGTGAGAATGATATGAATGCACACAAACAAGCTAAACACACAAGGCACAAAAGAAATTCAACTAAAAGCAAGAGACACTATCAAGAGCAATGGATCTCCTAATTATATTAAGGAACCCGCTATGATACCAATTGAAAATATATATAAAACGTGTCTAATATAATTTAGAGGAGGCGGGTGAATAGATTTTAACCAACTATTACCAATTTTCATGTTTAGTCAATTTTCAAAGAACAACCCCTATCTAGACAAAAATAACAATCAAGAGTAAAATGCGAAAAATAAATAACACTAGAATTTTTATGTGGAAACCCACACGGGAAAAACCACGGGCTGTTATGTGCGCCACACAAGAACCTCAATCCACTAATTGTAATGGTGATTACAACCTAGGTTGACCACATCAAACCCTATACGGTTACTTATTCACCACTACTACCCGCGGGCCTTCAAAAGTGAATCTAGTCCATTGCTTGCAAACTACCAAATGGCAAATACAAGTCTTAACTCTCTAAGAGAAGAGATAACACAACATAAGGTGAATATATGCAATATTCAAGATGCTAAAATGCTAGGTTAAACATTTAAGCTTATCTAGGCATGGATGAACATGTTAGAGACATTCCTAGATATCATGTGGCTATATGGCATTCATACAACCTAGCTATATGTGCAAATCAAACCCTATAGGCAATAGCTATCACAAACAACTCACAAAACACAATAAAAACTATCTTGAAACTAGTCAAGTCATAAAGATGCAATCTTGAGACTAGTCAAGTAATAAAAGAGTTATCTTGAAGAGAAAAAACATGTGAAGTGATGCAAAAAATGTTCTAACTACAAGTCATGTGAGTAAAGAAGAAAACTCTATAAAAATCAAACTAGAACATGCTAGATGATGTATGAAACATGAAAGTATGATGAGTGTTTGTGATTTGAGTAATAAAAATCAAGTCTTGATGCCTTTGCTTTGAAGATACTCAATAACTCTCAAAAGATGTAATTTTTGCTCTAAAAAACAACCAAAGGCTATCAAGTCATATATATATATATATATATATATATGTGAGATCCAAGCAAAGTGGTGTCGTTTTGGAAAAAAAGGGTCCAATTTCTCGCATATTGTGCTAGTTTTGCGCTGGTCGAGTAGCGTAAGACCAGTGCGTGCACCATGACCAGCGACAGAACACTGAACAAGTTGCGCTGGTCATCAGTGCTAGTCATGTGCACAAGCACATGCGCACAACGCATTGCACACAACTCCAAAACACACATAAAATGTGCAAGTGTGATTTGTGTAAAATAAACATACAATAAGTAAATATCACACATGCATGCAAGAGTAGTGTGTATGTGCAACTAAATCTCTTCAATACAGAGTCAAGACAAGTAATCTACCTTACTTAAAGCACTTGAAATCCACATTGAGGTCCTTTGACAATTGATCAGGATTTCTTCAATCCTAAGCTACCCTTACAAGTTTGAACCTCATTGTGATTTTGTCAACGAAATATGCTAATCAAAAGTGAGGCACTTACAATAACTATAAATACCAAGATCCCAAAATTGTCTTGCCCTCTCCCATCAGACTTTTCATGTAAGCTCAAGACTTTTATCATCTTCAAAGAGTCACAGAGAAACACACAAGCCCCTCCTCAATCAATCTCTTAGAAACAAACAATCTGCACTTTCTTTCTTTGCATTTATTATTATTATTATTTTTTTTTATGATTTATGTAAATTTTTCTGAGATTATCTTCGTATTCGTGATTTTGTTCGATTTTGAATTCTCTGGAAATGACAGAATTAAACTTCGTATGATATGAGCTCTGATCCTCACTTTTAGGTACTTTCAAGCTCTCACTGTGATTTTTAGCTTTCTTTGTGGTTTTCTAGGTTTGGCTTTTGAATTTGGAACTAGAAATGTTGTATAGTTTGTATTTATGTTGTGGGATTCAATGGATTTATATATAGATACAACATGTTCGATGAAATGATAGCGAGAGTCGAAGTTTTGTAATTTATGCATTTGATTGTTTGGTGGTTTCATATATGGTTGTTTATGTAAACTACACTTTGGTTTTGGTTTGTGTGTGTTTTGATTCTCTCTCGTGTACTGTCACTTACTTCACCGAAAATTTTGTTGCACTTATTGGGATTTATGTCATAAAGCTTGTAATATGTAAATGTTATAAAAACATGAATAAAAGACATTGATTTATTGACATTCGTTCGCTTATACACTACAAGAAATTTCACTTTTAGCAACATTCAAAAGACAACGAGCAGGTTGCGCACGTTGCTAAAAGTCATCTATCGCAACGTGTAGGTAAAGCACGTTGCCAAAAGTCATTTATCGCAACGCGTAAAAAAATGTGTGTTATTAAAACCACTTACGACAACGTACATGCGAATGTTGCCATTACTTGAGCACATATGGCAACACACAACGAATGCACGTTGTCATTGTTATTTCATTAAATTTGTGCACGTTGCTATAAGTGTGTTTTTAGCAACGTACAAACGCGTATGTTGTTAAAAATCTAATATTTGGCAACACACAAATTATGAACGTTGCTATATAATACTCTTTAACAACTAATTATTTGCGTGTTGCGAAAAAGTCAAATATTTCGCAACATGTATGTCATGCGCGTTGCGAAAATGTTTAATATTTCGCAACACCCATAGCATGCACATTGTTGTAGGAGAATCTTTAGCAACTATTGGTTTGCTAGTTGCGAAAGGTTGATATTTAGCAACACTTATCATGCGCGTTGCAAAAAGTCTTATATTTCACAACACACATACCATGCACGTTGTTGTAAGAGACTTTTTAGCAACTATTGGTTTGCGCGTTATGAAAAACTAATATTTAACAACACACGTGTCAGGCGTGTTGCAAAAGATCGACTAATATTTTAGAAACACACAAGTCATGCACGTTGCCGTAGATGTCATGTGCGTTGCGAAATGATAATATTTAACAACACACCTGTTATGCGTGTTGCGAAAGACAAATATTTTAGTAACACACAAGTCATGGATGTTGCTGTAAATGTCATACACGTTGTGAAAGGCTAATATTTAGCAACACAAATGTCATACACGTTATCGTAGAAACTCTTTTAGCAATCATTGGATTGCGCATTATGAAAATACTAATATTTCGTTACACACATATTATATGCACGTTGTCGTAAGAACATTTTTATCAATTGTTGACTTGTGCGTTTCGATTTATTTTTTAATATTTAGAACCCAAACATCATAAATGTGTTCATAATTATTAAAATACACAACAATCATAAGCAAAGTGGTTTGACCCATCCCTTGTTATTTTGTGATAAGGATTCAAGCCTCACTTTTGACTATCATATCGTAAAATGTGGAGGAGCTAGACCTCTTCTATGTAGTAGGAATTTCATTTCCAGTTCTGAGTTTGCAACGTTTGTTATCATTAAGTTTTGATAGACTCTAACCCAATTGTATTTGATTTTTTTTTTTTTTAAAAGATAGTTTAATTAAATGCTACACTAAACGTTTTTTTTTTTTTTTTTAATATCTATGTCTCTATCATACAAAATAATTACAAAGATTACTAGAATGAGTTTATATGGCCAATTAATAAAAAATAATATTTTTTTAATAAATTATTAATAATAAAAAAAAAAATAAAAAAAAAAGCAGATTGGTAGCATATATATGATATATATAAATAGTTATACATTATTTAACAAATTTAAGCTTCCAGCAAAATGGTAAAGTCACTCATCACTGTCTTCACTGTCTTGGGTTCAACTCCCAACCCAAGCAAATGATTGTGAGATTTAATAAGCATTGGTTCTATATGGTTGGATGTCTCGGGTTCAACTCCCAACCCAAGCAAATGATTGTGAGATTTAATAAGCATTGGTTCTACATGGTTGGAGGCCTGATAGTGTTAGGGCCTAGTAGAGGGAGCCCAATGGGTGGTATGGGGGATCATTTATATTTATTTATTTATTTATTTTCATGGCCTAAGGCAACGTACAATGTGTGTTGCGATAAATATCTACAATAACGTGCGTCTCTTTTGCAACACACTTAGTACGATGTCGATGTTTTAAGACAACGTATAATGCACGTTGCGTTAAACATTTAACACAACGTCTATATCGTGTTGTGTTAAATGTCTACGACAACGTACGTCTTTTTCACAACGCAATTTGTATGTTGTCGTTGGTCTAAGACAACGCGCATGGCGCGTTGCGAAAAGTCATCAGACTTTTGGCAACAGGTGTATCAACAACGTACGGGCATGTGTTACGAAACTTTTCGCAACGCATTTTGCGCGTTGCAAAAGGCCAAATTTCTTGTAGTGATATCATATGGGCAAAACATCCGAGATTGTTGGATGTAATCTCAAACTAAGTATATGACTGTCATATACAGAAGGATTCAGTTTGAGATGTGTAATCTAAAGAGTTCGTAGAGAGCAAATAAAGATGGGTACTTTGTTTGTGGTTAATCTACAGCTGCGATCCATTCCATAATGTACGGTGGTTTTAACCTAAACTACTCATATAGTGACATGAGAATGGAGGCACCTTATATGATGAAATCATATAGGACAAGGCCACAATCTATATGAATCTCTCACCAAGATTCGTTAAATGAAGAGATTCATATATATCGATAAATGATGGCTGTATATGGGTGATCTTAATCTTGAGTGTCTTACTGACTCCTTCAGGTTGGATTGTGGCTTTTAACATACCATTGGTATCAATAACTTTATATCTTGGAGTCACGGTTTAGTTTGTGGCCGGGAAGATTTGAACACAATAAAGGAATCCACTCTTTCTTGCGAGAAGTAGATGAGTAGTTCCCTTAAGGGTTGATTCGGGGCTTGAACAATTAAGGGTGTTCTCCTTCTTCCGTAATGGAAGATAAGATATAATTGTTCATTAGAGAATCAATGGTACTTAAAGGAAAAGATATAATTGGAGAGATATAATGGACTTTATGACCTAGCTCTAATTATGAACTACTCGTGGAGGATCATACCATATATAATAGTTATATCGATGGACACTGAGATTTCAGTCTATGTAATATCTCTGCAAATTCGAGAGTATTGCCTCGGGTTTTTAGTGGAGTAACTCCGAGGTTAATATTCATGGAATATTAATTAAAGAGTTTAATTAATATTTCTAAGTATTATTGGAGCTCAAAACTGTGGGTCCATTAGATCCCCTTACTAACCCTTTATGGTTAATGGTAACAAGGGTCACGGTTAATTAATTGGATAGTCCAATTAATTGTGTTACGAAAGTGACACAAATAAATTCAGGGAACTAATTAAATAATATGATTATTTGATTAGTATATATTAATAATTGAATTATATTAATAATTAAGAATTATTAATTATTTAATTATTAATAGGAGGTTACAGGTTCGAACCATGATTGATACAAAGGATTAAAGATAATAAAGATTATTTAAAATCCTAGAGGTCAGAGGTTCAAGTCCTAGTGGTGACCAAAATTAAAATACGATTTAAAATCTTATTTTGACTTGGACAACAAAACTCTAGGACCTTGATAAAAATAGATACTTATCAAGAAACAAAAGACAACCTAAACCTAATACAGAAAAGAGAGAGTTGCGGCAAAGGCAAAAAGAAAAAGGAATTTTTTTTTGTTTTTTTGTTTCTATTGCAGGGGCTGGCCGAATTGAAGGAGAAGGCAAAGGGTTGTCTTCTTGATTTCTGTAAACCTCTGTCTAGTCCTGTTTGCATCCGTGACATGCCCACATACAAGTTAGCAGATCGCAGGTCTTAACTCGGAAGGCTTGGTGGTGAAATCGGGATCAAATCTTCAAGAAAACAATCGGGTATACTTCAAGGATTTTTTATTTATTTATTTATTTATTTATTTTATTTATGAACATGTATATTCAAAATCCGGTTCAAGAAATAAGTTTTCTAAAGGAAATTTTTTTAAAACCCTATACATTCCGTTGCTATTTTAATCAAAACCCTAATTTTTCCCTATAGCACTTTGTTCAGGTTTGCACACTAGTGATTTTGTTTTCATTCTTTCATATGAATATGTCCGAATGGAAGCTTTCACAGACATGTTTCCCTTTGTTTCGTTTTATTTCCTAAACCAAAATCATGTGTCAGAAATTTTAAAACAGCTTGAAGACATGGGCTGCTGTTTCGTTATACACAGCTTCAAATTATATGAAATTTCCTCATATAGTTAATGCAAGTCGTGTATCCTGATATAGTATATCAGACAAATTTATATATTTTATATCAAACACTGATTTCATAATCCGGTGAAAATACACCACAAATTCAATCACTTTATAATTGTAGTGTTCGAAAGTAGTGAACCGAAAAGTCCATTTTTTTTAATTAACAATCCATAAACGAATACCAGTTTTTTATTTATATGAAAGTTATCTCTTGAATTCTTAGTCTGCCATACGACCAATGCAGATCTCTTGAGTTCTTATATGAAAGAGTGCAGATCTCTTCAAATTACAAGATTGATCTCTTCAAAAAACTAAAACAATATTGAAAAAATCTCTCTCCCCACTCTCTCTCTCCCTCAAGCCAAACAAGAAGTTCTCTCTCACATTTCCTCTCTCTCTCTCTCTCTCAATTATCCTGTCGCTAGTGAGAAGCGGCGATCTCTTCTGCTGAAAGGAGATCAGCACTTTTCTTTCTCTCTGGCTTCTCTCTCTCTTCTTTATCTCCTACTAGGAGGATTTTGGTTGGATTGGGCTACGATTTGGTGCCGATCTCCTCCGTTGTGAGGAGATCGACGCTAGTGATGGTCGTTGTTAGATGATGATGAATCCGTCTCAACTGAATCCATGTATCTCTCTCTCTCTCTCTCTCTCTAAACCTTTGGGTTTGATTTGGATTTTTCAATTTTCATTTTTATTTTGGGATGAAGTGAGGGTTTTTTCTGTTGATTTTCGGTTTTGATTTGGTTTTTGGTATGATTTTTTCTAGGTTTTGGTATTTGAGATTGATGATGGAAGTTTTGATGATTTCATTTTTTTTCTGGTGGTGTTTGAGATTGAAGATGAAAAGAATGATTTTTTGTGTTGACTTTTGGTTTTCAAGAGGATTTCTCGCATGATTTTTTTTTTTTTTTTTTCTGGGTTTTGGTATTTGAGATTGATGATGAAGTTGGGATGATTTTCTGCTATCATTTTTTTTCTTTGTATCTAGATTGCTGGTGTTGAATCTAGATTGGTATTGTTGTTGATGATGATATTATGGGTTTAGTGTTGATGATGATGGTAATGGTGATGGTGATGAGTGGTTGAATTTGATTTTTTTTGTTTTATATATATATATATATATATATATATATATATTTTTTTTTTTTTCTAATCATCTCCACAGTCCATGTCTGAGATGGACAATGGAGATTGATTTTTTTTTTTTTTTTTTTTTTTGCCTTTTTTTTTTTTTTTTTCTTTTTTGCTTTGTAAAATATCTTTTAATCTCCACCGTCCATGTCTGAGACGGATGGTGGAGATCCATTTAAGAAAAAAAAAAATTGTTTTGGTTTTTTTTTTTTTTTTTTCAAACCCATTTATCCACAATTTTGAAGGGTAAAAATGTCTTTAGCGTGAAAATTAACTTTTTGTACAGAAAATCTAATAGTAGGGAAGAAAATGACAAATAATTTCATTTTCAGGGTGGAAAACGATCATTACTGAAACTAGAGGGGGTAGAGTGTCTAATAGGGTAAACCTCATGGGAGGAAATGATTATATCCCTTAATAATACTGATTAAAAATGACAAATTTGCCCCTTTCCCGTTATTGACTAACTTAGGGGTCGTTTGTTTTTTCCACTTAAAACTTAATAGGTCTGAATCATAATTATTAAATTGTTTTATTTGTTTTTTTTAAGTGGTCAAACAACTTAAAAATACCAAAAAACAACTTAAAATAAAAAGTAAAAAATCCTTTTTCACTTAATTGCAAATAACTGAATTGCATTAAATGCAATCCAAAATCTTTTCTTCCGATACTATCCCACATATATAACATATTTCCAATTTCATCGTAATTATATATGTTATAAAAATATTTATTTTAATGTATTGTTTATTTTAATTAGCTTTAAAAATAAAAAATAACCCTAATCATTTCTCAATTCTCATATTGGTGTTTATTTAGTAAACCTTATCTTATTCAAAACTCCCACACTTAGTTATCTATATGTCAATAAAATCATCAAGACCATTCCAAACAGCAAATTACATACGTTAACATGGCTTTTCTATCGTTAACTTTTGGTGCAAGCGTTTCTGTAAAAATAAATAAATAATAATAACTATAGGGGATCGCTTTATAGTTGTTTTGATGCGGGCACATGCGATCTATGAATAGAGCTAGATAGGTAAAATCGTCGACCTTTCGAGAAATCTGGAAAACAAACAAGTAAAAAGGAGCGATATGGGTGGTCTCTTAGGGGACTCTCCGATGCTCAAGTCAAGTAATATATTCGTTGAAGATAGATATTGTAAAACGAAATAACGAGTTAATTGAAAAGGCTATTATATCGAGTAATTAAATAATATATCAAACCATAGAGCTCTCATTGAGCCTGTCGAGCGCTAGTTGAGATAGAGTTTATCGGTTTGATATGGTAACAAGAGCATGGAGTTAAATGTTTATATTGAATTTATGATATATTTGGTCTAGATTTAATGAGGCCAGTGATCGGAGCAGAATGGGTTGGTAATTCTGGTGGCCGGAGTAGGTATTTTGGCAGAGTTTCGGTTTTCGCTATTGTAGCTTGTATATGGAGAAAATTCAGAACCCCTTCTCTGTGAAGTAGGGGTCTTATTTATAGTAGCCTGTGAGCTAGTGGTTTGATCGATGAAGGGAGCTGATTCCTAAGATATCGCCTCATGATATCATGCGATTACAATCTCAAACCAATTCAAATTTTAAGTCGTGGCAGTTACTAATATTCGATAACCACCAGACCTAGTCAAATGAAACTTCATTCCTAATAAGTTAAGCTTCTAGGTCTTGGTTGGGTCGACTCTTTATTGGGCTTGCTCCAGACTAGTATTAGCAATCAATCTTGGGCCTAAGCCAATTTTTGGCAATTCAAAAAAAAAAAAAAAAAAAAAAAAACCAATTGATTTTTTATACCCAAGACTTCTTTCCTTCGTTTCTACATTTCTATCCATAAATAATGAATTGAGTTCTTATAGGCATTTTGACACCGCTATTGAAATTGTCTTTCGAGCTATATTTTCGGCTACTCCACGTCTCCACCCATTTCACAATAATAAGGGTTAATTGCAATAACATACCCTAATATTTTGCAATAACACAATTATATTGTATTTTTACGGGTTAATTGCACTAACTTACGCTTTATTGAATCTAGCAAGATTTCACAAAGATGTCTTAAATTAACACAAATACCCCTTGCTATCAAGTCAATCCGTTAACTTTAATGGTTGATTAACCTTGACCTATGGAAAACCAAATATACCTTTGCCACATTATCCCAAACATATAATATTTTTTAATTAAAAATTGAAAAAAAAAAGAAGATAATATATTGATCGCCTACGGAAACATCCTCAATTCGCGGAGGAGCTTCCTCTGCAAACCGTAGGAGGTCGATTTTCGAGATCGGCAAAGATCTCTTCCTGTAAGTAGGAGATTGGCAAAGATCTCTTGTTTCCTTCAGTGGTAGAGCTACATCGTGGGTAGATATCTTTTTTTTTTGTTTTTTTTGTTTTTTTTCAATTTTAATTAAAAAAATATTTTATATTTGAGATGATTTGACAAGGGTATATTTGGTTTTCTAATTGTCAAGACTAGTCAACTGTTAAAGTTAACAGATTGACTTGATAACAAGAGGTGTTTGCGTTAATTTATAACATCCTTTTGAAATTTTACTAGATTTAATAAATTAAAGGTAAGTTAGTGCACTTAACCCTATTTTTGCGTTTATTATAAAATCATACCATTGACTAGTTTGATTAACCACGAACTTAGTTTTGCTAAGTGCAGTAGAAGGGTAACATGTCTTTTCAGCAACATTTCATGGATCTCTCATTGAGGAGATCCCATATCTCCTCCACGGTGCCCCTCCCACTTTTTGTCCGGTCGTCTCACTCCCTCCTCCTCTAACCGTTTCCCTCCTCCTCCATGGCTCCATCTGCCACTAATCCCACCCGTTTGTTTTAAGTTATGTTGCTCACTACTTCATTTTATTTATTTATTTATTTGTAGATTTTGTTGGGTTTTTGCTAAAGATATTTATATATATATATATATATATATATATATATATACAATCTTTCTATTATCAGTTCGAACTGACAATAAATATATCAGGACGAAGAATGTGGACCACAGATTATGGAGAAGTTTTTGACAAGTGCATACATTTTAAGTCAAAGTATATAAATCTCGTGGTTTACATTCTTCGTCCTGATATATTTATTGTCAATTCGAACCGATAATAGAAAATCTGTATATATATATATATATATATATATATATATATATTTGGATGTTTGAGATATTGGTAATGCAAATTTTGTGGTTTATATGAGATTTTCAATCAATTTTTTTTTGTAAGATACAGAACTTCATTTCAAAAGAAATAAATAATAATAATAAATAAATAAATAATCAACATCATCTTCATACATATCCTCAATCAAATTTTGGAAAAATTAATACATCCATATAGATGAGATTTGGATTTTATTTTCTTAAATTGTATAAGGTAAAGGTCCATGAGAATTTTTTTTTTTTTTTTTTTTTTTTGTAATTTATTTAATTATTTCAAATATTCATTTAAAGAATAATATTTTAATCATTCATAAAAAATAAAAGGGAAGGTATTTTGAAGAATTCAAAATAAAGTGTTAGGGGCCGTTTGTTTTTTTATCTAAAGTCTTATAAGACTTTAATTTGTTGGACATATGAATAAGTCTTATAAATTAAGATACTATGATATGTTTGTTTTTTCATTTTGGATGACTTATTACAAATGTAAAATTGATTAGGTTGTGTTAGGGTTTCTTCAAAATTGGGAAGTTTTGGAAATTTGGTTTTTAGGGTTTTATTATGTGCAGATAAAATTGTAAATGTATGAATTATTATAGGACATTTGTAGAAATTTACTAAAAAAAACTCTATTGTAGAACATTTTTTAATAAGATAAAAGTCAAATTTTTTTACTTTTTCTAAAAGACATATATGTCTTAAAATAAGATATAAGTTGGAAAAACAAACAAACAAATTTATCTTAATTTAAGATATAAGAGGCAATAAGTCTTATTATGAAAAAAAACAAACAGCCCCATTATCCTTAATAATAAACACGGGCACAACTCACAATGTTGGTTCAATGGTAAACATCTTACATGTGTACCACGAGATTGCGGATTCGAGTCATTCCATATTTAAAAAACCCCGAATTACAGTAATGTAATACTAAGAAAAAAAAAATACACAAGCACGGTTGTAACCTATAAGAGCATCTCCCAGGGGGCTCTCTAAACATGCTCCTTAGTAGCTAGTGGGGATGGTTTTAGAGCACTCCAAGGGACTCTCTAAATGGCTCCATATTTTAAAGAACTACCAAGGGACTCTCCAAATGACTCCCTATTTAGAGAACTACCAAGGGACTCTCCAAATGTATGGAGCCATTCCATGCTCTCTATCTTCTCTTTCTTATTATTTTAATATTTTTAAACTAACTTTTTTGATGTCAATTTTGAATTATTAAAATATTAAAATAAATTTATTTATATTTTAAATTTTAAAAAGTATTAAAATATTAATGACTAGCTATAATATAGAGGATGGTTGGAGTGACCCCATAAAAAGTTGTTAGCTAAAATAGCTAAAATTTAGTTAAAATTTAAAGAGTCCCTTGGAAATAGTCCTGACACGGTTTCGGTTCGGTTCAGTTCGGTTCCGGTTCCGATTCCGGTTATACGGTTAGGTGGAACCGGAATCGAAACCGACCTTAGGCAGTTTTGATTCCTGTTTCAGAACCATCGGTTCCGATGGAACCGCCGGTTCAAAACCTTTTTTTTTTTTTATTCTAGTTACATGATCTGATGATCATCATCTTCTCAGCTTCTCCACAACTTCACCAGAGTACCAAACGATCCTGACCTGCAGACCATCACCATCTCCAAGTCTCTAACATCCAAATCCAATGACCTAAACGGCCAAACCCTAACCTAATCCATCATTTTAAAACAAAAAAATAAAAATAAAAATAAAAAAAAACACAATTAGAAGGGCTGAAAGCTGCTCTTTTGGATCTAGAAACCCTCAAAGGCTCAAACCCATCATCAATATAAGATTCTTCCTCAACTTTCTCAGCAAACAAACACCCAAAAAAAAAAAATAGAGAATCAGAGTCCAGAGATCGTGTAGAAGAAGAAGAAGAGGTTGAATAGGGCGACCGTCCGGCATATGTCGATCGCCGCCGACGATGGGATGAAGAAGCGATCGAGTCTTCGAAAGAGAGAGAGACTGAGAACTGAGAAGAGACTCATGAGAGAGAGAGATGAGTCTGGTCTGGTCTGATGAGTTTTATAAAAATAAAAAAATTGAAAATTGAAAATTGAAAATAACACAAGAACCGCCAGTTCGAACCGGAACCAGAACCGTCGGTTTCAATCTAGTTCTGTGAAAACTAGAACTGAAACTGAAACTGGAACTGGCCTCCTTTGGTTCCAATTCTGATTCCAATTTTTACGGTTCAGTTCCCCGATTCAAACCGAAACCGTTGTCGATGCTGGCCACTGCCGGCAAGCACCACCGTAAGATTCTTCAAAAAATAAAATTTTAATTTTTAAAATTTTCAGTTTTTCAGTGTTTTTTTTAAAATATTATTAATTCATAGAAAATATCATTATTAAATATGAGGGTATTATTGTCTTTATATTAAAATAGTAAGAGTATTATAGATATTTCGAGTACAAGGGGCTAGCTTCTTTGATAATTAGCTTCCAAAAGCAACCCCCAACCAACTTCTCAAAAGTTGATTATTGGAGGAGCAAATTATAAAAGAAGCTATTTTTGGGAAGTTTACCAAACACTCATTTGCTCAAAACTTGAGAAATAATCACTTATTTCTCAAGCAAAAGCAACCCTAAGCATAGCCTAAGGGCTAGTTTGGTATTGCTTTTGAAAAATTAAAATCAGATTATTTTATAATTTTGACATAAAATAATGTTTAGTAAAACTTCCAAAAGTGATTAATTGATAATCTAGCAAGTTTTGATAGTGATTTTGAGAAGTAGGTAAGAGGTTACTTTTTGAAAGTGATTATAGAATAATCTATTTCAACATTTAATGCATATTTTAAAATATCATTATTATCCTTATGAAATCAAGTTAAAATCATTTATATACATTATTTCATCTCAAAATTAAATATTTTATTTAAATATTGATTTGATTTATAAAATATTTTAAAAATATTTTTATTGTTCTTATGAATTTTTTTTTCCAATTTAAATATTCTACTTAAATATTGATTTAATATATATAATTAATGGAAAAATAATAATGAAATAGGATCCTAAACTCATGTATATTTTAGTCATTGTAACTAATCTCAACACTTTTGCAATAAAATTACCAAACATATGTATACTGCTTTTAAGTTATACAGTAGTTTTAAAAATATAATTAACCAAACATCTGCTGATTAATTTCACAGCTGATTATTTCTTTAGCACATCTAACAATGATTATTATAAAAGTTATAGCGAAAACCTTGTTCTGATACCACTTGACGAAACGGAAAGCGATAAATAAAAAAAGCAAACAATTGTTCTGAAAAACTTTTTTTATTTATGATAAACTGCATGAGAAAACAATAGAATTTAAGTCTTATTTATAGGAGATTCCCAGCTTGACTTGGACTCCAAGTTTAGCTATATTAGGAAAATCCAGCAATAATCTAAATAAAATCATAATTGACTTAGACTTCAAGTTACTTAACGTATAGTACAAGTAACTGAATTAATAAAAATCCTAGAGATCATTATGAAAGATCTTACTTCCTATATATATATATATATATATATATATATATATAAGCCCTAGAAGAATTGACGTCATTTTGAACTTGGAAAAACAAAATCCCGTCATGACTGCTGTGCGTGCCGCGGTATGGACAAGGTGTTTGCACCGCAGTACACACGACATGTGGGCTCTGGGAAGTTTCACGGTGGGGGACCGCTCCAGAGGCAAGGTGCACCCACCGCGGTATGCACAGCGAAAATCATCAGAGGCTTCACCTAACATATACCATGGTCCAGGCAAGGGAACCGACAGCAGTACCCACAATGGTACGGACCGCGACAAAGAGAAAAATTCTCTTTTTAACTCAACAAGTCTCACCTAATCTATATGCAAGTGTGCAAGTGTGAAGTAAGTGAATAACATGCATAAGGATCAAATAAGAAACACACAAGAATATACAAGACATGTAAATGCATGAGATGTGTGTGTGTGCAATCTAAATCTCTTCAAATAAGAGTCAAGACAAGTAAGCTACCTTCCTTGAGGCACTTGAAGTCTACAATGAGGTCCATTATCATTTAAGGAGGATTCTTCAATCCTAAGCTACCTTTACAATTTTAAACCCCATTGTAATTTTGTCAACGAAATAAGTCAATCAAAAAGTGAGGCATTTACAATAAGTTTGAGGAGTTGATTCAGAACAACCGAAAGGTTCAGGGTTTGAATGTTGCTGAGAAGGTGCAATTTATGGTCGACACTCTTAAAGTGTGGAATTAAAAGGAATTTGGTAATATTTTCCACATTAAGAAATGACTTCTTGCTAGAATACAAGGAATCAAAAAATGTCTCAGTGAGAACTATAAGCCCTATCTTTGTGCTCTTGAGGAGAAGCTTACTAAGGATTATAATTGTGTTCTTAAGCAAGAGGAATTGTTCTAGTTCCAAAAGTTCAGGAACTATTGGCTTAAAGAGGGTGATAGAAATACCAAATTCTTTCACCTCTCTATTGTGGTGAGAAGAATGAAAAATAAACTTGAAGGCATTAACGGTACTAATGGTAACTAGATTACTAACTTAGATGACATGAAAAAGGAAGCGATGTCTTATTTTCAAAGTTTATTTGTGAATAAATAGAGTGTAGTGGATTATTCTCGGCTGCCCAAAATGTTCTCTAGTCTAATGGGGAATTGTAAGTCAAGTCTCTGTGATAAAAAATCAATCCCAAAAAGCTTCACAATTTGGTTTGTGCAAATTGTTGATACTTACTTTTTTGACTTGAAACTTTGTAATATCCATGTATGTGAATCACCGTCAGTGGAGGATCTCCCTCGTGGAAGAGATCATCTCCTCCATCGATGATTCGAGAGGATACAATCTCCTTCATTTAATGATGAATAAGACGATCTCTAATCTAATCGATGGAGGAGAGAGCTCCTCAATTAGATTTGATTAGATGGATGAGATCTCTCCTCTATCAAATCTAATATGATATTTTTAGACGGAGGAGATCTATCATCCATCGAATTATTAGATTTGATGATTAGATAGAGGAGAGATTCTCAGATATGATATCCATTTTTTTAATTATTTATTTTAAATATTAAAATACTAATTTTAAGATAATAAAATAAAAGTTATTAATCAGGTGTATTTGAATCAATTCATACTAAAAATGTGTGCAATGATTATTGATAGAAGTCAAATAAATGCGGGATGTTTGAGTAATTTTATACAAAAGTTTCATATTTGTTCAATTAAACCTAAAATTGAGAGTACCTTTGCAATTTACTCATCTATTTAAATATGATGATGAGATTCAGTGTATAAGCATGTCAAAGGATATACATCCAACTAGCTAGCTAGATAGATAGCATCAATAATTGGGAAAGAGAGAGATCAGCGACATACAAGGACAAGCATCGATATCATGGTCCCGCACCGCATGTTTGTTTGTTTTTTCTCAACATTTGCTGAGAGGACGATAATTGTTATTGCCACCAGACTATGTCTATGGGAACAAACAGACTAGGAGCATTATAAATTTGTTCTCTTTCTCACCACATCTTATCGCAAAGACAATGGCAGCTGTGGTGGAAACCAAGCCTGTTCCGGTGGAAGCAAAGCCAAATGAATCGGCTGCAGAGCTTCCAGTTTTTAATCTAGGAAGTCATACACCAACACCCATCACTGTAGGGACATCAAACATATCTTCGCCTCCAAAGTCACTGTTTATCGTTTCACCAATTGAACAACGCTCTTACCCTGCTATCTTGTTCTCTCCCGGCACCTCTATCAGCAATAATGCCTATTCTCAGCTCTTCCAACACGTTTCTTCACATGGATTCATCGTTGTCTCTCCTCAGGTAAACTTACACTTTCTCTTCTCTACAATCTTGGTTAAATAGTTGATATATATGATTTTGGTTTTCAGTTATACTCGTTTATGCCACCGTCCGGAAACAATGAAGTTGACTTGGCAGCACAAGTCGCAAACTGGTTACCCGAAGGCTTGAAATCCAATCTCCCAGAAAACGTTGAAGCCGACCTAAACAAGCTTGTTCTTTCGGGCCACAGCCGTGGAGGAACAATAGCATTTGCTCTATCACTTGGATATGCCACGAACCCTGAAATCCGTCTCGATCAATTTTCAGCACTAGTAGCTGTAGACCCTGTTGGTGGCACAAACAGATGCACAGAACTCAATCCCATCGTCCTCTCTAATAACAACTTCGATTTATCCTGTCCTGTTACGGCGATTGGAACTGGGCTTGCTGGGGTGGCAAAATGCATGATACCATGCGCACCGGAAAGTGCAAACCATGAGAAGTTTTACGAGAGAAGCAAGGCTCCTAAAGCTCATTTTGTGACCAAAGAGTATGGTCATATGGACGTTTTAGATGATTCTCCATCGAATTTGCGTTCCTGGGTCATGTCAAAGTGTATGTGCGCTAATGGGAAGGGTCCTAGAGAAGCCGTGAGGAGGACTGTTGGTGGGCTCGCGGTGGCGTTCTTGAAGGACCTTTTTTCAGGTAATCTGAAAAATGGAGTTTTGATGAAAATCGTGCAAGACCCTTCTGTTGCTCCTGCATTGCTTGATGATGTTGACTTCGTTCAAGTATGAAATTATGTGGATTTTGGATTGCTTTCATTGATTTCCTGTACTTTGACTCTTTGAGGAAAGATACAAGGCCTTTTCATGATTTATACAATGGATAAGCCTTTGTCCCAAGCGCAAGTCAGAAAGGGCCTGGCTGTCTTTGTTCTTCGCAACAGTTTGGACCATATGGGAGTCAAGGAATGAGAAGGTTTTCAAAGAGGCCACCGTTCATCTTGAGCAAGCGTCGGATATGGTGCGCTTTCGGGTGGCTTGGTGGTTCAAGAATTTGGGTAAGGGTGTTGAGGTCCCTGTCACTTTTCTTCTTCTGAACATTGCCGAGCCCTGTATTGATAGTAAGAAGTCGAAGCTGTCTAGAGCAAGGGGGTGGATTCCTCCAAAGGTTGACTCTTTGAAATTCAACGTTGATGGCTCGTTTAGGTTTCTGAAGGGGCAAGCAGGGATTGGGGGGGTGTTGAGGGATTGCAAAGGCAAAATTCTATGCTTATTTTTTGAAAAGGTCGGGAGTTTTAGCCCCATTCTATCTTAGATTGCGGCAATTAGTAGGGCATGTCAGCTGTGTTTGGCTAGACCAGAATTGAAGCTCAAAAGTATTGTCATTGTTAGCGACTCTAAGACGGCAGTGGCTTGGATCAATAGTAGTGGGGTTGGAAGTTGGGCTCATTCGCATTTGATTTTGGAGATTCGAAATATGTTGGGGACTTTGGGAAAGGCTCAAGTGGAATATAGTCCAAGAGATTCCAATACCTTTGCAGATTTGCTGGCGAAAAAAGGAGCTAATGGGAATGAGGATTTGCTGGAGTGGAGGCTGTCTTGATGGGGGCTGTGTGTTTCTGTGCTTTTTTCTGTTGTTTTGTTTTTGGGCGGGTGCAGCAGGCTGGGGTTGTGTCTGCTGTTTTCGTTTTCTCTTTTGTGGTCTGTGTTGTTGTTTGTTTCTGGGGAGTGTCTTCAACCTGCTGCGACAGAGATGTTGTCTTGTCTTTGTCGCAGGTGGTTGAAGCTGCTGTTTCTTGCCTTGTTTTGGCGGTTCTTATGTTCTTTTGGCTTTGCCTTCTATAAAGTTTGCCTTTCAAAAAAAAAAATAATTGTCTTATGGAAATAATTAATAAATTGATAGCCATCTGAACAATGATTTCACGTTCCTTATTTTTGTTATATGTTTTCTTTATTTAATTTCTTTTCCAAAAACTTGTCTTCATAGTTTCTCTAATTTTGAATAGTATTAAGGGCCAGTGATTTCTAAAGCCACTAATGTGGTGAGATAGTCCCTTAATGGCTATTAATTTTTCAAAATGGCTCAAATTAGCCATTTTATAGAAAGAAAGTATCAATTGTTGCCACTTTGATCATTAATTGTTTGAAGTCTGTTTGCTTATGTCATAACTTGCTTATATGATTTTTAATTCAAAAATACTTCTTTTATTTTCTTTATGTTTCTTCAACAAAGCATAACATCCCTTGTTTCATTTGTTATTCTTGTATTTCCCTTTCTCTTTCCTGTATCTTAAAGTCTTCCTTTTATGTTTTCTTTAACTCCTTTTTTTTTTTTTTTTTTTTCATTTCTATTTCACAACTGCAATTGTTTTATGGCTAGGACCTAGATGTGTTGATTATTATAATAATCCTACTATACTTCGACAGCTTTTTAATGAATTATAAGAAAATAGTTTGTTGTAATCCATGATTTGTATGAGTGTTTTGTGTGAGCCTTGTCAAGTAAGTGTAAACGATATCTCCATTTAAATGTTTTATAGAGCATCATGAGCAAGCTTGTTTGCACACTTTGGAACATCATCTACCAAAAATATGATATTTTATTTGATTGCTTTAAAAAATGATTAAATAATAAATTAATTAATCAGAAAATAAGTTTGATGTCACCCATAAACATGAAATATTGCTCATAAAAATAATAACTTAATCAAATCATTAATTTATATATATAATTAAATAATCAAAATACATAAAATATTGCCCATAAAATTCTTTATAGGTGTCATGTCACAGATGACGATAGTTTTTTGTTAGATTTTGACAGAATGACTGCCAATGAACAATGTTTCGTAAAAAATGGTGATTTTGGAACAATTTAAATAGTGAATGGCCTTTTTGGAACTCCACTCATCAATTAATGTTGTCTAGTGCTATTTTCTCTAGTAATAAATCAAGAGGTTAGTCACATCAACTCTTTGTTGGTTTTTTTTATTTTTTTATTTTTTAAGTATTACATTATAAATTCGGGTTTCTTTTAACCTCGTTGTGCATGTGTGAGTGGTTTACCACCGAATCAACCTCATCTTGTCAACTCTTTGTTGAGTTGGTGAGGGAAATTTGAGTATCACATTACACATAAAATACAAATGTTACATCCTTTTCTTATTATTTGAAATGTGACATCTTTCGAAAGTAACTATGTAATGTTTGATAAATATTAATAGTAAGATTCTTGATGAGATGAGGTTAGTTCGGTGGAAAACCCTTCACATATATACCACGAAATTGTGGATTCGAGTCCTTGAACCTAAAAAATAAAAAAAATAAAAAAAATAAAAAAAAAATAAAAAAAAAAAACTTTGAATTTATATAATTGTGTAATACTTAAAAAAAAAAAAAAAAAAAATGTAAGATTCTTGTTGAACTGATTCAGTGTCTGCCCCAAAAAAATTAAATATGGAAGATCAATTTTGAATTATATATCTAATATTCAACTTAACTTCACAGTATTAAATTGACCACCGATAAGTTTCTCTATAATTTGATCATCTCTTTTATGGTTAAGCTAATCTATAGCAATTCAATGATTCAAAAAATTCAATAATTTTTAAAAGAAAATTTGAAAACTTTAAAATGTTTATTGGGTTGTCCCTTTTTAATAACTGCGTTACATGTATGAATCATGATGGATCTCAATATATATAATAGCAAAACTTAAGAATTTTAATAAAAATCTTTGCATGGATCAGGTTGACAAGAAGAATGAAATATTTATACTTGGAAACAAAATTGAAAATTTTAAGAGTACGATTTGTCAAATTATTTTTCGACTTTTTAAAGATTAAACATTAAGAAAATGGGAATATATCGAAAAAAAAAAAAAAAAAAGTTTCTACATCCAAAAGCCAATTTTTTTTTTTTTTTTTCTAGATGTATATATAGTTCAATTTTCTTATCTTAGCATACAAAAAAATCTCATTATTATGAAATTTCATAAAAAGTGCTTATTGTATTAATTAAAGTAATAGGGAGGTGCTCATAACAATAATTTTTAGTTTAGAGGAGCCATTGCATTAAGAAAAATGAGAGAGAGAGAGAGAGCAATAATTTTTTTTTTTTTTTTTTTTGGAGGAGCCTTGCCCATTGCATTAAAATAAAATATTTGTGTGTATATGACACTATATGTATGTAATAGTTCTCAGATTTCTTATGGTAATAGCCATGAGGACCATGGATGAAATTCAATCAATTTTAATAAATTTTGGTGTGACTTTTGTATGAATGTTAAGAAAATAAAATATTTTTGTAAAAAAAGTTTGAATTTTTTTTTTCCAACAGTAGATAGTTATTTATTAAAGCAAGGGTGAAATAGAATTATAAAAATTTGGGTTAATTGCACAAACATACCATCTATTTATCTAATAAAGCAAATTTTTAAAAATATGTCCTATTCAAACACAAACATCCCAATTGGAATGTGTTTGGGGTATGAAAAGTCAATAGTGCCCTTGGGTAAAAGGGAGATGTTATATTGGTGGGTAAATTTCACAAACCACCCTGAATTTAGGTGTAATTGTACAAATATATATATATATTTCTAATAATTACATAAATATACTCTACCGTCATTTAACTGTTGTTAACTTTAACTTTTAACTACATTTGTATCCCGAAATGACTAAAATACCCTTGAAAACTTATTTATCTTTTATTTTATTATTTAAAAATATTTACTTAAAAAATTGAAAAAATTGGTACAATTTTTTTGTTGCTTTGTTTCTATCATTTTTTTTTCTTACGTTTTCCATGTCCCCAAACACCAAATTTTCAGATTTCAAAAACTAACTTCATTCAATTTCATACTCATCAACCCACAAACAATTTCATTTCACCAATACAATCAAAACCCACCAACAATTACATTTAATCAACAGAATCAAAACCCACAAAACTCACTAAACACAATCAAAACCCACTAAACACATCCATTTTTTAGTTTTGTGGGTTTTGATTGTGTTAAAAAAAAAATGATAGAAAGAAAGCAACAAAAAATTGTACCGATTTTTTCAATTTTTTATGTAAATATTTTTTAATATATTTAAATAATAAAAGAAAAGATAAATAAGTTTTCATGGGTAGTTTAGTCATTTCAGGATACAAATGTGGTTAAAGGTTAAAATTAACAAAAGTCAAATGACGGTAGAGTATGTTTATGTAATTATTAGAAATATATATATATATATATTTGTACAATTACACCTAAATTCAGGGTTGTTTGTGAAATTTACCTACCAATATAACAAAGTCAACTGACGATAGAGTATATTTATGTAATTATTAGAAAAAATGAATATTTATACAATTACACCTAAATTTAGGGTTGTTTGTGAAATTTACCTACCAATATAACCTCTCCCTTTTACCCAAAGGCACTATTGACTTTCCATACCCCAAGCACATTCCAATTTGGATATTTGTGTTTGAATAGGACATTTGTTTGAAAATTTACTTTATTAGATAAATAGAGGGTATGTTTGTGCAGTTTACCCTAAAAATTTCCTTAAAAGAAATAGTCTTCCCGTGTTTTGGTTTGGAAGCTCTTCTTACATAAGCCACAATAGACCAGCTTCTAATGGAAGTGCTTCTAGTTTTGAAAGATAGCTATCCAAACAGCCCATAAAGTGGCTTTTGGGCCTGAAAAGCCAAAAAGTGGCTTATATAAGCCATGCCAAACAAGGCCATTAACTATATAACGTGGCTTGAGGAGTCTCCCTTATCGGTGGAGCATTGGGTTTTGACTGATATGCATACACATTTGTAATCTTTGCTATGTTTTTAATGAATTTCTTTTTCTTTTTCTTTTTTCTTTTTTTTTTTAAAAAAAAAAGAAGAAGACATAATTAATCCTGAATTTAGCCTTAAAATAATGATGTTGTTCATATTTGTCCATTCTCGATAGTAGTAGGGATGGCAAAACAACCCATAGGGACCCGCACTTATAGGCTGGGGATGAGTTTCAATTTGATGGGGATTAGGTGGAAATGGGGATAGATAGTAAAACCTACAATGGGTAGGAGTCGGGAATGAGTTTTATAATCTCTGCCCCACCCCGCCCCACTTAAAATATAATCTTTATTTTTCTATTATTTAGTTTTTTTCTTTCAATTTTATGTTTAAAAATTATTGAATTTATTTGTTTAATTGTGAGATTTATGTTTATTTTTAATGTTCATGAGATGATTTTCAATAGTTTTTTGGAATTACTTTATATATTATATATTTATATCATATTTATTGGGTTATATATTTACTATTTTAATAATATATTTTTGATATATTTTAATAAATCATTTTCATAAATGGGTTAAATGAGGTGGGAATGAGAAAAGCATGGCCCACCCCGTCCTGCCCCACTCCACTCCATCTATTGTGGGGGTTTATATAAGGATGGATTTTCAAAAATAAGAGGGGCCCATTGTCATTTCTATCAATAAGTTAACTAAATTTGTCTAATTTTTTCATGACTTGATAAAAATACCCTTATAAAAAAAAAAAATTTGTTGACTTCCATATCCATAATCTTTAATTACTTCATTTTTCTATTTAAGTTTTCTCTCTCTTTAACTTTAATAACTTGAATCTCCATTGATACTTTATTTCTCTTCTCACTTTTTTTTTTTCTTTTCTTGCCTCTATAATTCAATCTTATTTCTCTCTCTACAATTTTCGCTGTCTCTCTTTTCTATTTAAAATACCGTTCTCTTCACCGAAATGATTATAACGGTATATTATGGTTGGAATTATGATATTGTTTGCTTTCTCAAAAGTCCTTTTAAAGTGTTCAGTTGTATGTTGAAATCTTACATACTGAAATGCATAAGGGGATTCTCTCTTTACAACTCACACATGCGTTAGAGTATTTTTGTCCAAAATCATTTCTCTTAGATATATATATATATATATATATATATATATATATATATTTGGATCCTCTATTTTTAAAACATGTGATTGGTTATTGATAAAGTGGTTGTGAAAACCAATCACATGTTAACCACATATTCATTGCAATGCTTATATGTCATGAGATTATATGAGGTTAGAAAAAATATCAGATCAGCAGAGGATCCAAATTCTAAAAAAAAAAAAAAGATAACCTTTTGAATAGTCTATTAATTTAAAGGTTTTTTTTTTTTTTTTTTTGGCCAAATGAAAATAAATATCAGATGATTGAATTGTCTCTTGGAGTCGACTCTTATTTTGTATTTAATTTATTTTTATGAAAGGAAAAAAAAAGGTGGCTCTAATGCAACCCATAAAAGTTCTTGCTACACCCATATTAATGAATTTTTTTAATTGTTAAAATACCCTTATATACAATTGTGAGAGTTTCTTCAAGTAGATCTTCTACAAGTAAAGCTTTTAAAGGAAAATTTATGACCATTTGGTTGGCAATTAAAAAAGCTTTTTTAAATGATAAGATTACCAAAATACTTTTGAAAAAAATTAAATGATAGGGTTATATTAGACATTTTAGTGTTATTAAAAAAGCTCAAAAAAGGTCTACTTGGAAAAACTTTAATAAAACAACTTTTTTAATCATCCAAAAGCTCTATTGAGTGATAACCAAACGACACAAATCTTTTTGAATTAAAAAAGCCATTTCACCCAGTAGAAAAGTTCTTCTAAGCGGGCAATAAAAAAAATTGTTTTACGTCTACTGGGAGAAGCTTAAATTTAAAGTTTTTCCAAGTAGGTAGGGGTGAGAAAAGGTTGATGGTTAGGGGTTTAGTGCAAAGAATGAAACCAAAAATTCTCCTTATTCAAGAGTCTAAGCTGAATTCTTTTGACAGCAAAGTTATAAGATCGCTGGGGGGGTCTTGGTTAACTAGAGGCATGGGGGTTGACTTTGAAGGAGCGTCAGGGGGTATCTTAAACTTGTGGAATGAAGAAGCGTTTAGAGTGGATGCTTGCATTCACAATAAAAATTGTATTATTTTATCGGGTTCCTTGTTGAAACTGAGAAAAGAGATTGTTATATGCAATATGTATGCAGCTTCCGTTGAGTATGAGAGAAGGGACCTCTAGAACTTTATTTTACAGTCTATGTAGTCGTTTCAGGCGCCATGGTTAATAGGGGGTGACTTCAATACCATTCTCGATCCGTCCGAGAGGGTGGGAGTCGGTTGTAATATGGGGTCTATAAAAAGTTTCAGGAGCTTTGTTTCTCAAACTAACATTGTTGACATTCCTCTTCAAGGGATGAAATTCACTTGGTCCAATAATAGAGAGTCGCAAGCGTGGGCAAGATTGGACTGATTTCTTATCTCGCCTGCAATTTTGTTATGGTTCCCATAGCTTATTCAAAAAGGATTTACCTAGAGTTCTTTCGAACCATAATCCGGTGATGCTTAGTGAGATGAGGCTGGATTGGGGGCCAAGTCCCTTTCATTTCTTAAATTGGTGGTTAGAAGAAAAAGAAATGATGGGGGAAGCGATAAAAGACTAGACTGATTGCAAGGTTTCAGGGTCTAAAGGTTTTGTCTTATTTTCTAAGGCTAAAGCTTTGAAACTGTCCTTAAAAAACTGGATCAATTCCAATAAGTTTAATTCCCAGCTTTCAAAAGATTTGGAAGAGAAATTAGGGGAGATTGACGCTAAGGCAGTGATTGAGGTGTGGACAGAGTCGCTTTGCAAAGACTGTTTGAATGTGTTGGAAGATTTATGGAAATGGCTACGTAGATAAGAGCAAGGGTGGAAACAAAAATTGAGGATTAATTGCTGTTAAAGCGTGGCCAACGGAAGAAGAGTAAGAAACCGGATTGTGGAAGTGACGTTTGATGGTATCAAAGTTACGGATCCAAGCCTTATTAGTAGAGGGGTTTTTGAGTTTTTTAAGAGTCACTTTCAAAAGGACTCTTGGCAGAGACCAAGTATGTCAGGGCTTAATTTTAAGAGATTATCTGATGAAGAGAGGGATTCACTGGAAGATAATTTCAGTCTTGAGGAAGTTTCGATGGCTTTAGAAAATTGTAAGAGGAACAAGGTGTCTGGGCCGGATGGCTTTAACTTGAACTTCATCAAAGCTTATTGGAAGGTCATGCAAGAGGACTTCATGAATTTCATGAATGAGTTCCATAAATATGGGTTGATTGTGAGGGAGATTAATCGTGCCTTTTTAGCTTTGATTCCAAAGGTGGTGAAACCATATCATATGAGGGATTTTAGACCTATTTGCCTTGTCAGTTTGTTGTACAAAATCCTCGCTAAAGTTTTGGCAAATACGCTTATAAAGAGGATGGATTTGATTATTGGTGAAACCCAAATGGCCTTTGTTAGAAATCGTCAAATTTCTGATAGCTTTGTCATTGCGGAAGAAATTATCAACAGGTGGAAACATGATAGAGAGGGGGGTTTGCTTGTTAAGCTTGACTTTGAAAAGGCTTATGATAGTGTGGACCACAAATTCCTGGATTCCATGATGAGGAATATGGCTTTTGGGAGGAAATAGAGGGGTTGGATTAAAAATTGCATAGCTTCTTTGTTGTTGTCTGTCTTGGTGAATGGAAAACCTACGCCGCAGTTTGGGGTGGAGAGGGGTCTGAGGCAAGGCGATCCCCTATTGCCCTTTCTTTTTAACATTGTGGTGGAAGACTTGAACGGTTTACTCAAAAAAACTCTTGAGTTGGATTTCATCAGAGGGGAGTGTTTTGGTGAGAATAGGGTCCTTATGACTTATCTCCAGTTCGTGGTTGATACAATCCTCTTTCTCAAACCGAAAAAGGAGTACATTCTTAATGCGAAACGTGTTCTTCAATGCTTTGAGCTTGCTTCGGGGCTAAAAATCAACTTCCACAAGTCTTGTGCGGTAAGAGTGGTAATTGGTAGGGCTAGGGAGTTGGCTCAATGGGCTTTGATATTTAGATGCAAGGAAGCTTCCCTCCCCATTTCCTATCTAGGTTTCCCTTTGGGTGGTAGACCGAGATCGAAGAATTTTTGGAATCCCGTAGTGGACAAAGTAGAGAAACGTCTTGCCATTTGGAAGAGGAAATTTTTGTCTAAATGAGGGAGATTAGTTCTTATAAAATATGTGTTGTCAAGTATACCCACGTATTTTCTTTCGGTGTTTAAAATACCGGTGGGAGTGGCTCAAAAGATTGAGAAGTTGCAAAGAATTTTTTTGTGGGGTGATGGGGTGGGCAAAAGAAAGATTCATGCGGTTAAATAGGAAGAGATTTGTAGGAGAAAGGCTAATGGGGGTTTAGGGATTGGTAGAATCTTGGACAAAAACAAAGCAATGCTTGCGAAATGGATTTGGATATTTGGGAGAGAAGATAATGCTTTGTGGAAGAGAGTTATTTGTTCCATTCACAAGCTTAGAGTCACGTCTTTATATTGGAATTGGAAATCTAATAAAGGGGCTTCATTTTTTGTTAAATTGATTGAGTGCTTGCTGAAACCTGGTTCTTTGACTAAGAAAATCATCAAATAAGGCTTCAAGACGGTTGTGGGAGATGGAAGTAGAACGGATTTGTGGTCAGATATTTCTGTAGAAGGCAAACCCCTGAAAATGGCCTTTCTAAGGTGTTTTGTGCTTGCCAATAAGAAAACGGGTGTGATTCAAGATTATGGTAGCTGGGCTAGTCCGACTTAGAAGTGGAATATGGCTTTCAAATGTCCCCTCTTCGAATGGGAAAAGGAGCAAGAGAGATGTTTTGCCAAGTTTTTGGAATGCATAATTATTCGTAGACACATTGCAGACAGTTTGGCGTGGTCCCATAGCTCAAATGGCATGTTCACTATTGGCTCTTTTCATAGAATTTTGGAGGATGTGTCAAGTGCCAGAGGGACTGCCCCAAGCTTCTTGTGGCAAGGTATTAGCCCACTGAAAATTGAAGTTTTTGTTTGGCAGCTGTGGAAAGGTAAAGTGCTGGTCAAGGATGTTCTTCAACGTCATGGGATGAACCAGATCAGTGAAATGAGCTGCCTTTTATGCAACGTAAAGGATGAAACAGTGGATCACCTCTTCCTTCATTGTCATTGGTTGAAGTCTTTGTAGGAGAGAGGCATGTCTTGGTGGGGCGTTACTTACTGTGCTAATAAGAATGTGAAAGGTTGGTTAGAGGGGTGGATGGGGCTCTGTCCAAGCTATAAGAATGAGAGAGTTTGGTGTTCATTTTTTTTTTTTTTGCTACGGTATGGACAATTTGGGAGAAGAGGAATTTACTGGTTTTCGAAGGCAAGGAGCTGAGTTTGGAGCAAGCTGCTGACTTGGTGAAGTTCATGATTGTTTGGTGGTTCAAGCACCTTGGTCGTGGGTCTAATGATTCGGTGGATGCTTTGTTATGCAATATCAATGTCCTTTGTGTGGATTTCAAGAAGTTTAAGAGGAGGAGCATTGCCGATTGGATCCCTCATATGCAAGACAATCTGAAGTTCAATGTCGATGGTTCCTCTAGAGGCAAACTTGGACCAGTCGGTATTGGTGGAGTCTTGAGGGATTCCAATGGGAAGGTACCTTGTCTCTTTTCAGCTTGTTTGGGGATTTTTAACTAAATGCAGTTGAAATTTTAGCCATCAAGAAGGCTGTGGAACTGTGTCAATCCAATCCAATCCTTAGAGACCGCGATATCACGGTGGTGAGCGATTCTAAAGTGGCTATCTCTTGGGTGAATTTGAGGGAGTTTGGGAATGTTGAGCATGTCAATTTCATTTATGACATAAGGAGTATCCTAAATGATAGAGGTGGTTTGCAAGTGGTTTTCGATTCCAAAATCTTTAATTCCTTCGCAGATAGATTGGCTAAGATGGGGTCGAATGGTAGAGGGGATTTTGTTGAGTGGAGTGATGTTTGATTTTGTTCTGTTTTCCTGTTTTGTTTTTGTTTTCGTTTGGGGAGTTTGTTGGTGCTGCCCTTTCCTGGTTTTGTTGTTTGGTGTTTCTGCTTGTTGTGGTTCTGTTGTTGTCCTTGTTTCTAGGCGTTTTCTTTTGCAATAAAGAGCTATTTAAAAAAAAAAAAAAAAAAAAAAAAGTTTTTCCAAGTGGACCTTTTTGAGTTTTTTTTTTTAAACACTAAAATGTTTAATATAACCCTATCATTTAATTTATTTATTTTTAAAGTACTTTGGTAATCTTATCATTTAAAAGATTTACTTCAAAAGATCTACTGCTAAAAGATCTATTTGAAGAAGGTCTTCCAAACGGATCCTAAAGCATTTATCCAAAGCCAGTTGGCCCAATTCTATGATAAATTGATAACCTAGTTGATGATATACTTGAGGATAGTTTTGGTATTTTGAAGGGTGATGAAGTAAAAATAAAAAATTTAATTTTTTTAAAATGGGTGTAGCAATATTTTTTATGGGTGAGAATAGAGCCAGGAAAAAAAAAAAGTTGGAAACTAGAAAAAGAAAAAGAAAAAGAAAAGGAAAAGAAAGATTATAAAAATAAAAAAAACTAAACATTACATGTGTGTGATCACTGATTACTGATTAGTGACCACCACATGATATATATTCTCTTTAATATGCTTGAACCGTTAAAATCACATGACTGCATGAGGCACAATGCGAACAATAAATATATTCTGGTAGCACAAAATATTATGCGATTGAGAAACACGTTGTAAACCAAAAGCAACGAAACTTGTCTTAGAAACTGAGATTAACTGTCAAAAGAGGACGAAAGAAGATGTCATCATTTGATTTCTGTCGGTAATTTTTCATCCATCAGCAATAATTACCGACAGATTTAGCTACGTGCTATTTGTTTGTACATGCAAGAACCGAAGAAGCATCCCCACGGACCCCGCCTCTCTCTTTATTTTTTAATTTTTTAACAGCAAGTTTATTCAAAGAAGCCAAGCAAGCTAAATCACAAACGAGCAACGCGAGCCTCTCTCTCTATATAAATAAAGTACTGTTAGTTAATCCAGTTTTTTTTTAAATGATGTGGGCCATATGGCATGCTATTTATTCCATAGTGCAGCCATATATGCACAACCATATAAATTTTTAATTGTTATTTAATGTCGATGATAGAATAATAATCAAACTATATGATAATTATAAACACATTTTGACCAATATGAATTGAGAACTCTGATTCCTAGCTACTATTTTAGTATAAATTGACAAAGCTCCATAACAATATTCTCGGTAGCTCTAACATTTGTGTTATTCTGAATAGTTGCTATAGCTAGTGCAGGAGATCGTGCAAAAAGTGCAGAACAACTCCAATCCTTCAACTATGAATAAAGAAAAGAACAAAGAAACTGCTGGTGCTGGTCCCGCTGATCAAACAAACAAGAAATTGTTCAAAAACGCCATGAAAGGCGACTGGGATGAAGTTGTTAAAATATACAGCGATAATCCGTCGATTCACAAGGCCAAGATCACCAGGTCAGGAGGAACTGCATTACACATAGCTGTTTCCGATGGCAGAGAAGAGATCGTCAAGGAACTCGTAAATATAATCAAAGCTTCTGCGCAGGAGGTTTTGTGGATTGAAGACGAGATAGGAAACACGCCACTGCACACAGCGGCGATGCTGGGAAACGTGAAGATGTGTAAATGCATTGCGGAGGTGGATAAAAGGTTGATCGGCGCTCGTAACAAAGACAGTGAGACTCTTTTCTTCATGGCTGCTTCTCACGGTCACAAACATGCTTTCCTCTGCCTCCATTCTTTATGCGAACTAGGGGAAGGCTATGCTTATAGTAGAAGGAACGACGGCGAGACCATTCTTCACTGTGCCATCTCTGGAGACTATTTCGGTCAGTCTTTTCAATTTCTATATTAGCTAGACTTAATATATTTTCTTCTTTTAAGCTAAAATAATAAATTTCGGTAATAAATAAAAATTATGGTCATTACATTAAAGATTTTTAGATCGAAGAATGTGTTAATTATTAAGGTAACATATACATATACTAATGATGGTGGATAGTTTTGACAGATTTGGCATTTCAAATAATACACCGCTATGAAAAACTGGTGAACAAGGTGAACGAGCGAGGATTATTGCCTCTCCATCTGCTGGCCGCCAAGCCTTCCGCCTTCAGAAGCGGTAGCCACCTTGGACGTTACAATGAATTCATCTATCACTGTATGAATTCTGTCCTTTTAGTAGTTTTCATTAGTATACTAGCGTAGCCAGGTACTTATTTTGTGTATTGTTATGTGGAAGGCATATTTGTTGACCAACTTCAGGTGGAGAAATTTGATCATTATAAATTTTCGAAGCCAAACAAAGATAAAGATAAATCCATTTGTCCCGCAAACTACGAAACCTGCCACTACTTGATAAGACTGCTGCTGGAAGGAATTAAAATAGGTACCTACGACAATGAAATGAAACCATAATAACATTATTCTAGCTCCAAAACAATAATGAAAGCACTGCTTTCATTTCATGTTTATATATATATCATATGGCGTAACGTAGTCAGTACTCCCTTTTTTTCCAGTAATGCACAGGGCCACAGATTGTACAGATTGTACGTGTGATAACCAAGGGAAGCCATTAGCATCAGAAGCAGAGGACCATCCCACACAATGTTCGTTTGATAACGAAGGGAATCCAATACCAATATTAGTTGCAGAGGACCCTCCCACCCATGTTCGTTTGATAACGAATGGAAGACAATAGCAGATGCAGAGAACCCTTGTGAAGGTGAGAAATTACTATCCCGTTTGAAAGCCATGCCTCTTAGAATATTTATCGAGTGTTGGGAGAATATTCTTATTACCATTGAAAAACCATTAATTTGTTATAACCCATTAATGCGTTTGCAGTGATTCATCATGTGGGGAAATAATAAGATGTTAAAGAGACAACATGCATGGTTTAGTAACTAATGTTTGTTTTTAACACAGGAGAAGGAGATGATGACTCGAACAGTAAATTCAAAGCTCAAGGTCACCAATTATTTCCTCCCAATTATAGCGTCTGCTTTGAGCTAGTGAAGCTTGCGTCCAAGGCAATTCTCGTAATTCTGGGACTAGGTATGCAAATTAATGCTACCTGCTTAATTTTATGTTGATATCTTTAATAATCAAAACATCATGAATATCAATTTTATTATGACAATTAGGATCAAACATTATAAGGAATATACGGGAGAAGAAACAGAAGAACATATGGTCTATTCAAGTCATGAATGAACTTCTGAAACGAGCCAGTATGTACGAGAATGAAAATGACGGAAAAAAGCCCCAACAATCACCACCCCAACCAGAAAATGAAGTAGAAAGTGAGACGAAACCTTATGTCATTGATGCTGGCGGGGACGTTACCTTTTTTGAAGACGCCTTCGACAAAGCGCAGTCACCCATTCCATCCACCAGCAATATTTCAGGAGCTAACCAACACCAACAGATCAAGGCTGCAAAAGGTCCCCAAGAGAAGAATCAAACAGGTAATAAAGACTATCTTTTGCTTCTTTATTTGTAAATATATGATAAATTCTGAATTGAAATATTGGAGAAATGATTCCACAAGTCTTTAAAATGAAAATGGTAACATTTTAGGTACCTTTTATTTTCTATGTTTAAGTGAACTGATTTTAGAATTGATTAGAGCATCTCCAATGCAAAAGTGGCTTGCATATCAATAATTGTTGACATGGCAACAATGTCAAGAGACTTGCTTCCTATGTGGCATAAAAATAGACTTGATAGACAATCAACTCAAAATTAGGTCTCCAATGCTTCCGTCTAAAACACATTTTTTTTAATGATGTGTCCATCTTTTTTTCCTGTTTTATTTTTTATTTTATTTCCTTACAAAAAATATATGAAAAATTAATGTCAGTTTTAAATGTTTGCTGAGTCAACCTAAAAAATAGATGTACAATAGACCGTCTGAAAGTGGACGGTCATGTTGACAATGTCTAATATTTTTTTTGCCATATCAGCTTGACGTTGAATATGCACGGTTGCATTGGAGACACAATTATTAACATAATGTCTATTTATCCTACGTGGTATCTTTTTTTTTTTCACAAGCCACGCTTGCATTAGAGATGCTCTTAGAAATCTGATGCAGCAGCAGCTAAGGCAATGGAATACATGGAGCGGGTGGCGAATTCGTATTTTGGTCGCATGGACCAACCAAATCCGGGCTGAACTTCATGGACCTCTACAGAGAGCATATGGGCTCGGATCGTCTATTATAATATGTTTCCGGAAAGCCCAAGACGAGCCCTACATATGTTATGAAGACTCCGTCTTCCATAACAGATCACAACAGGCCCAAATTCGGCCATTTATATTATTGCGCGAAGACTTGAGCTGGACGAGAGCTGGACATATTGAGCTGGACGAGATGATCCGGGCTGAACTTCGTGGACTTCTACAGAGGGCATATGAGATCGGATCGTCTATTATAATATGTTTCCGGAAAGCCCAAGACGATCCCTACAAATGTTATGAAGACTCCATCTTCTATAACAGGCTCCAACATGTCCGAATTTGGCCGTTAAGTTTCGTGCGCGGCAAGACAATTGTTGCTTTAATTATTATTTCCAATTATCTTCATGATTTGATATTAATTATTTTATGATTTGATTTTATTAAATCAAATTCGATTTCCTTTTTAGATAGGTTTTTAATGTTTTATGATTCTTTTGATTTTAGGAGATTTGATATCTTTTCCATTTAGGATTCTTTCCCGTTTGTTTAGGATTTTCTTGTTAGTCAAGTTTTGCAATTCTATTTAAGTAGATTGTATTAGGGTTTGAAAGGGAGCTTTTGATTAATAAAAAATATAGAGAATGTTTCTCAATTTCCAGTTACTATTCGTAATTGAAGCCTTTTAACAATCCTTCGTGCGCGAAGTTGAATGTTATCAGTAGCCTGTTATCCTGGTATCCGTGCGCGGATCAACAGCATAATAGTAGGGTTCGTTTCCGGTATTCGTGCGCAAATCAACGGATCTGAATCGTTTATCCTGTCTTTTATCTATTGTTGTTTTGCGTTGAATATTCCGCTACATCAAAATCTCTTCTGTTATTGTGAAATTTTCTTTGTAATTTTTGTAGAGAATAAAGATGAAATCTCAGAGATAGATAAGAAAGAGTCACCAATATTAATAGCAGCAAAGAATGGAATAACAGAAATAGTGGAGAAAATCCTGGAAAAATTTTACCAAAAAAAGAATTTAGTGCTGTTGGCAGTGGAGAACAGACAACCACATGTGTATCAGCTGTCACTAAACATGAAAGAGGAAATCTCCGAGAAAGATAAGAAAGAGTCACCAATATTAATAGCAGCAAAGAATGGAATTGTTGTTATTACTTCATAAAACACAATCTGGGTTGAACCTGCAGTAAGGTAATGTAGATAAACCAGAAAAGAAAAAAAAACGTTAGAAATCAAAAGAACCGAGGCCCGTGTTTCACACGGTGTCCTTAAGACGATTTCACCGTATATTACACCGTATGTGTTAGCGATCGTCTCCCAGGATACAACGGTTCGACAGTGGAGCAAACCAATTTCAGCGAACTCAAATATTCGGGATCAAACTCACCAAAGGACTGAAGAAGGAGAAGGCTGCTGCTACTGTATAATTCGGGATGAAAATAATGAGCAGACTACCTAGGGTTTTATAGATGATAATGAACCACTAGGGTTTCGGGATTAATGTGGAATTTACTTGGTTAATACGTTTTGATTTTAATAAGGAAATCCAATTAATTAGATAATAATTTCCGTTTAAAAGGATTTATTTCTAATTAAAACCGATTCTTTATTCTTAGTGATCAAGTAAGAAATCAGAATCCAATCAATTAATTCTTTCCTTATCAAAAAACGTTGACTTAGGGAAGTGGCAAAAAGTCAACTGGACTCTCACGGTCCAATCGGAGCGGCATTCGTGTACGCAGGTCGCGCCCACACACGAGTCGTGCATTCGAAGGTTCGAGGTCCATGATTTGCACCCACCCCCCCTGCGCGCGCGAGAGAGAGCCTCTATGCCACACATTGTTGATACCTCACATCACACATTCACTTATATACTACACATAAGTGACTTCCCTAAGCAATGTGGGATTCACTTTGATCCCTACACAATGGGTTCACTTTAAGATTCAATTTCTCATTCACCCATTAACCATTTTGTGAATTTGAGTACACCATTTCGAAGTTCTCACGGAGGAGAATTCGAATCCACTTTAATCTTCCATTTTCATGGAGTTAATCATACCCAAAAATTGCTCTCAAACCATGAGTTAGTCACAAAATTTCCAACAATCCCCCACATGAATGAAATTGACCTAGGAGACACAAAAGATGATGTTTGGTAAGTTCAAACGGTCGAAACCTGCATAGGATAGGTAGGTATTACCCTTTGAACCTTCCCTTGTAAATGTATGTTTACTTTACTGGCTGATTAGTAGATGTGATATCCTTGAACTGTTCTGCCGTTTTGTGTAAACGATCACATACCTCACACAGGTATCTTCCAGACCCGATTTGGTTCTCATTGTTATGTTCGTTTTGGCCATGAACATACGCCTGGTTCTGTGAGAGTCTCTGGAGAATATAGCCCTTCACTATTCTCTTTTAGAAGCGGCCCCACTTCTCTCTCACATAGGTGATTTCTCAATTAAGAGTAACCCGCATTACTATGCTCGGATTTCCATAGCTTGGAATTTCGTCGCATAAGAATCATTAAAAACATAGTTTAGCATTTTCCCTACGGGCATCACTGTTTCATCATAGGAATGGACTTGAGGGTAACCCCCACAATAATCCCACTCAGTCTTACAACTTGGTTGTCCCATTAAACCTAGATCTTGGGATCTCCAGTCAACTAGGTTGGGTTTCCATTGTATTGACCTTTTTATTTTATGGGTGTTGTATGTATAAACTCGCCCAACTGACACGTCATCAAAAGGAGCTAACAAAAGGTTGCCACGTCATCCGTTGACCGGGTAAAGGGAAGAAGTTTGACCAGTCAGGATGAAAAAATAGCTTAGACCAGAGGGAAGTCAAAGGCATGGTCGCCAAAACCAAAAACCTACTCGCCGAATATAGAAGTGCACTCGCCAGATATGCAGTGCCCAGAAAATAAAAAGTACTCGCTGGACCAGCACACTGGGCTCGAACCGACTCGGCATAAACACAGAAGCAACAAGGAATCATAAGAAGGAAAGAAGACCCAATCCGCGACAGAAAAGGATCCTAATACAAATCAACAAGGGGAAACCCTAAATAAACATGTATAAATAGAATCACCTATCCCACGAGGAGGGGGTTCAGAAATAGAGAGAGAGAAAAGAGAGCAATTGTGAGAGATTAGAGTGTGTAACAAAGCAACGAAAACCTAGTATTATTCTTCTGCCCTCAGGGGCGCCGTGGTTTTTTCCCATTCAAGGGTTTTCCACGTAAAACTTGTCTTTTGCATGTGTTCTCAATTTTCTTGCTTCATATTAAATTGATTTAATTGTTGAGTGCGTGGCAATCCAAATTTCACCGTCAACAATTGGCGCTAGAAGGAGGGGGCTTTTGAACGAAAAACTTCGAGGGACCCTTGCGAAGTCAGACAGCATGAACAACGACAGCGACAGAGATGGTAACTCCAGTGGAGATTTAGTTGTTGAACCAGCTGCGCCAATGGGAGACAGGGCAGTGACAGTTGGGGAACAGTCAGCAGCAACGCCGGGAACTAGGGCGGCGGATCCCGGGATTTTGCAGCACTTCCAAGCCGCATTGGTAAACCTAATCAGCGAAGCCAGCAAAATAGGACTTTCGCTTCCCATAGGGTTAGGAGTCTCATCTCCTTACGAGTTAACCACCCCTGGAACCCATCCACCCGGAAGGCTGCGGTCAGAAGTTCATATCACAGTTCCCGACACTCAAGCAAGACAATCCACCGAGGAGACCCCCCAAGACCACATTGAGGATTTCGAGGGGAGAAAACAGAGGAAGGGAAAGGGTGTGATGAATGAAGAGTCCAGGGAGGAACGAGATCAGGTGCGAACACATGGGGTCAATTCCAGCGACACATACCAGCGAAACCGGCGGAGACACCGGTCCATCTCATCTGAGGACAAGAGTCCTCGTCCGCGAAGGGAGTTGCGATCTAAAAGAACGAAGCGGAGAAGATCCGAGAGCACTGAAGATCGAAGAAGCCCAGATGAGAGAGGCAATCATGGTAGAATGACAATCAAGAGTAGGCTCGATCCAGCAGGAGAACCAACTGGTCAGCGAGATGTCACCTTACAAGAGCTATCAAGAAAGGTTTCAGCAATGGCACGAAGGTATGGACGTAATGTATCCTCGGATGATGAGTCAGATAGCCCATTCGTTGAAACTATTGCTCGCACCCAATTTCCAGACAGGTTTAGAATGCCAACTATTGAGCAGTACAAGGAGAACAGGGATCCAAAAGAACATGTTCGCCGATTCCGCAATATCATGGCCCAGTATTCATCCAATGACGGGTTGCTGTGTCTCACCTTCCCGCAAACATTCGGCGACCTCGCCTCTAGATGGTTCGGAAGGCTTCCACCCGGAACCATAAGCAGCTTCTCAAACCTCAGCAAGGCATTCATAAGGCAGTTCATGGGAAGTGTCCAAAGAAGAAAGTCACTCGCCCATCTATCGAACTTGAAACAGGAACATAACGAATCAATCAAGAAGTATCTGGCCAGGTTTGGGAAGGAAGTAGCTCAAATTGAGGATGCCAGTGATGTAGCTGTAATCGCCGCTTTCACCAATGGGCTACAGAGTGGACGATTATCTTTTGACCTGCGAAGGGATAGACCTAAAACTTACGAAGAGATGATGGAAATAGCTGGCGATTATGCACTGGCAGAGGAGGAAGAAGTAGCACAAGGGGGTAGCTATGTGCATGGGCACAAGCCTAACTTGAAAACAGACCATAAGGACGACAAAAAGATGCAATCACGTGATCGCCAGAAGGATGAGAAGGGCCAAAAGGGATACTCAAGAGAGAGCAGGGGAAACACTCGGGCCAATAAGTTTCGAGGAAGGTACAACCATTACACCCCTTTAAATGGCGACCAGGAGGAGATATTGTCTGTGGTAGAAGACAAGGGACTCGCCAAATACCCCCGACAGCAATCAGCGAATGCAAGGAGAGATACAACTAAGTACTGTCGATTCCATAAAGATCATGGACATGAAACTTCAAAGTGTTTCCAGCTGCGCGATCACATCGAAAGCCTGATCAGAGATGGGCACCTGAAAGACTTTGCCTTGAAAGGGGACAAGCACGGGGGTCGCCAAGATAGCCGCCAAGGAAACGGGCAAGATAGGAAGAGTCCAAGGAGGAACAGTCCTAACGCAGCCATAAACACTATTTTCGGCGGACCTCACACTGGGAGGAGCAATCGAGAAAGGATGTCGGAAGTTCGAGAAGTGATGTATGAAGGCAGGAGCATGGAAGTCAATTCTGTGCAGAGAAACCCCAAGAAGGGGAGAGAAGGACATGATCCCATAACGTTTACAGCAGAAGACTCAGACGGGATTGATGCAAAGCCTAATGATGCAATTGTCGTGGGAGTTCGAATAGCCCATAGGGATGTCCTTCGAGTGATGATTGACAATGGGAGTTCGGCTGACATTTTAAGTGCCAGAGTGTATGATGAGTTGAGGCTGGACAGGAAAGATCTTGAACCATTCCATGTACCGTTAAAAGGATTTGGTGGCGCAGAGGTTAGGTCGTTAGGAACAGTGAAACTACCGGTAAGATTTGGAACAGCACCATGCCGGCGAACGATCCTGTTGGACTTTGTCGTCGTTGACATCCATAATTGGCCGTATAATGCTCTACTGGGCCGACCGTTTCTTAACAAAGCTCGAGCTGTAACCTCAACCCATGCACTGAAAATAAAGTTCCCTACAGAATTCGGCGTCGGAGAATTGAAGGGGTCGCAGGAGATGGCTCGCCGCGCCAACCTGTCAATCTTCAAAGATAAAACAGGGATGGAAACTTTGAACATATTCGAAGTAGACACAGAGACGCAGGAGGATAATCCAGAAAACTTCGAACTGGACCCAAGAGACAAAACAAGCAGAGAAAAGGAGGAACCGACTGAGTCGATTGTTCTAGATGAAACAGAGCCAGATAAAACAGTAAAGATCGGAGCAAGGCTGACTGAACAGGTTAAAAAAGATGTGACGGACTTGTTGAAAAAATATAGGGGGATTTTCGCTTGGTGCCACGAAGACATGCCAGGGATTGATAGAAGCACAATTTCTCACAATCTGGCTGTGAATGAGAAATGCAAACCGGTAGTACAGAAAAGGAGAAGCTTCAACCCAGAAAGGAGTGCAGCGATAAAAGAGGAAGTGTCAAAGTTGCTCGCCGCAGGGTCAATTAGAGAAGTTAAGTACCCGGAATGGGTGGCGAATGTAGTCTTAGTAAAAAAGAAGAACAATCAATGGAGGATGTGCGTCGACTTCACCGACCTGAACAAAGCTTGCCCCAAAGACAGCTTCCCATTACCAAGGATTGACCAGTTAGTAGATGCAACAGCCGGACATGAGACGTTGAGTTTCATGGATGCATATTCAGGGTACAACCAGATAAAGATGCACAGGCCTGACGAAGAGAAAACGGCATTCACCACAGATCAGGGGTTGTATTGTTACACGGTCATGCCATTCAGCCTGAAGAACGCTGGGGCAACTTATCAGCGCTTGGTCAACAAGATGTTCGCCAGGCAGATAGGGAGAAATATGGAGGTTTATGTTGATGATATGCTGACAAAGAGTATTACCGCAGATAGACATGCAGATGACCTGAGGGAAACGTTCGACGTACTGGTCAAGTATGGAATGAAGTTGAATCCGGCAAAATGTGTATTCGGCGTACCATCTGGGAGGTTTCTCGGATATCAGGTGAACCAAAGAGGAATAGAGGTGAACCCTAAAAAAATCCAAGCATTAGCAAGAATGGTCTCGCCAAAAACTCTGATAGATGTCCAAAAACTCACAGGGTGCCTAGCATCGCTGAGCAGATTCATAGCCAAATCAACAGACCGATGCTTACCATTTTTCAAAGCTTTAAAGAAGGGAAAAGGGATCGAATGGAATGAGGATTGCGAAAAAGCCTTCCAGGCCTTGAAAGACTACCTTGGACGGGCACCACTGCTATCAAAGCCAGAAACAGCCGAGACATTGTACATGTACTTATCCGTTTCTGAAGCAGCCACAAGTTCCGTGCTAGTACGACAGGAAGATGGAATCCAAAAGCCAGTATACTACACCAGCAAGGCACTGTTACCAGCCGAAACAAGGTACTCGCCGGCAGAAAAAATGGCACTCGCCCTAATAACAGCAGCAAGGAAGCTAAGACCATATTTCCAGGCTCATAGAATCAGGGTATACACCAACTGCCCACTGAAGTTAATCCTGCAGAAACCAGAGGTATCCGGGCGGTTAACAAAGTGGGCAATCGAATTAAGTGAATTCGATGTAGAATACCTCCCAAGGACAGCAATTAAAGCCCAAGCAATGGCAGACTTCGTAGCAGAGTTCACTGAACCAAGCATAGAGGTGGCGAGAATGATGGTGGAGCAAAATAAGAAAATATTCAAATGGCAACTTCGCGTTGATGGCTCATCAAACACGCACGGCAGCGGGGCAGGTATAGTACTGACAACACCGGAAGGAGATTCAGTCGAATGTGCCTTGCATTTCAATTTCAAAGCCACCAACAATCAAGCTGAGTACGAGGCGCTCATAGCAGGTTTAAAGATTAGCACAATCTTAGGTGCAGACGAGGTGGAGATTTTCAGCGACTCTCAAGTTGTTGTCAATCAGGTACTAGATGAATACCAGGCGAGAGAAGAAAGCATGATCACTTACCTGGAATTAGCAAGGGAGCTGTTAGAAAGATTCAAAGAGTATAGAATTGTTCACGTCCCCAGAGAAGAAAATGAAAAGGCCGATGCCTTAGCCAAACTGGCATCTGCCACGATCAACATCTGGCCCAACAATATCTCTATGATCCGCCTATTGCAGCCGAGTATAGTTAAAACAAAGGAAGTCGGGGCAGTCTTTGGCGAGAGGGACAGCTGGATCACGCCAATTAAAGAATATCTCGTCAACGATATACTTCCAAGTGACCCACTGGAAGCAAAGCGGCTAAAATACAGAGCAACAAGATACTCGGTACTCAATGGAGAACTATACAAGAGGGGATACTCGAGGGCACTGCAGAGATGTGTCGGGCCTGAAGAAGCAGAAGGTATCCTAAGAAGCATACACAGTGGAAATTGTGGGAACCACGCTGGGGGTGCCAGCCTAGCCCACAAAACATTGAGACAGGGTTTTTACTGGCCAACTCTGTTCGTCGACTCCAAAAGGGTGGCAGCGAGATGTGAAGCATGTCAGAAAATCGCCAATAACATCCGGCAACCACCTGAGCTCCTGCAAAGTATTACCTCGCCTTGGCCATTTGCCATGTGGGGAATAGACCTGATCGGCCTAATGCCAACAGCAACTGGAGGAGCAAAGCATGCCATAGTAGCCGTGGATTATTTTACAAAATGGGTAGAAGCCGAGCCATTGGTGCATATAACAGAAGCAAACACCATTAGCTTTGTGAAGAAAAATATCTTGTACAGATTCGGGATACCAAACACCATCATCACAGACAATGGGACCCAATTTGATGGCAGGAAATTCAGGGAACTGTGTGATAAGTATGGCATCAACAACTACTACGCTTCTCCAGCACATCCACAGACGAATGGCCAAACTGAAGCAGTGAACAAAATCATCAAGCACAACCTGAAAGCTAAATTAGCAACCAAAAAGGGGAGCTGGGCGGATAAGTTACCACAAGTGCTCTGGGCATATCGAACAACGGAAAGGGGTTCAACAGGCGAAACCCTGTATTCCATGGCTTACGGAGCAGAAGCTGTTATTCCCGTGGAAACATCATTCTCTTCACCAAGGGTACAACTCTTCCAGCCAGAAATCAACGTTGATATGCTAAAGTGCGGCCTAGATGAGTTAGAAGAAAGAAGAGAGCGCGCACAAATAAGGAATGCAGCGTACCAACAGAGGGTAGCCAGATATTACAACTCGCATGTGCGTGAAAGGAGGTTCACACTTGGTGACTTAGTACTGAAGAGGGTGAATCCGGGAACAAGAGACAAGGCTGCAGGATCACTCGCAGACAAATGGGAAGGGCCTTATAAGATTACGGGGATAGCTGGCCATGGAGCATATCGCATTACTCGAGAAGGATTTGGCGAGCTACCCCGTCCATGCAATGCGCAGTACTTGAAGATATATTATCCTTAAGGGACAAGTTAGATTCTTTTATTTCCTTCTATTTTTCTATTTAGCTTAGAGCAGTTGTTCGTTTTAGCATTTTTTCTTTATGACTGTGTTAATAAAGTTGCAGGAAGTATTCAATAAAGAGTAATTTATTACTAAAGAGATTCTCGATTCTGACTCGCCAAACGCAAAAGGCATTCGCCATCACACATAGCTATCATCACATGAAAACGAGCTTTATGCCCGCTGCAGCGATAACTGGCGAGAAATAAAAACTCAGGGCATGGTTGAATAAAACCTGCCAAAACACTGAGTACGCCAAAATACAGCAACGTCAGCTGAATAAAAGATGAAAACATGTTAAAGAAAAACTTGTGTATGGTCGGAAACATCCTGACAAAACACTGAGTACGCCAAAATACAGCAATGGCAGCTGAATATAGCTATAAAACACAATAAAAACTTGGTATATAGTCGGATACGTCCTGGCGAATACTAAGTATGCCGAAAACCCAGCAATGGCAGCTGAATAAAAAACAACAGTAAGCTAAAACAACACTTGGTGGAAAACCAAGCCAAAGCCAAAACTCAGCAAAGGCAGCTGAACGAAGAAAAACATATATATTCATAAAACTTTGTATTATTTACAAATGAATGGACAAAAATAAATTTACAGTCTTCCAAAAAACAACAGAAGAGTCAACCGGCTGCAGGAGGGCCCTCGCTATCTTCCTCGTCTTCGATCTCCTCATCTGAAGGCCAAATGACTGCCTCATCCTCCGTTGGCATGAAGGGCTCATAATCTCTCCCAGCAACAGGACCCAAATCGGGCTCAGCGCCAGAGCCAGAAAAGCTGCCCTTCTGACCCGAGTAGTAAGTATTGAAAGTACGCTTGCTGGGAATCTCAAGATGCATAGGATGAGGCTCAGTCCGGTTATAACGGCAGTGGGCTTTCCATCGTCTCATCTGGTCTTTAATCGAGTCCACGCCGTGGGCCATATGCTGCTGGAGGGACTTGTCAAAACGCTTCAGAGCTTTCTCATTGGAATGATCCTTCATGGCAAAGAATTTCTTCGCCTGCCTCATGCCTTCTCAAATTCGCGCAACAAAAGCGCATCATAAGCAGGGGATCTCTTGAAGCGATCAACAGACTCAACCTCCAGCACTGCTTTCAAGTTTTCAAAAATGAGATCGCGGGAAGATAGCTGGTTACGTAAATCCGCCGCTTCCAGTTCAGCCTTCTCCTTAGCCTCCTCAGCTACCCGCTCAGCCTCCAAACGTGCTGCGAAGGATTCTTGACTCGAAGATAGGAGCTCTTTCAACGAGCGAATTTCCTCCTCAGCAGCAGAAAGTTTTTCTTCAGCGGCTAGCCGAGCAGACAGATGACCGTCTGAGGACTCTCTCAACTGAGCGAATTGTTGAGCGTGAGATTCTTCAGCGGAAAGCTTCTCGGCCGCCAAAACAGAAGCGTGCTCGCGCAAGCGCTTAATTTCACGAGAAGCTTTGATCCCGAATTTATAACTATCGCCCATCTCAGACATCATCTGAGGAAGAAGACATCCAAAGTTAGAAAAAAGAATAAAAAATAAAAATACATAGAGATTTGCGGCGAAGAACTTACCAAGGAGTGGCAGTTGAAGAAAAACTCCATCTTCTTGTTGCAAGACTTATTTTTAACATGCCCCCAGCCTTCGCCGATATATACATCATTATTAGCCAAGTGGGAGCATATTTCAGTGGCAGAAAAATCAAAAAGGGATACGCTCCCTTCTTCAGCTTCAACCGGTCCGGTAGGAGGAACTTCACGGGCCGAGCCCGAACCGGAAGCAGAGGTCCCCGCTTGATGTGATGGGCCTGGCCGATCAGTCGACTCAGATGGGCCAGATGGCCTAGGTTGATCTGAGACACCTGGCTCGCCCACAACCACTGCAGGAGAAGCTGGCCGAGGAGAAGCTGGTTGAGAAGGAGCAGCAGGGAGAGTCTGTTCATTAACCCCCTCAGAGGGAGGCGCCGCCACATTCTCCGCTTCAGCAGACCTCTTCGGTTGGGCAGGAGGAGCCTCGGCGACAGCCGGCTCCTGAACATCCTCCTCATCAGAAGAGACAACAAACTGCACTACCCGCGAAGCCCGTTTAGGAGGTCGAGCTGAGTGATCAGGAGCACTTTCAGCAGGACGTTTATTCCTAGCTCTGGGAGCCAAGTCACTCGCGGGATCGAGGGGAGTCTCAGGAACATCCGCTTCAAAAATGGGGATGTCGCTAGCCACGCCTGAAACCCCCACCTTCTCCTTTCCTTTACGATTGAGGACTGTGGCAGCAGGAACAGTCGCAGCAGTACTCGCAGCAGGAGTAGAAGCCGCAGCGGGAGTACTCGCGACAACCTTCGGGCGAACAGGCGATGGCCCTGACTCAACACGCCTCTTGTCAACACTGCCGACCCCCCTTGAAGCACCTGCTTTCTCTTTGCCTTTACGGCTGGGGGTAACAGCTGCAGTTGCAGCGGGAGTATTCACAGCACCCCCCCTAGAAGCATCACCAGCCTCTTCGCCGCCGTCTGAGTGATCATCACCGTCAGGACTAACAATTCCATCCTTAGCCAAACCAGCAGCATGCCTCTTGCTGGCAGCCTCGGAATTCTTCACCGCCCGTGCTTGCTAATCGCAAACGGTGTCAAAATCACACACTGCAGGAAAAATAAAACCAAGTGTCAAACTAAGAGAATAAAATCAAGCGAGAAAGTAAAGGAAGAACAGAGCGAGACTTACAGCGAGGGAGCCTTGCGTGAAGCCGAGTAAAGATTTCAGAAGAAATCATCTTCTCCTCATCCAAGAGGAAGGACCTACCCCTCGAGTCCAAAGGAAGAACAGCCGCCGCGGCCAGATGAGAAACCTCCCTATCCGTCAAAGCAGGGGCCGCCTTCGACCAGGCTTCAGGAGATGTGAAATGCCTGGGAACTTTCCTCGCCAAAAGATTGTGGCGATTGTGGGCAGGTACATTTCGACCCCACTCGCCGCTGGCGAAAAACCAACTGTTTTTCCACCTCTTGTTTGAAGTAGGGAAGGCCCAGATGAAACCCTTCTTCTTCTCGTCACTGGAGACCTCGACCTGACCAGGGTTCGCCACACCCTCGGGAATCCAGTTCTCCACCGGCGAGGAAAGGAGGAAGTATGTGCCACCATTGCCCGCCTGTCTCAAAGTATAAAAATGGCGGATCTCACGAGGCGTAGGAGGCCCGTAACCCTTCAGCTTCCACATAAGACACAGGCACATCAGTATCCTGTAACTATTTGGGGCGAGCTGGGCCGGTGCGATTTGAGCCTCCGCCAAAAACCTGGCAATAAAAGGCTGAAGGGGGAGAGTCACCCCACAACTGAGCATAGCTCCGTAAATGGCGACCGCATTTTCAGGAGGATTCCACCCAGCCCGGTCGCCAGGTAACACAAGAGTCACCGAGTCTGGAATATCGAAACGACTCTTGTATTTACGAAGTTAGCCCTCGCCGACCACATTTACTTCTGTGTCGAAAGAACATGGGCGAGCTGACGAGAAAAGCAGCCTATCCCTCTGATGATCTTCAACATCAGAATCAACGACCGTCTGCACATCCAGCAGAGATTCGCGATGAGCCCTAGTGGAGCGTCGTTTACTACTTGCAGTTTTAGGAGATCTCGTCATTGCTGGAGAATCACTGTCAAAAGATGGAGGAGAGATGTCAGGATTAGAAGCATTCTCAAAAAATGGAATATCAACGGAAATCGGGACCGGAGAATCTGGACGAAAGTTGCGAATCAGAGATTCAATTTTGTCCGCAGTACACTTATCACCAAGCTCCATAGCTTGCATCATCCGATTAAAAAGAAAAGAGCGCAAGGAGGGATCCATGAGAACTCACCAGAAAACCCTAGACTCGCAAGGTGTGCAGAAAAGATCAGGAGACACGGAGAAACAAGAAGAGGCAAAATCCGGTGAATCAACCGACAATAAAAGGCACAAGAAAAGGACTGTAGTTAGCTCTCGTAGAAATAAAAGAGACGAAAGCAGGAGATCAGCTGTTCTTTCTTCTGCTCTGATAAAAATACGATGAAGCAAGTAAAGAGAAAGAAGAGAGACGATCGGGCCTTAAAAAGAGGGAATTTCGAAATTCAAAAAAAAGAGCAATCAAGTACAATGAGGTGTATTTAATGGGAATGACGGCCACTATTACCAAACCGCGACGGTCACCACCCGATAAGTGACATGTGGCATCTTGGGGAAAACCAAGCCGTCAGAACGTCCCTTCACCTGTCAAGCAAGTGGAGACGCCAAAAGTTATGTGGTTCAGATTGAAAGCGTGCACCGGAAGAATTAATTAATGAATACAGCGCGTGGTTAAAAGGAGAAGTTATTGCAAAAATGCGTTGAAATCTCATAAACATAAATATAAATACTGCTCGCAGAGGCAAACGAAGTAGGAAGGACAAGTCATTCGCCCAGCTCAAAGTATTTATGGGGGTATTGTTGTATGTATAAACTCGCCCAACTGACACGTCATCAAAAGGAGCTAACAAAAGGTTGCCACGTCATCCGTTGACCGGGTAAAGGGAAGAAGTTTGACCAGTCAGGATGAAAAAATAGCTTAGACCAGAGGGAAGTCAAAGGCATGGTCGCTAAAACCAAAAACCTACTCGCCGAATATAGAAGTGCACTCGCCAGATATGCAGTGCCCAGAAAATAAAAAGTACTCACTGGACCAGCACACTGGGCTCGAACCGACTCGGCATAAACACAGAAGCAACAAGGAATCATAAGAAGGAAAGAAGACCCAATCCGCGACAGAAAAGGATCCTAATACAAATCAACAAGGGGAAACCCTAAATAAACATGTATAAATAGAATCACCTATCCCACGAGGAGGGGGTTCAGAAATAGAGAGAGAGAAAAGAGAGCAATTGTGAGAGATTAGAGTGTGTAACAAAGCAACGAAAACCTAGTATTATTCTTCTGCCCTCAGGGGCGCCGTGGTTTTTTCCCATTCAAGGGTTTTCCACGTAAAACTTGTCTTTTACATGTGTTCTCAATTTTCTTGCTTCATATTAAATTGATTTAATTGTTGAGTGCGTGGCAATCCAAATTTCACCGTCAACAATGGGCTTTAGTCCCATTCCTCTTGATGATGTCTCAACTAATTCTCTATTTAACCCTTTAGTTAGCGGATCCGCAATGTTATCTTTTGACCTTACATAGTCAATAGTGATAACCCCAGTTGAGATTAGTTGTCTAATGGTATTATGTCTACGACGTATATGTCTAGACTTCCTATTATACATGTTGCTCTGTGCCCTTCCTATTGCTGATTGACTATCACAGTGGATGCAAATCGCTGGCACAGGCTTTGGCCATCTTGGAATATCCTCTAAGAATTGGCGTAGCCATTCAGCCTCCTCACCACATTTATCTAATGCTATAAACTCAGATTCCATGGTGGATCTGGCTATACAAGTTTGTTTTGAGGATTTCCAGGATACTGCCGCACCTCCTAGTGTGAACACATACCCACTAGTGGATTTTGAATCTTTCATATCAGATATCCAGTTTGCATCGGTGTATCCTTCTAGGACAGCAGGATATCTGGTATAATGCAGTCCATGATTGCGAGTGAATCGTAAGTACTTCAATACTCTTACTATTCCTTTCCAGTGATCGATTCCTGGATTACTCGTGTATCTGCTTAATTTGCTGACTGCATTAGCTATGTCTGGTCTTGTACAACTTGTTAAGTACATCAGACTTCCTATCACTCGAGAATATTCTAGTTGAGAGACACTCTCACCTTTATTCTTGGATAGGTGTAGATTTGTATCTACTGGTGTTCTGGAAATTCCAGAATCATTTTTGTTGAATTTCTCAAGAATCATGTCAATATAGTGTGATTGACTTAGTATGAGTCCGTTAGATGTCTTTGAGATTTTCATTCCCAACATTACATCAGCTGGTCCCATATCTTTCATATCAAATCTTGATCTCAACATATCCTTGGTAGATTTGATCATTTTATCATCATTACCAACAATGAGCATGTCATCAACGTAAAGACACACAATGACATAACCATTTTCTGTGTCATTGACATAAACACATTTGTCACATTCGTTGATTTTAAATCCATTTGACATCATTGCATTGTCAAATTTCTCATGCCATTGTTTTGGTGCTTGCTTTAAACCATATAAAGACTTCACCAATTTACAGACTTTCTTTCCTTGTCCTGGAGTAGAAAAACCCTCAGGTTGTTCCATATAAATCTCTTCATCTAGATCTCCATTTAAGAAAGCCGTTTTCACATCCATTTGATGTACTTCAAGATTTCGCAAAGCTGCGATTGCAAGTATCATCCTAATGGAGGTTATTCTCGTCACTGGAGAATATGTATCAAAATAGTCTAGACCTTCTCGTTGATTGTAACATTTAATTACAAGTCTAGCCTTATACTTATCAATTGATCCATCTGCTTTCATCTTTCTTTTGAAAATCCATTTGGATCCTAGCGGTTTACATCCCGGAGGAAGATCCACTAATTCCCAAGTATGATTTTGAAGGATGGAATCAATTTCGCTTTTAATAGTCTCTTTCCATAAGAGTCCTTCTGAAGAGCTTACCGTTTCTTTGAAAGTTCGAGGTTCACTTTCTAGCAAGTAGGTCATAAAATCTGGACCAAAAGACGTTTCCGTCCTTGCTCTTTTGCTACGTCTAGGTTCATCCTCTACTTCATTTTCTTGTTCTTGGTCCTCACAACTATCAGCATGTGTTCGTTTTGACGAACTTGCTTCATCATTGGATTTACATGGAAATACATGTTCAAAGAACGTTGCATTTCTAGATTCCATTGTCGTGTTTTTGTGTATATCTGGTATGTCAGATTTATAGACCAAGAAACGATGAGCACTACTGTTTTGTGCATATCCAATGAAAATGCAGTCAACAGTTTTCGGACCAATTTTCACCTTCTTAGGTAAAGGTACGGCCACTTTGGCAAGACACCCCCACATTCGTAAGAATTTATAGGAAGGCTTTCTTCCTTTCCATAGTTCATAAGGGGTCTTGTCTTCTTTCTTTCGGGGTACCTTGTTTAAAAGGTAATTGCTAGATAATATAGCCTCACCCCACATGTTCTGAGGCAATCCAGAACTTATCAGCATTGCATTCATCATCTCTTTCAAGGTACGATTTTTACGTTCTGCAATGCCGTTTTGCTGAGGGGAATATGGTGCAGTGGTTTGGTGTATGATTCCATGTTGTGCACAGAATTCACCAAACGGTGCTACATACTCACCACCTCGGTCACTTCTTAGTACCTTGATTTTTTTGTTGAGTTGATTCTCAACTTCAGTTTTATAGAGACTAAACTTCTCTATAGCTTCATCTTTGTTTGAGATATGCTATACGTATATACACACTAAATATAATTATTTGTTTCAAAAAACAAAAGAAAAAATTGATTTCCAAAAAACATCTAAAATAAATTAATGTCATCCCCTTATTTACCAAAATGCCACTTATTGGATGGAATTGGGTGAAAATGGATGGAATTGGATGAAATGGCCATTAGTGTAACAATGTTTGCCAAAAATGGTCATTTTCCATCAATTTCTCCATTTGGTGGCCATTTTAATAGTGGTGGCAAAAGTCGATGGCCATTAGGGTAATTATCCCTTTTTTATAGGGATGGGAAGGACTTGAATCTATCGCCTAAAGTTTGTGTTTCAAATGTGTGTGTATCGATTGTGGACCGATATTATGTTTTGGGCATTAAGAGAACAGTTATTGTTGTTATAAGAAATCATGTAGCATGCAGGGCAACAGTTTTGGTGCATATGCAAATAAATGGTCAATTTTTTAAAAAAAAAAAATTCAATACATCATAAATGTCAAATCCATCAAAATCGACAAAGGTCGGGCAAGATTTGCTGCAAGGCTTTATTTTTATAAATCTAAGTTTTAAATTCATCAAATTCCATCACTTAACCAAAATCTGCAAAGTCAATAATTTTTTTAATATATCTAAATTTATTTGGATTTTTTAAAAGTCTGAATTGAGTACACCTATATTTTAATCGAATCTTTACAAATCTTGATCGAATACATCTAGACTTTTATAAACTATTTCAAATATAAATCGAATACATCTAGACTGTTAAAATCTTTTAAATTTCAACTAATTCTAGATTGAATACACCCTTGTTATGGGCATATTTGATAAGCAAAATTTCGTTAATGGTTAAGTTTGAACAATGGCAGAGGATATAAATATCAAATTTCAATAAAGTTGTTTCCGCGTGTGAAAGAGAAAACCTCAAGTTTTGTGTAATTTGATATATATATAGAGAGAGAGAGAGAGAGTCCCTTATAAGGGATCTTTTATTTTAATTTCAATGAGGACCTTGATTAAATCATATTGATTTTTTTATTTTATTTTATTATTATTTTAGTGAAACAGATGATACATTTAATTGTAATTGTAAATGGGGAGTAATGAAATGTTATGTCTTTTGTATAATGTTCTTGTTTTGGATGTGGAATTGACGATATACTTGAAAATTAAAGGTCCAGCTTCTGAGTTTAGTTTTTTCAAATGCATTAAAGAATTTATCCAAAGCCAGTTCTATGATAAGCACGATTTTTTATTTGTGGCAATACTCAATAGAGCCAGTAAAAAATAAAAGAGAGTAGGAAACTAGAAAAAGAAAAAGAAAAAGAAAAAGGAAAGAAAGATTTCAAAAAACTAAACATTACATGCGTGTGATTAGTGACCACCGTATAATATTCTCTTTAATATGCTTGACCCATTAACATCACATGAGGCATAAATGTGAACAATAAATATATTATGGTAGCACAAAATATTATTTGAGTGAGAAACACGTTGTAAGCCAAAAGCAACGAAACTTGTCTTAGAAACTGAGATTAAATGTCAAGAGAGGACGAAAGAAGATGTCATAATTTGATTTTATGTCTTTAATTGAATTGCTTCAAAGCAAATAAGATCATGGCTTCCATCAAAAAAATAAATAAATAAATAAATAAGATCATGGCTTTCTTTTTAAAAGAAAAAAATATCGATTTTCTTCTTTTTGTCTCATTGAAGCGAGGTTAGGGTTTTATCTGCAAAAGATAATTAAAGCTTTCAATGTCAGAACATGGAGGAAGATTCATCGTGATTCACGCCATTACAAATATACAAAGCTTGAGGTCCACGCTTATTGGGCCAATATATGCACCAAATATCTTGATCCTTTGAGTTTACACTTTTCATTACTCTCATTAATCATCGGCAGTATTCATCGATAGATTTAGCCAAGGAACTTAAAATCAATATATCCACTGATATATCCATATTTTGGAGGGACCGATATCGAAACAGGGGTAATATCTAATGTCTAGCAAATATCCGGTCGATATCGAAATATCCTTAAAAATCTCCCGATATTCCCGAAATATCCCGATATTCTCGAAATATTGTGAATTTCATCCCGAAATTTTGGGATATTTTGCAATTTTTTTTTTTAAAAAAAATTAATCTTAAACACTTAAATTATTGTTCAATAATCTATATTGAAAATTATTTTAAAAGAAGCATTAACAAATGTATAAAATTTTCTAAAACAATAGTCAATAGTATAATTACTGGAGCAGAATTGGGTAAAGATTGTGAAAGCACTATACAAAATCGGTGGGATAAAATGCTTAATCACCCACTACATGCTGCAGGTAAATTTTATTTCGGATTGTTTGTCATTCATAATTAATATTTAGTAGTATTTAATTATTTATACTAAAATTAATATTTTTTATTCTTCTAGCTTACTATATGAACCCAAAGTACCAATATAGAGACAATATTAAGGATAATTCAGATCTTTTGAAAGCCGTACATATTGTCTATTCGCAATTAGACCCTGAAGCTGCAGGGATTGCTAATTTTGGAAATAAGGTAAGAAGTTACAACTTACAATCAATTTTATAATTCCAATATTATAACTTCTTTGCAAGAGAGTATTGTGTTATATACTCATATTTATATATATTATTTACATACTGATCTCATGAGTCATGAATGTAGCTCACATACTTTAAGGATGGAAAGAAAAGTTTTGATGAACAAGCAGCCATAGCAGCTAGAAGCAAAATGCAACCAGGTATATAAGTTTTATTACAAAAATCTATTTGATAATAATAAATAATAATATCATTAAAATGGTATTCATATGTATAATACTTGATAATTTTTATTGCAGCTGATTGGTGGGTAATGTATGGAGATTGTGCTCTATCATTGTGTGCAATAACAATTCGCGTATTATCACAAACAACATCATCTTCTGCGTGCGAAAGAAATTGGTCCACATTTGCTTTAATCCACACAAAACAAAGAAACCGTCTTACATATTCTAAGCTTGAACAACTTGTTTATTGTTATTATAATATGAAGTTGAAAATTAGGGATATGACAGTTGAAAAAGATAAAGTAGATGAAACAGATTTTATGGATCTACTTTAAGTAGCTGCTGAAGTAGGGGACAATAATGAGAATCCATTTTTTGACTCGGTTAGGCCTGCCTATTTGGATGATGATGAGGGAAATCCTGATCCACAAATTGTTTCTCATGCTCGAGATATGGGAATAAATGTTGAACAAGTGATTAGAGAATAAGTTGGTGTAGATCGTGGAGTTACTGTTAGCAGCTCTTCCGATGACCAACATACCTCTGATGGAAATAGTGGATAAAAGGATGACGGAGATGATGGAGATTATGGAGGAGGTTGGGAATCTGGTGCAAGAGGTTGGGATGCTGGTGCAAGAAGTTGGGATGTTCATGCCGGAGGTTGGGATGTTGGTGCGACAGGTTGGGATGCTCATGAAGGTAATTTTGATCAAAATCGTGGTAGAAAACATGAAGGAACAAGTCAAATTGATGAAGATTCTTTGAATATGTCTCTCTCCTCAATGAGTATGGACACTGAAAATAGTTCTTCGGGTGATTCACAGACAAGGCCAAGTCCTCATGTACCATATCATGGTAGTTATGGTAACTGCAGTATATTTGATTATACTACTCCACAAATGCCATATGCAATACCTATGCATGCAGATCAACAATATCCACTAAGTTGGGTAAATCCAAACTACCCAATTCATGGATCAGTTGGAAGAGATCAAGCAACATATGTGTGGTATATTAATAATTACCTTGAAAACTATGCTAGCACATTTTCCTGGGAAAATTATTGTTTGAATCAAGATAGAAATGTATCTTATGTATTTAAACCAGCAAGGAATTCATTTTGGTTTTAAATTTCAGACATGTAATGTATTATTATGTATGAATTATGATTTATGATAGAATATTGGAAGTATGGAACTATATATATATATATATATATATATATTTTAATGATAATTTTGTTTATTAAATATTTAATCTCTTTATATTGTATATAATATTGTAAAAGTGAAACAAAATATTATTCTATTAAATACTCAATTTAAAAAATTATATACAGACTCTATCTATGTTATAATTTATAATAAACTCATAACTATGCTAATTTATTATTGAAATATGATTTATTTGATGTATAATTACTTGTTTAAGCTTGTCCTAAAGTTTCACAAAAAAATTCTAACTTTAGATGTAAATATCCATCATTTTTTAAATTTTTTACCGAATATCCACCGATATCGATAATATCCCCGATATATCCATAAATTTAGAAGCCCGAAATCAATACCGATACCGATACCGATATTTTATTCCTTGGATTTAGCTACATATTACTTGTTTGTACATGCAAGAACCAAAGAAGCATCATTGCCTTTATTTTTATTTTTTCTTTATATTTTCATTGTGTTTTTCTTATATATATATATATATATATACGATTTTTTTATTGTCAGTTTGTCCTGATATAAAATATATCGGGACGAAGAATGTGAACCATCATATTTACATACTTTGACTCAAAGTGTATGTACTTGTCAAAACTTCTCCATAATCTATGGTCCACATTCTTCGTCCTAATATATTTATTATTAGGACGAATTGACAATAGAAAGACTGCATTTATATATATATATATATATATATATATAAGGGGCAAGATTCATGACCCTAATTTTTAACAAAATTTCTCACACAATTTATTGGCCTTTAGATTGAATTGGTTTGAATGGTTGAGATGAAGCTATTGTTTTAAATAACATAGCTTTCATACATCATTTATAGCTAATTAATTATTGTCTCATCTCTCTTCTTTAGAATTTAGATACACTCTCTCTCCTCTCTCTTCCCAATTGCTTCAATAACCCCGCATTCTTTAATGAAAAAACGTGTATATTTTTTCTCTTCTTATTTATTTTTATTTTTTTATATAACTTTCACTTCACGTCTCTTTAAACCTGATTTTTTTGAATTTTGATCTGAATTTTTGTGTGGATGATAAGTTCGTTGAAATCTACCTATTAATAAAATTTGAGAATTTTTCAAGCACTAGAACTATTTTTCTTGAATTTTTCTATATTTCACTTATTATTTTTCTAATGCCTTCATATTTAACAAAATCAAGATAAATAGTTTAAGTGCTTAAAACAATTTCAAATTTTATTCATAGGTATATTTCACTGAATTTATCATGTACAAAAAAATTCAAATCAAAATTCAAAAAAATTGATGCGATTTCATAAAGATCTTTACCGAAATTAAAATAAGGAATCCTTATGAGAGACTCACTATTGAGTGACATATATATATATATATATATATATATATATATTTATGAGTAACTTTCAAGTAAGAGATCCCTTACTTTAATTTTGGTAAAGACATTGATGAAATCACATCAATTTCAATGAATTTTAATCTGATTTTTTTTGTGGAAAATAAGTTTAATGAAATCGATCTACTAAAATTTGAAATTTTTTCAAGCACTAGAACAATTCATCCCGATTTTGCTAAACATGAAGGCATCAGAAAAATGGGAGAAATATAGGAAAATTAAAAATAAATAAATAAATAAATAAAAAGTTATAGTACTTGAAAAATTCTCAAATTTTATTTATAGGTATATTTCAATGAATTTATCATCCACAAAAAAAATTCAGATCAAAATTCTTAAAACTCAATGTAATCTCATGAAGATCCTTACCGAAATTAAAGTAAGAGATCTCTCACTCAAAAGTTCCTCATTTATATATTTATATATATTGGTTCACTCATAAGGGGTCCCTTATTTTAACATAAAATATGGACCTTCATGAAATCCATTGATTTGAATGAATTTTGATCTAAATTTTTTTGTCGATGATAAGTTAAATAAAATCTACTTGTAAACAAAATTTGAAATTTTCAAGCACTACAATTATTTTTCCCAGATTTTGTTAAATAGTAAGCATTAGAAAAATAGTGAAAAATAGGGAAAAAAATAGTTATATTGTTTGAAAAATTTTCATATAGGATTTTTACAATTTGGCCCTTATCTAATTGAGAAACATCAGTTTTTTACTCGTTAATTTATTTTTCATTAAACTGGTCTTTATATAATTAAAAAAAAAAAAAAAAAAAGGCTCATTTATACCCATTTGATCAAATTGTGGACGGTCAATGGTTACAAAATTAGCTAAAAGTCTATTTCACCCTTGTACTTCCATTGACCAATAAAAAAATTGTAAAAAAAAAAAATGTTTGAAAAAACAAAAACAAATGTAAAACTTAAAAAATAAATTGAAAAAAAAACAAAAAATAAAGGAGATTAAAAAAATTAAAAAAACTGATTTTTTTTTTTAAATAAGAATTTTTTTTTTAAGAAATAAATTAAAAATTAAAAAGATTTTTTTTTTTTAAATAAGAAAAGAAAAAAAAACGAAAAAAAATAGAAAAATAATGGAGATCTGTAGCTCGATGGAGACGAACTCCATCGATGGCATCGTCTCCATGGATGGAGACAAACTCCATCAGTGGCATGGACTCTATCGATGGAGTTCATCTCCATCGTGATGGCTATGAACTCCATCAATGGAGATCAGGATCTCCGCCTAGTGGTGGCCATGGTTTCGGTTAACCGACGGTTTTGTCCGCGGTTTAACCGGAACTGTACGGATAAAAACCGAACCGAAAACTAGAAACCGAATATGTTATGTGCTTCCGTTAAAACTTTGCTTTATGAATTATACAATGAATATGTTAGAATGTATGGTCAGTCTTTCAACGTGTCGGTTTCACAACCCCAACCCACATCTAGTGGTAGTAGTTCTTCCGCAAAATTTCAATTAAGGGGTTTGGGGGATCGACTGTTTTCCCAAAGATCCAAAAAATTATGAACATCTTCTTCATCCTCATCTGCCTCTGAGCTTGACCGGTATTTAGAAGACAATCATATATTTCCAGATAAAGGATTTGATCTCCAGGTTTGGTGGAAGAGTAATCAACAGGAATATCCAATTTTGGCTATTATTGCCAAACAAATTCTTGGAACGCCGGTTTCTACAGTTGCTGTGGAACAAGAATTTAGTGCAGGTGGAAATATTTTGGACCCAAGACGGTCGGCTATGTCTCCACAATCACTTGAAATCCAGGCATGTGTTGATGATTGGATAAGGGCAAAATATAGACAACAAGAACTCCAGCCGGATATAGTGAACGACTTCTTCGAAGGTGACCAAACCACAGGAACGGAAGGCAACGAATAGATTCCGTTCCAACTTCCAACTTCCAACCTCCAACACCGAGCAACTAATTAAAGGTAACAGAACTACGTGGCCTTTGATTCCTCTACATTGGTGGAGGATACGTAGGCAGCTTAATTGTGGTAAAAAATTAAGTGCAAGACTGGTATTTTTTTTTTTTTTTTTTTTAATTTTAACTTTGTTACATTGTAATATTGTATATTTGAATTCAAGCCTTTAAGGCTAATTTTTTGTTATTAATTTTTTTTTTTTTGTAATTTTTTGTTATTTATTAATAAATGTCAATTTCTTTTCTTTTAAATATTGTGAAATACTTAAATACATCAATGAAAATGTTTGTAAATGTTTTTTTTTTTATTTACAACTTTATGATTTTATATTAGTCAAGATTTTGATTTTATATTTAATTTACAATTTACAAAATACAAGCTTTAACAAAAAAACCAAAAACTAAAAAAAAAAAAAAAAAAAAAAAAAAACCGAAACCGAAACCGAAACCGAAACCGAACCAGACAAAAACCAAAACCGAAAAACCATCGGTTTTAAACCGAAAACCAAACCGGTTTTCCGATTTCGGTTTCGGTTTTGGTGAGTTCCCAAACCGAAACCGACGGTTTCAAACCGAAACCAAACCGTGGCCAAGACTATCTCCGCCATCCATCTTTTTATTTATTTATTTATTTTTTATTTTATTTTATTTTTTTTCCATTTTGACATGAGATGGATTTTGGAGATCCATTATATATATATATATATATATATATATATATATATATGTATATATTGTTAAATTTCTTAATCTCCACCATCCATCTCTAAATGGACAGTGTAAATTAATCGAATTTTTTAATTTTTTTTCTTTTTAATTTTTTTTTTAATTTCATCTTCACCATAAGATGGCTAGTGAATATCCATCTAACTATTTTTTTTTTTTTTTTTATAAAAAGATTCAATAACAAACATGATAAGACTAAAATACCCCTCTCACTGTTAGTTTTAACTAACAATGACTAACTTTAGGATCTAATCATCTAAATGAACTATTTTTAATTATATAAGGGTTGGTTTGAGGAAAAATCAAATAACAAGAAAAAAATTGACATTTCCCAATTAGATAGGAACCCAATTGTAAAAAAAATATAAATAAATAAATATATATATTTATATATATATATATGTGTGTGTGTGTGTTTTTGCTTTTTATCAATTCTCGCAAGCCAAGATTTAAATCGGATATTGCTGTATTTGCATGCATATTTTCTTTCATTTTTTGTGTTTTTTTAAGGGATGTAATTGAGAGTAAACTTCTCTATATTCCTTGACTAGTCGTAAGTAATTTTTGTTTTAATTAATGAAATTTTTCTTAGATCATTGATAATTACTATCAAAATGATAAATATTATTAAATATCATATAATATAATTTTTTATCTAATAAAAAATCAGTGTTCTAGTAATCGGCCTAGTCAGCCGATTACTCGGAGCAATACAGTTAGGCGGCCGGCAACTACGGCGAAAAGGGGCAAATCGGACTAATTCCGCAGTGGCCGTGTAATCGGACACGTGGCCGAGTAATCGGGCTAGGCGGGTCCAAGCCGTTGACTCCACCGTTCTTTTGCACCGGAAATCAACTGGATTAAGGCGCAGGATCGCCGTTTCCGACGACTAGACCAGCAAGGTTTGGTCGGCAATGGAGGCAAGCGGGAGGTTGAAGATGAAGTTGGGAAGGTAGGGTGCATTTAGCAGCGGGCTGGGGTTCATGCAGCTTCACTTGAGTGGTTAGGTTGGGCCAACATTTGGGCTTGTATTTGGGCTCGTGGAGTAAGCTCTGATTTTGGTGGCAAACTACGAAATGCTCCCTGATCTCTTATAAAATCACAATAGCTTCAATATTACTTCAATAATTACACTTATACCCCTAAATCCTAATTGACCAATATTACTCCAATGCCCCTGAACTTTATGTTTGGATTTGGATTGGTTTGGGATTGCATTTGGATAGTTGTTTGGGGATTTTGATTGGTAATTTGGCATTTGTGGATTTAGAAAGAATTTTTTTTGGATTTCTAATTGGAATTTCTTTGTAATTGTGTTTTCCGATTAATCCCCGATTAATCGGCCTAGGCGCTAGGCGCTGGGTCTCCGCCCGACTAGCGCCTAGCGCTTACTAGAACACTGTAAAAAATAGCATATCAGCCAACCAAAAAAAAGATTCTGATTTTCACCTCGCTCGTGTGTGTCTATATATATATATATATATATATATATATATATATATATAATGCCACCTTATTTGAGTGAAACTAGTCAAAGCAAATATACAGGCTTTCTTTTTCAAAAGAAAAAAGTTTTCTTTCTTTTGTCATAATAAAGCGAGGTTAGAGTGGCGTCCATTAAAATAAAGCTTAAATTTCAGTTCCTGCCAATTGCCAAAGATGGGGATTGGGGAGGAAGATTTATCGTGTATCACACTATTACAAAAGTACAAAGCTTAATTAGCCCTTTTCACCGAAAGAAGAAGATACCAAATTCTTAGCCAATCAGTTGCATGCCATTTACAGTTTTCTTCATTGTCGGTTATAAGAGAATAACTTGCATTGCACGGGTATACACTACACTGGACCTGTACGATTAAAGTTTGTTATTCGTCAACTTTTTAAATTTTAATGGTTTTTTTTTTTTTTTTTTTTTTTTTTCATTTTTCATTTTTAAAATTTTCTACCATTATTCTAGGATAGTTCATGGATCATAAACTAATAATTACTAATAGCATCCATTCGCATAAATATAAGGGTGTTGAAATTATTTGAAACTCAATTAGAAATATGAACCAGGCATGAGGCATGACTGTATGACATGACTTAACAATGTCTCCACCTTTGAATTAGAGAAAATAGACATTGGTTATTGTTTGGTTTTTTATCCCAAGGCCGAATAATCCTTAATTTTACTGAAGACTGGGTAGAGACCGAAATCTGAAACCGAATGTCATTTTTAATTATTCCCTTATTACTATTAATTGTTATGTATTTTCGTTTGATATAATACAAACAACTAAATATAACAAATTTTAAACCATTTTTATTTAAATATTGATAAAATATTATTCATAATTAAGATATAATAAATTATTATATAGAAATGATTTTAATTTTTATAAAATAAATAAATAAAATTGAATGTTCAACAAATATATATATATATAAAGTACTGTTAGTTAGGGAGGTTCTCCCATCAGGTAATTTCAGGATGATCAACCACAACCACATGTTTAAATAAAATGTTGATTTTTTTTTTTTAATTAACATGTGAACACATAACTGTACGTTGTTGGTCATCCTGAAATTATAATTTCAAGACGACCTAATGGGAGAACCGCCCCTGTTAATTAATCCAGTTTTTTTTTAAAATGATGTGGGCCATAGGGCATGCTATTTGTGCAATAGTGCAGCGGTGCAGCCATATATCTGCACAACCATATAAATGTTTAATGTAGATTATAGAATAATAATCAAACTATAAGATAATTATAAACACATTTTGACTAATATGAGTTGAGAACTCTGATTCCTAGCTACTATTTGAGTATAAATTGACAAAGCTCCATAACAATATTCTCGGTAGCTCTAACATTTGTGTTCTGAATAATTGCTAGCTAGTGCAGGAGATCATGCAAAACGTGCATAACAGCTCCAATCCTTCAACCATGAATAAAGAAAAGAATAAAGAAACTGCTGATCAAACAAAAGAGAAATTAGAAACTCCTGAAGAAACAAAAAAGAGATTGTTCAAAAACGCCATGAAAAGCGAATGGGCTGAAGTTGTTCAAATATACAGAGATAATCGGTGGATTCACAAGGCCAAGATCACCAGGTCAGGAGGAACTGCATTACACATAGCTGTTTCCGATGGCAGAGAAGAGATTGTCGAGGAACTCGTAAATATAATCAAAGATTCTGCGCAAGAGGTTTTGTGGATTGGAGACGAGATAGGAAACACGCCACTGCACACAGCGGCAATGCTGGGAAACGTGAAGATGTGTAAATGCATTGCGGAGGTGGATAAAACGTTGATCGGCGCTCGTAACAAAGACAGTGATACTCCTTTCTTCTTGGCTGCTTCTCACGGTCACAAACATGCTTTCCTCTGCCTCCATTCTTTATGCGAACCTGGGGAAGGCTATGATTATAGTAGAAGGAACAACGGCGAGACCATTCTTCACTGTGCCATCTCTAGAGACTATTTCGGTCAGTCTTTTCAATTTCTTTATTAGCAAGACTAAATATATTTTCTTCTTTCAAGCTAAAATAATAAATTTCGGTAATAATTAAAAATTATGGTCATTACATTAAAGATTTTTAGATTGAAGAATGTGTTAATTATTAAGGTAACATATACATATACTAATGATGGTGGTTAGTTTTGACAGATTTGGCATTTCAAATAATACACCGCTATGAAAAACTGGTGAACTCAGTGAACGAGCAAGGGTTATCGCCTCTCCATCTGCTGGCCACCAAGCCTTCCGCCTTCAGAAGCGGTAGCCACCTTGGACGTTGGAACGAATTCATCTATCACTGTATGAATTCTGTCCTTTTAGTAGTTTTCATTTGTATACTAGCGTAGCCAGGTACTTATTCTGTGTATTGTTATGTGGAAGGCATATTTGTTGACCAACTTCAGGTGGATAAATCTTATCATTATAAATCTCCGAAGCCAAACAAAGATAAAGATAAATCCATTTGTCCCGCAAACTATGAAACCTGCCACTACTTGATAAGACTGCTGCTGAAAGGAATTAAAATAGGTACCTAGCTACGACAATGAAATGAAACCATAATAATGAAAGCACTGCTTTCATTTCATGTTTATATATATATCATATGGCGTAAGTAGTCAGTACTCCCTTTTTTTCCAGTAATGCACAGGGCCACAGATTGTCCGTTTGATAACCAAAGGAAGCCATTAGCATCAGAAGCAGAGGACCGTCCCACACAATCTTCGTTTGATAACGAAGGGAATCCAATACCAATATTAGTTGCAGAGAACCCTCCCACACAATGTTCGTTTGATAACGAATGGAAGACAATAGCAGATGCAGAGAACCCTTGTGAAGGTGAGAAATTACTATCCTGTTTGAAAGCCATGCATCTTAGAATATTTATCGATTGTTGGGGGAATATTCTTATTTCAAAGGTATATAAACCGACCTTAAAAACTTCAATACCAGTAAGATTAATCAATCTCTAATTACTAATCTTAAGCCAATATTTCTTCTTTTTTTCTATTTTTCGCCCTTTTTCCATAACACAGGAGAAGGAGATGATGATGACCCGAACAGAATGTTTAAAGCTCAAGGTCACCAATTATTTCCTCCCAATTATAGCGTCTGCTTTGAGTTAGTGAAGCTTGTGTCCAAGGCAATTCTCGTAATTTTGGGACAAGGTATGCTAATTAATGCTACCTGCTTTTATGTTGATATCTTTAATAATCGATCAGAACATATATGACATACCAATTTTATCATGACAATTAGGATCAAACAAAATAAGGAAAATACAGGAGAAGAAACAGAATAACACATGGTCTATTCAGGTCATGAATGAAATTCTGAACCGAGTCAGTATGTTTGAGTACGAAAATGACGGAAAAAAAGCCCCTACAACCACAATCCCAACCAGGAGTTGAAGATGCCTTCTTGGAAATGCCACCCATTACCTTAGCTGAAGATGCCTCGGAAATGTCACCCATTCCACCCACAAGCAATGTTTCAGGAGCTAACCAACACCAACAGAAGGCTGCAGAAGGTCCCCAAGACAAGAATCAAACAGGTAGGTATTGCGGAATAGCTTCAGCTTTAAAGTGAACTGATTTTAGAAATTAGAATTCTCTTCGATCTGTTATTGTGAAATATGTTATACATAACCTCTTTCTTATTTTTGTAGAGAATAAAAAGGAAATCTCAGAGATGGAAAAGATAGAGTCACCAATATTAATAGCAGCAAAGAATGGAATAACAGAAATAGTGGAGAAAATCCTGGAAAAATTTCCAGTAGCATTGCGTGACATGAACTACGAAAAAAAGAATGTAGTGCTGTTGGCAGTGGAGAACAGGCAACCACATGTGTATGAGCTGTTACTAAAGATTGCAAACATGAATGAAAGTGTGTTCCGAAAAGTGGATCATGAAGGCAACAGTGCATTGCACTTGGCTGCAAGGCTTGGAGACTATAACTCCTGGCTTATTCATGGGGATGCTCTGCAAATGCATTGGGAAATCAAGTGGTATGAGGTATGATCACTTATTCACTGATTACATTTAACTAAACAAATTTCTCTACTTTGTTTTCTGCTGTTAAATGTTTCATATAAAACAGTTATTTATAAAATCACTTCCATAGCTACCATTATTAATTCCGAGCACACAGTTATGAATTTTTTCATCCCGATGATTTTCAGATGTTGTTATTAACGTGAAATTATATGGAATCAGTCGATTCAATTTCTAACAAAGAGGAAATTCCAGTATTTATCCTTAAAATTAGGTTGTTGTTCATATGAATCATATCTCATTAAGTTAATTGCTTTTAGAGTAGTGCTATTGGCACACCCATTACTGATCTATTTATGGATGGCAATGGGTCGGGTTCAGATCTGGTCTTACTAGACCCAGACCCAGACCCATCAGAAAAATTTAGACCCAGACCCAGACCCAGACCCATGAAAAATTTCGGGTTCGGGTTCGGGTCTGGACCCGCGGGTCTTAGGCAGACCCAGACCGGCCCCGTGGACCCAAGAAATATCATGGGTCCGGGTTTGGACCCGCGGACCCACGGACCCGTGGACCCATTGACCCTTTTTTTTTTTCCTTTCTATTTTTATTCAATTTTTCACTATAAAAACCTGTTTGAAAGTCATAATTATAAAACATTATACATTCAATTTTACCAACATTAAACATTACATAAATATAGCATCCTAAAACATTAAACAAATCACATCAATACTAAAAAAATTCATAAACACAACATTAAACATTGCACAAATAGCATCCTAAACAAACACAAATAGTGTAAAATCAAGGACATAACAAATAAATCATTGATTATCAATGAATCAATGGCATTCATCATTCATTTCCTCTCCACTTCCAATTTTCAAAGTTCCATTCCTCCACTCAAGTTTTTCACCAAATGATTGTTGATTCCTACAACATTCAATTTAAAATCAATTTAGTATATATTCAAATAAGATCAAATAGTAATAAATTCATGACAACAAAATGAGTTTACCTCATCATCATCATTCTTCGTCATCTTCCCAAAAAATAGAAGCTTCAAATTTTCTTTCTAAGGTTGAATCTAGTTAGAAGTAAAATATATGAATTAGAATAAGATAAGAAATAAAATTAATAATATAAAAACTTCAATGAACAATGTAATAATTTTTATACCATTAAATTATTACATTGTTCATTGAAGGATAAAGATAGCAATACCCAAGCTCCATTATGACCAGACAAGCACAAGCTTTAGATACCTAAAACTTCTTAGGAGGGATTGTACAGGGATATGGTTCTTTAAAATAACTAATTCAACAAAAAATAAGTGAAATAGCAATACTTAAAAAATTGGGAAAAAATTGAGGAGACGTCAGAGTAATTAAATCAACATCAGTAAGTTACTTAATCTATTATACATTTATGTAGTCATTTGAATTCCATGTCAATCTATCCAAAAGGCTAAACCTCTAGTTATTATGTCTAGACCATAACCAAACCACATATTCCAGCAACATAAATCTATTAGACAAGGAAGAAAATAGATAGATTTCGCCAGCAACAATATGAGAAATTGAGAACTTAATATACTGAATTTTGGATTCCATCCGACTGTCCATCCATCAACTTCTTTAACAAAATTACCATATCTAGATATAAATTTAACTATGGAAATCAAGATGAATTCCAGTGAACAATATTTCAAGAATAAAATTTGCAAACTTAAATGTAAATTAAATAGAATCGAGCACCGCAGATTTAAGAATCACAAATTCACAAATCACAACATTAATCATTGGTTTTTTTTCTGAAATTAACAAGGGATTCTTGTGAAAAATAAAATCTGCAACAGTCTGGTGATTTAAAAGTGAAAAATTAAAATGAAATCTGCAATTACGTACCTGTGTGGCTGACTGGCTGTGTTGTGTGTGGACCGTGTGAGAACTGAGAAGAGAGAGTTGAAGTGGTGAGTTTGGTGACTAGTGAAGTGGTGAGAGTGTGAGACAATGACGGTGGAGAAGTGGTGACTGGTGAGCTGGTGGTGAGAATGTGAGATGTGGTCTCAGGTCTGTGAGTGTTGCGGCAGCAAGAATGACAACAAGAATAAGAAAAAAAATTAGGTTTAGGAATTAGGGATTTATATATACTACTCAAATTAGTCGGGTCTATGGGTTCGGGTCCAGGTTTCTGATCAGACCCAGACCCGACCCGGACCCGAAACGGGTCTTAAAATATAGACCCAGACCCTACCCGCGACCCAAATGAGAGGACCCAGACCCGACCCATGCGGTTCGAGTCTTGCGGGTCTGGGTAAAACTGCCATCCCTAGATCTATTTATACCCCACTTTTTAAATTATTTAGTATTATTTTTTTTCCTTTCTCAAAATTACTAAAAAAGGCATACAATTTAAGAAAAAAAAAAGGGGGGGGTTAATTGAACTAACTTACCCTTACTTTATTGAATTTAGCAAGATTTCAAAAAGATGTCCTAAGTTAACATAAACATCCCTTATCATCAAGTCAATCCGTTAACTTTAACGGTTGACTGACATTGACAAATGGAAAACCAAATATACCACTGCCACATCATCTCAAACATAAAATATTTTTAATTAAAAAAAAAAGATAATATATTGGTCATCTACGAAAACATCCTCAATTCGTGGAGGAGCCTCCTCTACGAATTACAGAAAGTTGATCTCCGAGATTGGTGAAGATCTCTTCCAGTGAGTAGGAGATCATCAAAGATCTCTTATTTCCTTAGTAAATTATCTTTTTTTTTTTTTAATTGACTTTTCAATTTTAATTAAAAAATCATTTATGTTTGAGATGATATGTCAAGGGTATATTTGGATTTTCAAGGGTCAAGGTTAGTCAACCGTTATAGTTAACGGATTGACTAAATAGCAGGGGGTGTTTGTGTTAATTTAGGGTATCTTTTTAAAATATTGCTATATTTAATAAACTAAGGGTAAGTTAGTGCAGTTAACCCAAAAAAATATTCTATAAAGTAAATATAATAAAACCCCACATTCCTTTAAAAAAATAATAATAAAAATTTAAAAATTTAAAAAATTTAAAAATAAAAAAAAAAACCAACATTCTTTTAGTCCTTTTCTTGAAATATATATATATATTTTTCATAACTTTTAAACCCTAAAAATACTTGTACTTAATCTTATTTAAACAATAAATCAAACACTTGGGGTGCATTAGACAAATGAGATATTGATTATTATTTAATCTCACTACTCTTTTAGAATCTGAAAGTGAAATGATGATAACCAAAACAAATACTTGCTCTTTGCTTCTTTTTTCGTTTTGTTTGTGGGCTGTTTCATTTTTTTCTCTCTATGTGTTTTGTCTTGGGTTGCTCTATTCTTTGTTCTTTTCTTGGGGTTGTTTGTTTGTTCTTTGTCTTTTGACTTCCTGACCTTTTCTATAAAGCTTGACATTCAAAAAAAAAAAAAAAAATAGGAAGAAAAAAAAAATCTTTCATGGTAGGTGGGAAAAAAACGATACCAAAGATAAAGAGATCTGAGATAGATAGAAATATTAGAGATGGGGTTTATTAAGTTTGAAAAATAAGTAAAAGGGTAGTTTTGAAAATAAATAAAATAAATTGATAAAAACATTTAACTTTATTTAATTAAATCAAAATTTAAACAAGTGAGATATAAATATATCAGTAAGGGGTGTGTCAATAACTCCACTCTTGTTTTTATCCATATTTATGGGTGATTTGATAGAAATACCCTTTAAATTCTTTTCTTGACTTCTATATACATCATCTTTAATTATATATTTTTTTCTCTTTTAAGTTTTCTCTCTCATCAATTATTCAATTTCAAGTGAAACTCCCATCAATTTTAATAACTTGAATCTCCATTGACATTTTCTCTCTCTTCATAGGTTTTTCTTGTTTATCTCATTCATTTGTGTTTCCCTCTCTACAATTTTCTTTCTTCGAAAAGTTGTTCTCCTCACCGTAACGATTCCAACGGTATATTATAGGCGAAAATTTGATATTGTTTCCCCTCAAAAGTCATTTGAAAATGTTTACAGAAACTTTATACAATGAAATGTCAACATAACTACACGATGCAATATCAACATCATTACACGATGTTGATATTTCATTGTGTAAAGTTTCTATAAACATATCCCCATTTGAAGATCTAGAGAAAAAAAAAATCAACGACATTCGATCCATCAATGGAGGTTTGTTCACGGACCTCCAACAGTAGAGGTTGAAGTTGAACAAACCTCCATCACATACCTTCATTGATGGAAATCTAACAAACCTCCATCAATAAAGATCGATGAAGATGACTAAAAAAAAAAAAAAAAATCTTTATCTCACATGTCCAAAAATCATTTGTCTTGGATAAAAATAGTAAAATTATTGAGAAAGGACATTTTTTGAATACGCCTCTAATTTTAGGGTTATTTATGGTTTTAACCCTAAAACAAAACTTCATTTATTGAAATGTTTCCTTTTAACTAGTTTCAAGTAGGCTATCTGATGCACATAGTTGATCACTTTAACAAATGTTTCCTTTTAACTAGTTTCAAGTAGGCTATCTGATGCACATAGTTGATCACTTTAACAAATGTTTGAGATTTGTTTTTGAAATGCAGTTTGTTAAAAACTCCATGCCCTCCAGCTTCTTCGTTACTTACAACAAAGCGGGCAAGTCTCCAAGGGAAGTCTTCACCGAGACCCACAAAGAACTCGTCAAATCCGGAGGCGAGTGGCTAACCTACACGTCCCAGTCGTGCTCGTTCGTAGCTGCACTCATCGCCACTGTTGCTTTCCCCACGTCAAGCACCGTGCCAGGCGGGATCAAGGAAGAAAACGGCATGCCAACTCTGGAGAACCAGATAGCATTCAACATATTTGCCATCGCATCACTTGTGGCTCTCTCCTCCTCTGTCAGTGCTGTGATCATGTTCCTGGCATTACTAACGTCTAGATACCAAGAACAAGATTTCGGTATGGATTTACCGAGAAAGCTCTTGGTCAGCTTAACTTCGCTGTTCGTGTCTATAGCTTCGATGTTGGTATCTTTTTGTTCCGGGCATTTTTTCATTCTCAAAGACAAGTTGAATTTTAATGCATTGCCTGTGTATGCTGTGACGTTCTTGCCTATAACAATCTTCGCCATTGCACAGTTCCAACTCTACTTTGATGTTGTCTGGGCTGCATCTAAGAAGGTGCCACAGCGTAGCCCTCAATCCAGTACTCCTATTTAGACACACACTTGTACAGTTTTCGTTTATGTGTCTCCTTCTCGATTAATGCTTGCCTTGTTTGTTTCAAAGTTTGTGTGGCTTATAATTAAGTTTCCCATGTGTTTGTATTGATAGTGGACCGATATTATGTTTTGCTCGTTAGAGATTTGTGATTATAATTTATAACTTTATAAGCAATTCTTTTAAAAGATTGATTTCTTGGACTTTTGAGCCCAAAGTTATGTAGCACGGATACGAATACGGGTATGGGATATGGATACGGCACGATACGGGGATACGGAAAATCTTCAAAAACTAGGATACGGATACAGCAGGATACGTCAATTAAAATAATATATATTTATATTTAAAAATATATATATTTATATTTAAAAAATAATAATAATATATGAAAACATATTTGATAATTCATTCAAAATAAAAACATATTCAAAATCCAAATAAAACATGTCACATAACTACATAAGTCATAATAATGTAACATATTACATGATCCAAATCAAACATGTCACATAAGTCGAACGTATTATAAAATCCAAATAAAACATACGTCACATAAGTCATAACATATTACAAAATCCAAATAATACATAAAAAATTCATAAAACATATTTTAATTTCCTAATTAACTTCATTATCATCATTCATATTGTTAAAAGATATAAATAATTCGCCTCTAACTCTGGTTCATAAAGAGAAAGGTTTGCAATCTCAAATAGCCCGGTATTCTCCATGTCAATGGAATCAAAACCAAAATTTCCTTACAATTTCATTTTGACTCTTAAAATTTTGAAATTATAATTTGACCCCGTTTTATACTAAAATAATTATAATATTACCCCAAACGTATCCTCTAAGTATCCCATAAGTATCCTCAAAGTATCTCCCAAGTATCCCCCAAGTATCCTCTAGTCAAACTTGTGAAAAAGTCAACGGATACTCCATTTGGCGTATCAGATACGTATCCTAAAGTATCCGGGAAGTATTTGAACTGGATACGAGTTCGATACGAGTTACCTCCACCAAATGGAGTATCCGTGCTTCCTAGGCCCAAACCATCAACCTAACCCAACCGAACCAAAATTATGTTGGGTTGAGTCAATGATCGAAAAATCGATAATGTTCTCGATATTTTCTGTCGATATTTCCGTTTCTCAAGGGTACCATATAGGGTATAATATATATTCTTTTCGTAAAAATATCCTGAAAATTTCCAGAAATATCGTGGATATTTTCATAAAATACCGATATCGATGAACATGTAGTGTATTTTTACGTAATATTGTGGATATTTCCGAAAATATCCGTAAAATATTCGATATATTTTTGTCAATATAAAGTGAGAAATATATGATATTCCATAATGTTTTAATCTATTTTTTATGTTTATTTTTAATAATTAAACAAATTATGTACTCAAATAGTCACAATTTGCTTGTTATTTGTGCTAATGTTAATGGATTCCGAATCAACTATATAACAATCTATATCTATAATTTATTAAATCATGTTGTAATTTCTTTTCTATTATTTTCATCAAGAATCTCATTATTATTATTTTTTTCCAAACAAGATTCTCATTTTTTTTTTTTAACTGCTTGTTTATTTAAGAAAGCCTCAAAGGCAAAAAGACCAACAATACATCAGTATCCAGAGAACAAAAGAAACAACACCCAGAATTACAAAACCAGAATTACAAAACCAACAAAGAAACTGATCGACAAGCAGATCCCCACAACCAAAACATAAACCAACCAAAAAAAAATTGTGGACACAAACATAAGTCCCGCCCTGATTACTACAAGCTCCCAACACCAAAAACCACCCAGAAATCTTCAAGTCCCCACCCCAACCGAAACAAACAAAACTTGATTCTTATAATTGAAGCATCAACAAGTCAAACATAATCAGGCACTCCATTCCAGCCTATCAATATTTGAAACTGCTCCCTCCTTGGCTAAACTGTCAACCAGCGAATTGTGAGCTCTTGGTGTATATTTGATGAAGATAGAATATCTTGACAGATGCATTGTTTAATATCGTAAATCAGCTTAACATGACTCAGATTTCCCACACCCCCTCCATTGATCCATGTCACAACCAACTTAGAATCATTAAATATTGTAATTTTTCTGTCCTCTGAGAACTGACAGGAAACTATCAACATACACGCACGATGAATTGCCATAACTTCCGCAAGAATTGAATCTGCAACACCAATAGAAGCCGAGAAAAGACACAAAATCCTACCAGTTGAGTCTCTAAGTGCACCACCTATGCCAGCCAAACCCGGATTTCCTTTTGAAGAGCCGTCAACATTGAAAGTAAGATCAGATCCCACCGGAGGAATCCAAGCGCCAGAGCTATTACTTTTTACCTTATTTTTGTCTGCACACCTCCCTTCAATATCAAGAAGCAAGATGGTTATATCCTCTGTGGAACCACTCCCAAAATTTTTAAACCACCAGGTCACCCTAAATTTCACCAAATCTAAAGCCATTGAAAAAATCGCTTGCTTCCCACTAAACACTAAATTATTACGATACTCCCAAATAGTCCAAACCAAAGCGAAAAATAGTATCTTCCAAGCTCATAAATTGGGTTTCGAGTGACATAATCCTATCCAACCTTCCATCCAGCTACCAACCGATTCATTGCAACAAGTGCTTATACCCCACCAGCCCATCGCCATCTTCCACAGTCTCCATGACCACTCACAATGAAGAAATAGATGGTCAATCGTCTCAGGCAACTTCCCACAAAATGGACAATTAAGATTTGTCAAAAAATTCATGCCAAACCTGTTAAGAACCGTCCGAACTAACAGCCTTCCTTTAAGTAATTGCCACACTAACAATTCAATTTTTAGAGGGCATAAACCCTGCCATAGGAAGGAGTAGGCATCAGAATTGCAATTACTGTTAGCACTTTCCAGGCTTCTCCTAAAAGATTGGACCGAGAAGAGACCATTCATGCTAAATGACCATACCAAAGAGTCCAGGATATCCTTTCTAACACAGATACTACTTAAAGCAAGTAAGAAGCAGCTCCATTGAGCTATTTCCCAATCAAACAACGACCGTCTCAATTCCACATTCCACACCCAATTCTGATCCACGAAACTACCATAATCTCTAACCACTCCATCTTTGTTAGCAGCCAATGCAAAAATTCTAGGAAAAGCCAAGCTCAAAGGAACATTGTCCCAACATAAATCCTTCCAAAAACAAATTCTCTCACCCGATCCTACAACCACCAAAAAACCTTTCTTTATGATGTCGTGAGGACGGTTGTTCTCTTTGAATAATCTGTTAATTGCCTTTACAAAGAACGAAGTGGACTTCAACTCAACTCCTTCCCATAGTAGACCATTTATCTTTAACCCATACTTAGCACAAAGTACCGTTTTCCACAGGGACGATTGTTCCTTTCCAAACCTCCATAGCCACTTTGCCATTAAACTAACTCCCTTATCTCTTAGCCTACCAATCCCCAGACCTCCAAATTTTTTTGCTTTGCAAACCGTATCCCAATCCACCGCATGAACCTTCTTTTTCATTACGCCATCATTCCAAAAGAAATCTCTTTGGAGCTTTTCGATTTTCTTAGCCACTCCCACTGGGATGTCGAATACAAACATAAAAAAAGTAGGGAGACTAGAAAGAACGGCCTTTATAAGAATGAGTCTTTCTTTCACCTTCTCTATAACCGGGGACCAGTGAGTTTCCTTATTAGGATTCCCACCCAACGGCAAACCAAGATAGGTAATCGGTAACGCTGACGCCGAACATTTGAAAGCACAAGACCATTGCTCATCCTCCGGCCTCTTTTTTCCCACCTTAACCAAACATGATTTTAAAAAATTAATTTTGAGTCCAGAAATTAACTCAAAACACCTCAAAATTTTACTAGCATTCAATAGATAATCCATTCTCGGATCAATGAACAACATTATGTCATCCGCGAACTGGAGATGGGTAATGTGAATCTCATCATTATTGAAACCAATTCCTTTGATCAATCCACCCACCTTAGCTTTGTCCAACATCTTGCTCAAAACTTCCACCACCATGTTAAAGAGAAATGGAGACAATGGATCACCTTGACGTAGACCTTTCCTTACCAAAAACTCTTCAGTAGGACAACCATTCACCAACACCGACATCGAAGGTGTTGTAATGCACCCTCTCATCCACTCAATCCATCTTGAGCCAAATCCCATCTTTTCCATAACCTCAAACAAAAATTCATGATCGACACAATCATATGCTTTCTCGAAATCCAGCTTGATTAAAAGCCCACCTCTACCATTTTTCTTCCAAGAGTGAATAATTTCATCAGCTACCACAAAACTGTCAACCAACTGTCTACCCCTTACAAAAGCCATCTGATTCAGACTGATGATCGTATCCATCACTCTCTTTAGCCTATTTGCCAATACTTTTGCAAGAATTTTGTAAGCCGCCCCCACAAGACTAATAGGCCTATAGTCTTTTAGTGAAATTGGGTTCCTCATCTTCGGCACCAGTGTAAGGAACGTATGGTTTAGATGCCTCACACCCAAGCTGTCCCCGTAAAATTCCCCAAAAAAACTCATAAAATCATCCTTCACCGTCTCCCAATTCATTCTGATGAAATTAAGATTGAGACCATCTGGTCCCGGCGCTTTGTTTCCATCAAACTCGCATAAAGCCTTCCACACCTCTTCCAAAGAAAATTCCTCTTCTAACCTCTCACGTTCAGCAGCTGGAATTTGATTTAGATGAAGATTTGTGACCCTAGGTCTGTACCTGTCCTCCTTCTTGAAATGTTCCTTGAAAAAACGGTAAACCCCTGCTTTAACTTGATTTGGTCCTACACACAAGCTTCCATTTATAATTATTTCCCCAATAGCATTAATCTTTCTCCTCATGTTAGCCATAAGATGAAAATATTTAGTATTCCTATCACCTTCTTTCAACCATTTAACCCGAGAGCTCTGTCTCCACTTTTGTTCCTCCTGTCGAGTACTCATCCACAGTTTTATCATACAGTTTTTCCACTCAGCTGTCAGACTTTCAGACCACCCATTTACCACAGCCTTTTTTTCAATCTCATTAAGTTCTTCTTCCCAAATCTTTGTTTGATCACCTGAGAGCTTCCTCTCTTTATTCCACAACCGAATACATTTTTTAACAGCCTTAGTTTTCCTCAAAATCCTTACACTAAACGCACCTTCACCCGTCCTCTTCCTCCAAGTATCCTTGACTTCCGACATTAAATTCTTGTTATCCAGCCAATCATTTTGAATTCGAAAAGGTTTGGGACCCCAATTGAGTTCAGAACCACCTAACAAGATCGGGTTGTGGTCCGACAAACTTTTGCACAAACCTTTTTGATAAATGTTTTTTTTTAATATCATGATTTTTTTTTTTTTTTGGGTTTTTTTTCAACAAGAATCTAATAATTATTTTTTGTCTTTTTTAAAGTACATGCCACCATCTAAAGAAGATAATTTTTTGATCAATTTTGTATCCATGAGTATAGGGATCTCCAATTATCAATTCTACACAATTTACTATATATGAAAGGATAGTGGGAAGAAATCAAGAAACTTTCGTGTGGCACGTTCGTGATTATATTAAAAATTATTCAAAATGTATGTCATGGTATTGGTATTGTATGAATCAAAATGGTAGTCACACTATGTTTAAACCACTTAGGTCTTCGTTTTCGTATAAAATTTTGTATGACTTGTATGATACAAACTATTAAAGACTGAAGTTTTAATGAAAGATTTTTAATTTTTATATAGCTAGCTCATATGTACATTATATTTATACCATATAATTGTTAGATATTATGGGTATTTAAAAACAAATGTGTTTATTTTATTTTATTTTATTTTATTGCTTAGATTATTGATTATTAAACTTTTTGTAAAAGTTTCATTAATTTTTTTTTTTTTTTTTTTTTTTATGTTTTTAGCAGAATTTCCATATTAATTTCCGTAAATATTACGTCAATCCGTCGATATTGATATTTCCACCAAATTGTAATACCGATATTTTTATAAGTTAGATATGATTGAATTTTTTTTTAAGAGCGACAATATTTTCACCACTGTAAAATTGTATGTATATTCCACAATTTTATTTTATTTTTGCAAAATTCTAACACTACCCTTAAATACGACAACTATATTAAAAAATTAAATAAACTATAAATACACCCCACGTATCATTACATGTATAATATCTTTTGATTGAATTATTAACTATTTATTAAATAAAAAAACTTAAATAGTGATTATTTAAATTATAAATATTATCTAACTATTATAAATATTTTTTCAAGAATATAAAACAATTTGACATGATGGGGTTTGCTCAGCTGGAGGATTGACAGGACGATTGCCCAATTGATACGTCTGAAGGAATCAATGTTGGGGGATCCTTAGCAATTCATGCAAGAATTGGTTATTGGGGGTCTCTAGAAAGACCATTTTATAAAATCTATGAGAAATCGAAAAAGATACGGATGCTTTATTTATGATCAAGTATAGATGAATACTATATGGTAGTGGTAGGAAATTCTTTGGAACTGAGTCAGGGTATTCAGGAAGAACAGTTTGTTCCGACTCGATATTGTCAAGAATTCCTAACTATTTCGTGGGAATAGGTTCATCTTCAAAGTATTTTTCCCTTCCAATATTTTTCTATTGGAGCTTCCCTCATTTCTTTTATCAAGCATAATGATTGTGTAAACCTCTCACACATACATCATTATGGTCGAGAATCGTTGTCACCGAGAATTTAAGTTATTATTACATTTAATTTTATCATGTAATATAGGTTAATTACACTTAGACCCCTTGAGATTTGGCCTTCTTACACCTAGATGGAGAAGTTTGCATATTAAACACAAACATCCTTTAGATTTATCGGAGTTGAAGCTTTATGTTAGCTTGACCCATTTTAACTTGAGAAATGTCCAATGTACCCTTGTAAAAAAATAATAATGAATATAAATAGCATGAAAATTTTAAAAAAATAACTAAAAATATTGCAAAAATAGAGCCCACTCTCACAAATCACCATGGAGGGATTGAAGGCCATAAGAGTGGCCTCTGCAATTCACAATGAAGGCCACAACAAAGTGGCCACTAATAGTATCATTACTATGGAAGAAGCTTATGCTTCCTCTATTATAACCAAATAGAGCTGCGTGTCGACTCTATTGAAATCAGTGGAGGCGGCCACCCCTCGACATTTCAAATCCAAACACTACAAAAAAAAAAGCCTATCAGTGACGAACTATTTCCGACGGCACTAATTACTGTCGGAAAAGGTACCATTTCCGACGGTCATTTCAGTGCCGTCGGAAATGAGAAAAAAAATGATACCTCATTTCCGACGGCCTAAAAGCCGTCGGAAATAGTCTTTTTTCCGTCGGAAATAGTCTTTGTTCCATTGGAAATGAGGAAAAAGTAATACATTTTTTCCGACGGCCTAAATGCCGTCGGAAATAGTCTACATTTCTGACGGTAAATGGTCTTTTCCGACGGCTAATGCCGTCGGAAAAGACCAATTTTTTATTTTAGTGTTAAAATCATATTTTTTATATAAAATTTCTTCAAATAATTCGTACAAATAAAAATTTCATAATTTATTTTTTCTTGAAAAATAAAAAGTTAGATAAAATAATTATATAAACTCTATTTCGTATTATGCATTTAATACACCTGATTTTCCCTAAATTGCTATCCGGACAATAACATACATGTGCAAAAATCAAGAGTGAACACTTTGATACAACATAAATACACAAAACATTTGTCAGGATTATGATGAAGGGATTTGTGAGATATTTATGTCATTCTTTAGGAACTCCTTCTTATTATATATAAGCATTTTTATCTTGAGAAATTGCCCGATGGTAAAATATCGACAGTCAACTGCCGGGAAAGTCACATAGGGATGTCAAGGAACATTACAACGCCCTCGTACATGACATTTGCAAGATTGATTCGGGTTGTGTCAAATTATCGAGTTATGCCAATGACTTGTGGGACTTTTTGTGCCGTCGAAAAAAAAAAAAAATACCGCTTTTCCGATGACTTTTGGGCCGTCTGAAAATAGTCAAATAAGCTGTCAATATTACCCACTTTTTTAACAACATAAAAAGTGTCATTGGAAATGCTAAAATTTAATTCGAATTACTTTATGGACACATCTTACTAAATTAACTAAATATAAAATATAGCAAAATTATTAGTAATCACAAGAACATTTAGTTATTTTTAATTATATTTAGTGACACTACTATATCAGATTTTTTAAAACAAACTCTAATAATTTTAATAAAATATTATTTTTAAAAAAAATATCTCAATAGTTATATTTAAATAGTATATAAAAAAATATATTTATTTAGATATTATACGAACATATCAATAGCTTATATATAAATAGTATGCAAAACATATCAAATATAAAGTTATAGCAAAATGGTAAAGGTAACCCTTTACTATCATCCAAGTCATGGGTTCAAACCACATGAATTTCAAGGAATTAAAGTTGCTGTGTGACGTGGCAGGTGTTGGGTGACGGATGACGTGGCGCGTAACGGGTGACGTGGCGGCTGTCAAGTCGAGTCGCACCATTGTTTTTTGAAAATTCGACTATTTCCGACGGCTTATTGCCGTCGGAAATAGTGGTAAAGCCGTCGGAAATATAAGTAATTTTGACCACCTTGAATTACTATTACCGACGGTATTTTCATCTTTTCCGACGGCCATGGCCGTCGGAAATGGTAGTATTTCTGACGGCTCGTCAGTAATTAGTTATTTCTGACAAGCGTATTTGCAACGGCCTCCGACGGCTTTTTCCCGTCGGAAAAGCGTATTTCCGACGGTAAATGGTCTTTTCCGATGGCATTTAGCCGTCGGAAAAGACCTTTTTTTTTGTAGTGAAAATTATTTTCATTCCAACTAAATTCACATATATCTAAAATAAAACACTTTAAATCCATAAAAAAACCAACACATCAAACCCACAAATCATCATACTAAAGCTATGTTTGAGTTGTTTTGCTTAAGAAATAATTCGTTTATAGCTTAACTTAAGAAATAATCAACTTAAAAAAAAAGTAGGGAGGTGTTTGGTAAACTAAAATATAAAATTGCTTATATTTTGAGAGGATGAAAAATGTATGGAATGAAAGGACTAAAATAGACATTAACCATGTTAAAAATGAAAAAAAATGAAAACATTAAATATTAAAAATAATTATAATTATATAAAAATTATTTATATATTTATAATATGTCAAACAACCGGAGGTGGATCGGTCCACCTCCGGAGACGGCGACGATGTCAACGTCATCAGACGTTGACGATGTCAGTGTCGTCGGATGTCGATGATGACTACATCGACGTCACTAGAGGTGGACTGATCCACCTCCGGCATTCGAGGAGGTGAGAGTCTCCTCCATAGTTGGAATCCTCCAATGCCTGATAGGCTATCATCTTCTCTTGGAGGAGGAATGATCCTCCTCTAGAGACACCGACGTCGTATTCGCCGTTGTTGGCAGAGGATTAGTCCTCCTCCATCATCGTAAATAGAGAAGCTTCACCTCCTCCGCAAGAATGGAGGAGGCAAACTACTCCACTACGGAGGGGATACTGGCGACGTCGGCGTCATCGGAGGAAGTCGGATCTCCTCCAACCTCTAACTCTAATGGTGGCCACCACCATTGGCAACCATCTAGCAGTGGCCCTCTGTTCATAGCATATATTAATATTTTGTTTTTAAAATATTATTGTCCTTTTATAAAGATAATATAGGTATTGTGGACATTCCAGAGGTGAGGGGCTAGCTTTTGCAATAATCAATTTTCAAAAGCTACCCCAACCAACTTCTTAAAAGTTTATTATTGGAGAAGCAGATTGTGAAATAAGTTGATTATGGTGTTGTAAGGTTTATAGTTTGTGTTGGCATCAATTCCATATCGAAACGTGTTTCTCTTGTAATGTTTAGTGGTTAGTATATTGAAGAATTAAGAAGACGAAAGATGTCTCAACCACAATTCATTCAAGAAGCCGGCTTTTAAGAGATTCGTGCATCATTGTTCAACAAAGGTATTAAAGGACCTCGTATCTCTTACAAGGCTAGGCACACACACACACATGGCATACTTGTGTGTTCCTTCATGATTTAATTTCATTTATATATCACTTTCACACACTTGGCAAAATATGCTCATGCATTCATATTATGTTGGTAAACTTTGTGTTTTGCATTTTCTAGGACTATGTCCGGAAACTAGCATATGTGTGTGTCTTTGTGTTTGTATGTTTCCATATTTTTGTATTTGGACTTGAATATGCTCTATTATGATTCCTTATTGAGTTCCGGTCATTTCGATTACTCATTCATGTAGTTTCGAGTCCAAACGATGTAGCTACGCTACTTTTCGTTCTCATTCGTTGAGTTGACTTCATCGTCGTTTTTCGAGATGATTTGTCAACCATTTTTTGAATTTGTGTAGTCTTCATCATGCGTAAGAGAGTCACGATTCGTAATCCGAAAATGGATTCGAAATCAGAGTTCGGATGCCCAAGATACGGGCTGAAGAACCGAGGGAGTGCGCGAGAGGGGCTGCTGGACTTGAGGGAGGCCGTGGGCCCCACGGCCAAGGGGGCTCTCTGCCCCCGTGAGGCCCACGTGCCCCCCACGGCCTGGGGTGATGTGGCCTCACACCATTGGCCTGTTTTGGCTCTTCTCTCTCCTCCTATATCTTCCCTCTCTCTCTCTCCATTTGAATTTTTAAGAAGAAAATTGCAAGTTTTCCCGTCAGAATTTTCTCCCAACTTTTCTGAACTTCCAAACATCATATCTTCCTCATCCGGAGTCGGATTTGAGCGATTCAAATTGAAGATGTTCGTATTTGAGTCCTCTATCATTTCCAATTGGTTTGGTAGCTGTTTGATCGAGTTTTTTTATGGTTCCACACTGAAATCCGAACCAGTTCGTGAAACCAAGGTATTGGACTTAACTTTGGGATTTCTTTCTTTTTAACCTTCCATTTGCTTGGGGTTTCTTTTTCTATATCTATGTTTATGTTTGGTAAAAGCTATTGAGAAAGATAGCTTGATTATCATTCTAATTGAAAGTCAATTTATGGACTAATGTTGACTAGTTTCTATGATTCTAGGTTTTACATATGTTTGTGAGTTGTATTGTGATTAGAATGGCATCTTAGGTTGTTTGGAACTTGATTGAATTAATTTTGTGATAAATGACCTTGAGATTTGATTTGATCCTTTGATTGATGAAATCTAGGATTTGTGTATTTGTTTGTGATTTAGAGAAATCTAGGTTTTGATTGATGTAAATCTCAAATCCTTGCTCTATATTTTTTGCTAGAATATTGATTGATTTAAATCTCATATATCTAGCATTTAATTGTATATTGATAGCATCTTGAATTTGTTCTTCATGAATATATTTTGATTCAAGTGTTGTATGTGTGAATGAGACTTTGAGCTTATGTGTTTTGATGTTTCACATGCTTTAGGTTTTATTCGTGTATTTTGCATCTAGACTTGATTACTTGTGATATCACATGTTTAGGTCTATTTGTGCCATAGAATGTATTGATCACATGTTCTATGTTGATTTGATTGTTTGCATCATTTGCATTCACATGATCACACTAGGAAGTCCTTGTAAAAGGCATGAAGTCTTGGTTAGAGTCGGGGTGACTCGGATAGCCAAGCAAGAAGTCTTGCCTAGAGTCAGGATGACTCAGATAGGTAAGCAAGGAGTCATGGCTAGAGTCGGGAGGACTCGGATAGTCATGCATGGGAGGCTCCCTAGAGGCAAGAGTGCCTTAGATAGGGAGTTGGCTATTGTATTGGTAGGCCTAGGAGTATGGTTAGACATAGACTCCGATGGAGCGGGGTACACGGGAGGTATATGCACTCTTGAGGAATTTCTAATCTACCATTGATGTTGGTTTTGTGTGGTGTCCAATATATGGTGGTTTCGCATCATTGAGGGATTTCACACTTTCCAATAGGGTTGGGTAGGCTTAGACTTCACTAGGTTAGGTGAGCTAAAGATTGGTCACTTTGTGAATGTTCTATGTTTACTTTCCAATAATATAGTACCCAGTGGTTGTAGTTCAACCCGTGGATGTTTCCTCTTTGGAGGTTTTACCACGTTAAAAAATCTCTTGTGTTAATTCTTCCTATCTCTTTCTCTTATACTTTAATTGTATATTTTATTATCTTGATTCATAATATTCACGTGTGATGTATTGTGAAGCAAGACTTTGTATAGTGTGGTTTGTGGATTCATTCTTTTGATCATTTTTGTATCTATGATTCTTTTGTATATTGTAATTTTTGTATAGTGATATTTTGATCACTCTTGTAACTCATTGAACATCTATTGAAATACAAGCTTACTTTGTTGTTGTGTTTATTTGTTCTTATACCTCACACAACTAGATGATATACTTAGACCTTGCTCTTATGATTGTATTCTTGTATTGTCTATGTATGTCTTCCTTGGCTTATTTTGTTGTGTGTAAGGCTACCTTGAGGGATAAACGAAAGTTTGTTCAAGAGATTGAAAAAGGTGTAAAAACCTATTCACACCCCCCCCCCCCTCTAGGTATGCTTTAAGCAATTTAACTACGTTTGTATACTTTCAGGTGTATTTACCAAACACCTTATGGGTCTTATATTATTAAATAAGTGATTGTTTCTCTCAAGTTTAATCAACCCCAAACATAGCATATATCATTTGAGGGAGGCAAGTGCCAGTGGATGATTCCACTGAAAAAGGCTAATGTTGGCAAATAAAGTTGATGTTGGTGGATGAGCCAACTATGTTGGTAGATGAAGAGATGGAAGGTTGGGTCTCTACCATCAAAACCCAACACTTTAACAATAGATCAAACCCATAGAAACCTATACTGGCCATCTTAATATGTCATGTGGTGAGGCAAATGCTAGAGGAGGATGTCGCTAAAGAAGGTTGATGTCGACGAACGAGGCCGACGCCTATAGACAAGGCAGTGGTGTTGGAAGGGGAGGTGGAAGGTAGGGACTAGGGAGTGTTTAGTGGGAAGTTAGGGTTTTGTTAAAATAAAAAAAAATTAAAAAAATAAAAAAATTGTAAGATCCTAGATCTTCGTTGGCTTGACTCCATTGCAAAACACTCTTTATTTGTAATGGTTAGTTGCTTAGGTGATTCTTGGTGAAAAGAAGCTTCAAAGAAGAAAGGCAACTTCTCATGCAAATATCGTCTTCAAGAGGAAAAACGCTTACTTGGATGCTAAGGTATCAAGATACTTCTTCCTCTTGCAAGGCATAAGCGCACACACACACAATTCATTCATGTGTGTCCCTGCATTATAGTGCAAACATTTGGTATAACACATTCACACACTTATTGAAGTATGCACATGCATTTGTTTCATATTGTCAAACATTGTAAAATTGCATGTTCTAGGACTATTTCTAGGAAATGGCATACTTGTGTGACATAGTGTTTATTTGTTTGTGTTTCTTGTATTTTGGACTTGAACATGATCTCATATGATTCCTTATTGAGTTCCGGCCATTTCGGTTACTCATTCATTAGATTTCGAGTCCAAACAACATAGCTAGGCTACTTTGCGTTCTCATTCGTTGAGTTATCTTCGTCATCATTTTCTGAGATGAATTCTCAACCTTTTGTCAAATTTTCTTAGTCATCATCGTGCGTGAGGGAGTCATGGTTCATAATTAGAAAACGGATTTGAATTCAGAGTTCGGATGCCCAAATACGGCTGAAGAACGCGAGAGGAGCAGATTGGCCGACGGCCAAACTTGGAGGCCATGTGTAGGACATGTGGGTCACACGGCCAGCATGGCCATCTGGCCACGTGTGCCACACGTGGTTGTGATGTGACACAAGTTGATTGGCCTCCCCTTTTCACTCCCTTTCTTTTTTAAATCCTCTCCATTCCCTCTCATTCATTCTAAGAAGAAAAATTGAAAAATAAAGAAGAGCAGAATTTTTTCTCACAAATTTTCCAATCTTATTTTGATCATAACTCTCTCATACAAACTTGAAATAGAGTGATCCAAAAGCCAAAAATGTTGGTCTTGAAGAGAGGAACAAACCCCAACATTTTTAGAGTTATTTGATTGGTGATTTTTCATAGTGAGCTGATTTCAGTCTATGACTCAACTTTTGTATGTGAAACTTCTTCTTCTCACTTCATCTTTTTATCATCTCTTTTAATCTTCCTAATTGATAGATGATATGTGTTTAGAATGTTGTTAGATCATATTCTAGGGGTGGTTGATCTATTGATTGTTGAGTTTTAGCCTTGTGATCTCAATTGAACATATTTAGCTAAACTTGACTAAACTTGAAATTGATTCTAGAAATGATATATATGATGTGCCACATGATATTTTCTAGGTTTAATTTCATGATCTAAGAACTAAGATTTTGTGTGATATATTGAATATTCATATCTTGTTCTTATTGATTCACATGCTTTGATTTCTAGATAGATTTGTGATTGTGTGTTGAAAGCATATTCTAGATTATCATTGAACATGTTCATAGAGCTTGATTGATCATCTTGCTTTATTTGATTGTGCTTGCATCATTTGTATCACTTAGATCATTGCCTTGTGGAAAGGTTGAAGTCTCTTGTTAAGGTGAGTGAAGCCATAATTTGAGCGAGAAGACTTGGCTAGGAAAGTGTTCCGGATAGCCAACCAAAAGTCTTAGCTAGGAGTGTGATACTCCGGATGGTTGAGCTAGGGAAGCTTGACTAGGATCTTTGTGATCTAGATAGCTAAGCAAGGAAATCTTCCTAGAGGCTTGAGAGCTTTGGATAGGAAGTTGCTTCTTAGAGGTGAATGACTCATCTTGGATAGGGAGTAAGGAAGTGATTCACTTGGTCTTGTGGATAGACTAGGAGTTGATTGCATTGAGTGTGTATCTCTTTCTTTCATAATGAATTGCTTTCCCGGTGGTTGTGGTATCAACTCATGGATGTTTTCTCTTTGAGGTTTTACCACGTAAAAACAATTGTGTCAAGTTTCGTTTTTATGTTTCTTTATCTTCCATATTTTTTTATTGATTACACCACTTGTATATTGATTTTCACATGTGTTGGTTAAATCAATTCAATTGTAAAGATTCATCAAGTGTGCTTTTAATTGTTGTATTCTGCATATTTTTGAATATTAGAAGAATTTGAGCCTATATCTATTCACACCCCCCCCCCCTATAGGTATATATTACACTATATTGCTTAAAGGAATTTCAAAAAAAAAAAAAAAAAAAAAAAAAAGAGTTTTTTTATATTATAAAATTGGCAAATTGCACTAATTTATCCTTATTATTTGTATAATTGCACTAAAACTAGAACAATTGACATAATTATACAGACTATCTCTTGACCATTAGTAAACCATTAGTCAACCAAAATAAATGGGATAATACCAATTTTGTCCTTGCCCTTGTATTTGTATTTTAAGAATAATAAATAAATACTGTTGACCTCCATTAATGGATCTCTATTATCTAGATCTCCATTTTACATTGTTGATTAATGGGGGTGTATTGGATTTGGATTTTAATAGACAATTTTGGGAAATAAAAGTTTAGTGGTATTGAATTGAGACTTTTTAATAAGTTAGATAAGTCTTGTAGTATTCGATTAGGACTTGTAAGATTTTTTTTTAAAAAAAGTCTATAATATCTGGTGGTATTGAATCCAGACTTTCAAAAGGTAACAAATTGTCTGGTGGTATTGGATTGAGATCGAGATTTGTAAGATTTCATGACAAAATATATTGTGTCAAACTTTTAGTTATAACTATAAATAACAAGATCCCAAAATTGTCTTGCTCTATCCCATCAGACTTTTCATGTAAGCTCAAGACTTTTATCATCTTCAAAGAGTCACAGAGAAACACACAAGCCCCTCTTCAATCAATCTCTCAACAACAAACAATCTGCACTTTCTTTCTTTGCATTTATTATTATTTATTTTTTATGATTTATGTAAATTTTTATGAGATTATCTTTGTATTCGTGATTTGTTCGATTTTGAATTCTCTGGAAATGATAGAATTAAACTTTGTATGATACGAGTGAAAATATATATATTATATACGCGTGTGTCTAAATACAACCTAGAGGGAGGTGAATGGGTTGTTAATCGATTATTACCAATTTTTCGATTAGTCAATATTAACAACAAATAACCCAAATACACAACAAAATAAATCAAGTGTAAAGTGTGGAAATTAAAGAACACTTGATTTTTACGTGGAAAAACCACGGGTTGATATGTGCGCCACACACACGGTCCTCGAATCCACTATATGTAATGATGATTACAACCCTAGGTTGACCTCTAGTCACACCATTCTCGATTACTAACCCACCACTACTACTCGCAGGCCTTTTATAGCGAACCTAGACCAACCCTAGACGACCTCTATATGAAAAGAAGATTACACTCTCAAGTGAGCACCTCATAATCTACCCGTAGATCTTTTACAGAGGAGCTAGTACAATGCTTGTCCAACTTCACCTAGAAGCCACAAGACTTTGATTCTTGAAGAGAATTAAAAAGTCTAAGTGAATATGGCAATAATGTGCACAAATGCAAAGAGTGCTAAACTAAACACTAGATGCTTAACTAGATGTAGATAATGCAATTTAACATCCTAGTTATCAAACAAGCCTACATGAATATACATAAGGATTCAATTAGATGCAAAGAGATTCTAGCAACCTAATTGTCAACAAACAGCACATAAACATTCAAAAGCTTAACTAGTTGATTAAAAGACAATCTATCAACCTAGTCAACAATAAATCACACAAGAATGTTTATGACTTAGCTTTTAGGCAAAAAAGACCTAATCAATTAAGCTATCAAAATACAAACCCAATCATGCATAAGTTGTCATTAAATATGGCAAGGACAATTAATGCAATCAATGAATCCTAATCAACAATGTCTAAATGCAAAACATAAAGACTTAGCTAGAGAGCAAAATGGTCATAAATGCTAGCTATCACAAACAACACATCTCAATCAATAAACAAAGTCTCAAACATGTTAGAAATAACATTAAGCAAGGAGACATGCATTTAATTAACAAATAAATGCTAAACCTAGGCAAACATATCATAAGAATGAAACGAGATTCTAGGACATGTAAAAATTACCTAGTCAAGGAAAACAAGAAAATCCATGCTTGGATGATGCTAGGAAGATGCTAGATGCTCATGGGAAGATGTTTGGTTGAGTAAAGGTGAGTTCTTGGGAGCTTCTCTCTCTAGGATATGGCTTCCTCTCACTTAGATTAGTTTTTGAGCTTAAAAACACGAGTTAGGAAGAAGAAGATGTATAAATAGTAGCCTTAGATGAAGTGACGACGTTTTGGAAAAGTGTCCAAAAACCAAGCAATTCTGCGCCCTCATTCTGCTGCCGGTGCCCACATAATCAAGGGCACAGAAAATCAACCAGACATACTAGTTTTAATTCGACGCCCAAATTCTACGGTTACGGACCGCATAATTTATCCACAACGCACAAATCAATATTTGAGCGAGCCGAAACATGACCAAACGACATTGAAACCTTTCATATGATATACCGTTGGAAAGGTATAGAAGTCTACTTTCTATTGGAATAACATTTCAATGTCAATAGAAAAATTTATGGTCAATTGAGTGACCAATGGTCAGATTCGGATAACAGCTGAGATGCCCTGTTTTAGTGATCATTTTGGAGATTTCAAAACCAATCCAAACGGTCATGAAATATTACGAATAATATACCGTTGGAAAGGTATGGGTGTCTAGTTTGTCTAGAAGTTTACAAAACTCAATTTTAATCTTTTTATAAAAAGTTATGGTCACAAGACCATACAAAGGTCAGTTTTTAAAAAACATTTAAATCATTGAAATCCAATCTTTTGAAACTAGACACTTTACTCCAAATAACCAAACCAAATCTAACACTTATCCAAGAGAAGATGTGACATTATAAGTGGTCAACCATCGCGCTAAGACATGCACACCATCGTGCAAGCACAGACGTTTTCGATTACACAAACGGAAACGAATTACACCACACTTAAGACTAAGATGAAGTGCAAGTGTGGTTGTGAATAAATAACATGCATAGGAATGGATAACATCATGAATAATCACCAAGCATGTGACACACAAAAGATATGCAATATATGAAAATGCATAAGTTTGATGATAAAGCATGTAAGCACACAATTAAGAGAAACACAAATGCAATCTTATAAATGCAATGAAAGTGTGTGTGTGTGTGTGCTAAATGACATAGATGCATGAATCAATGAAACACACATTTATGGTAACAAATGCACGATAGATAAATATGCATGCAAGTGTGTGTGTGCACCTAATCTCTTCAAGAATCAAGGTCAAGTGATATACCTTTTGAAGCTCTAGATCTTGAAGTCACCGGGATACTTGGAAGCTCGCCTTGATAATCATCAAGATGACCTAAGCTGCCCATTACACACTCATCCCCAATGTGGTATGCCATGAAATAAGCCAATCAAAAAATAGAGGTCCTTACAAAGAGCTATAATCCCCACTTTTAGGTACTTTCAAGCTCTCACTATGATTTTTAGCTTTCTTTGTGGTTTTCTAGGTCTGGCTTTTGAATTTGGAACTAGAAATGTTGTATAGTTTGTATTTATGTTGTGGGATTCAATGGATTTATATATAGATACAATGTGTTTAATGAAATGATGGTGAGAGTCAAAGTTTTGTAATTTATGCATTTGATTGTTTGGTGGTTTCATATGTGGTTGTTTATGTAAACTACACTTGGGTTTTGTTTTGTGGGTGTTTTGGTTCTCTCTCGTGTATTGTCACTTACTTTACCCAAAATTTTGCTACACTTATTGGGATTTTGATCGAACCAAAATTGGTATAATTTTGGCCATTATTTCCTTCTCCTTTTGCTTGATTCTCGGGCATTATCCCATGATTTAATTGTGTAAATTAAGTGTTTTCAGGTATTTATAGAGTTCAGGGGCATTGAAGTAATATTGGAGAAATAGGGGCAAAAGTGTAACTATTGAAGGAAGATTGAAGTTATCATAGATATGGAAGAGATCAGGGGCTGAATTGCAATTTGCCACTTAAGGCAAGCGAGCATGCCACGTCACCAAGAACAAAACGGCGCATTTTGATGGGCTTTATTAGCGTACCCACATCAGATGCTTAGCACGCCCACCAGCAACCTAAAATAGTGGCCCGTGGCCCAAGTCACTCATGTGCAACTGCTAAACGTACCCCACGCCCTTGCTAAGCGCCCCCCAAAAAGTGACAAAACAGCCCAAAACCCCTCATTAGTGATGCGGTGCGTTTTGAGGGGTGTGGGCCTCCAAACGCACCCCAATTTTCTTCTAATTACACCCCGATAAGAGACAAAACATCAAAGGCTGATTGCACCCCACTCCCTTGCTAAATGCACCCCATATCTCATATTCATCTTCTTCTCCCTTCAGCATGCAGCAGCTATTAATGCCTAAAAACCCTAACCTTTTTCACGTCACTGATTCTGGCGACTAACGACCTACCGTCAGTCGATTTTCGGCCCAAATTAACGGTAATGAGGACAGCTGCCTGATTGCAATCTTTCCAATGCCCCAATCGATTGAAATTCCAACCCCCAATCATGCCTTTTGGTCGCCACTTGTCACCCCTAATTGTCGTCATTTTGCTCATCGTTGTCACCATGGCAATAAGGAGCTGATTTCCACACCTAATGATGTCGCCATTTGGGTCACCACTTTGGTCGCCATTAAAGAGTAGCGATATCTCCTCTGTTCAAATCTGATTGGGTGTGCAAATTACAAAATACACCCCTCTTGAGGACTAAATGGTAATTTGCCACGGTCATGGGTGTTTTGGTAATTTGCCACCCGAGACCTAATTTGAAAATCCTATAAATTCATCATTATTTTCCTTTTTTGAATAACTCTTGGACATTCTTGACAACCAAGAAACCTCATTTCTACCATTCATAATCCCTCCATTTCTCTCATACCTAAGCTAAATATCTAGATTACCTTCCCCAAATCATTCCTTTCTTCCCATCTTCTCCACATATCTCCTTAGTCACTTTCCATTTGACTCCACCTATCTAGGTACATCCTCATCATCCACTCTTTACACAAGGAGCATCAAAGGCAAGGAAAGGATCAAGCTTACAAAAGGAGAACCAAGGGTGATTTCCTAATCTTTTACTTGCCTTCCCTTTAATTGTAATATGTGTAATTAAACCTCCTTTTCTAGGGTTTTTATGTGAGAACATTTTGATTGGGTTTTGCTTCAGCTTTAATATATATTTAATCTCTATTTGTGTTATATTCATTTTATAACTAGATTCTATGCATTATATGATTGACATGTATATCCACTAGTTGATTATACTTTTGCTTAGGATAATTTGTTATATAATCTTGATTGGATTGACAACCTTGATGGATTGAGAACATAGTGATTAGGATAGATTGTCAGAGGGTATATCAACCGCGATTATCTAAACCGTTAATTGTAACAAACCGATCCCGCCATGACCTTCTCTCCTTAATCGGTTAGACATTGTGGTGGGAAGATGTTTAGGGTTCATAGTAATGGTCTAAACACATTCTAGAAATCAATTGGTTAACATTTGTGAGGTTGGCTCATTAAGATAGCTTGAGAAGCACTTCCTGTAATCCACTTGTGATCCCATTAATTCCCTAGCAATTCCCTTAATTGTTTATCCCATATATCTCTTATCTAGATTTCTATCTATTTTATTAGTTTTATTAGTTTTATTTTACATGTATATTTGATGGCTTGACAAACCATACAACCATCCATTGTTTATGTTTTATTTTATCGCATTTATGAATTGTTAATTTATTCAACTAATTACTCTAATTCCCTGTGGAACTAATCCTGCTTGCCACTTTACTAATTTTACATCTAAGTGGTGAAATCGGTTTTCAACACGAACATATTTAAAAACAATCATTTTGTTGAGTACCAACGACGGCTCATCAAAATTGGCGCCGCTGCCGGGGAATTAAAGCAATTGTTGAATCAATTAACTTTTCTTTGTAGGTTTTTATTAATTTCTAGTCTTTTAGTTGTTTTTAGTCTTTTTAGTTTCTTTTTACTTCTTTGGTAGTTTTTGTTTCTTTTGTTTCAGGATTCTATGGATTTCTTCACGGAATATCAAGGGCCGAGCTACGAGACTCATAGGAATAACTTTAATATGGATTGGTGGATGAATCAAGATTCCTCCTCATCATACCAATCAAACACCATTGATGATGAGAGGAAAAATTTCATCGAGGATTACTTTCGAGAGAGCGAGAGATTCCAAGCTTCTCAATGAGAGACCATGGAGTTATTTCAATCCGCACAACAAACACATGAGAAGAAGATGACCAACCATGTGGTTTTTAGTTGGCCAGATCAATCACTAGAATCGGTTTATCCAAAGTAAGGGAGGACAAGGAGCCGTGTACACGCTCTTGTACAAGTATATGAGAAGGGTGCGGAAGTCAAGGAAGAACCGTCGAAGACCTAAGAGCGATGCACGAAATTTGAGGAAACGTTGTCTTTGCTTCAAGAGAAGTTATTGGAAACCTCCCAAGGGAAAGAAGAATTGGAAGAAAAATACAACTCATGATGAAGGAGTTTGAATAAAAGGAGGCCTTGGGAAAGGTGGAGATTGAAGAGCTTGAAATGGAAAACAAGAAGCTCACTCTTGAAGTAAACTTGCTCAAAGAAGAGAATAGTACCTTTCGGAGGAAGGTAGGAGAAGTCTCCAACAAGAACAAAGAATTGGAAATACAAGTTGGAAGACTTGAAGTTGAGAGGAATTCCACATCAAAGGAATTCGAAGACCTTGCAAGATTATTTGAAGAATTTGAAGAAGAATGTGCAAGGAAGACAAGGAAATTGCTTATGGAAGTGGAGTGAAAAGCGAAAGCTTTGGAAGAAACAAAGGAATCACTTGGTAGGAAGGATGAAGCCTTCAAAATAGTAAAAGTCAAGGAGTGTGACTACATTGTCTATTTAGACAAGGTGGAAAAAGAGGTCAAAGCACTACAAATGACGCAACATCAAAGGCCACATAGTCACCAACCAAGAGGGAGTTTTCTAAACCATCCTCCTACTTGCTATTTTTGTCTTCAAAAAGGACACTTCAAAGCTCAATGTTTTAAATTTCATAAGCACAAAAAGAATGAGAAAGTCTAGGAATAGGAAAAAGCCACCTAGAGTTAAGCAAATTTGGGTAAGAAAAGACTTGGTTAACCAAGTTAGACCCAAAGGAAAAGAAAAAGGGAAATCAACTCAACTTGTTTGGGTTGCAAAAAAGAACCAATTTCCAAACTTGGTAAAACCTCATTTAGTTGATGACACCCCAGCACAAGTACATAATATAGAAAAATTCTTTTTGTGCATTTTATTTTTATGCTTAATTTGTTTAAGTTTATGTCTTTTGAATAATTGGTGTTCCAAGCTCTTGTTGGCATTTGCATGTATTGAGTATATATTTTTTTTATTTGCTGGAACTTTCTAATGTGCTTAGTGCTTGTGTAGATTTTCTATTGCTTCTTGAGGAAGCAAATGTTGTGTGGCTTGTGCGTTGAAGCAAGGCTCTTTATCTCTTGGGATGAAACAAAGACAACTTGCGAGTCTTTGAGGGACAAGCAAGCAAAGAGTGCTCATAAAAAGGGCAAGGGCCTTATCCTAAGGAAGCAACATTTTTGGAGTTTGAAGTGTGGGAGCACCATGCCAAGTCTTGCCTAGACGTTAAATCGTGCGTTTGGTGGGAGGCAACCCACCTAGGTACAATTTCTTCCCTTTCTTTGTTTTAATTTGTTTTATTTCTTGCTTTTTAGTTTCTTGCTTAGAATAAGGTTGTGAGTTGTTTGTGATAGTGGATTTAGGCTTGAATGATCACATATTTTGTCCAAATGGATTGTGATGATAACTCTTGATGAACTTACATTTCTATATCTCTTGAGTTGATTATGAGCATATAAGATGTTATGGAACCACTTGATTCCAATCTTTGGGATAAATTTTAGAATGGACATTGATTGTGTTTTTGAAACTCTTTGATTATGGATGTGTGTTGCGCCGCGTTTACCGGTTTATATGCCCTAAAGACATTAAGGACAATGTCTAATTTAGGTTTAGGGGTGTGTACGTAACACTGTCTCTTGTTTGCAATTGTGTGCAAATATTTTGAGTCTAAAATTTTGAAAACATTTTGAAAATCTTGTGATAATGCCATGCTTGAGCATATTTTTCTTGTTAAGATTGTGCATTGTGTGTGCGAGTAAGGAATTGTGCATCTTTGCCTTGCTTAGTTTAGATTAACTTCATGACATTTAGGGTTGCATTAAGCAAAGCGCGCTAGTTCTTTTCTCTTGATGTTAGAGTGAATATTCAATTGTGCTTGAAGGTTAGGAATTAATAGTGGAGACTTCCTGTGAGGTTCACAAACACGGCCTTAAAAAGCGTATTTTGAGGGAAAGTTTTCACTCTTTAAACACTCATTCAAACACACACATTAAGCATATTTAAAATGTCTCATTCGCATTTAAATGTTGTTTGCCATAGAACATATGTATTTATTGACTTTGTGGACAAACCTTTAGAGATGATAATAGGCAATGCATGTGAAAAACCACCAAATTGGCCTAAATACTTTCAATCCCTCTATGTGTGTGCTCCATTGCCCATTTGAAGCCAAACACAACTAAGCTTTTCATTCATGAACCACATCAACATGAACCATATAGCCTAAACACTAGACTTACCTTGTACCAAATGGTTTGCTAAGGCTTAGGGGTTGAATGTAAGCTTTAAGGAGTATGAAAATGTAAGGCGTGTACCTAGGCAAAGTTGTATGTGCAAACACATTAAAAAGATAAAATGCAATGCTTGAAAAGAAAAGAAAAGCAAGAAAAGAAAATAAAAGAAAAGCAATGCAAAAGAAAGAAAAGAAAAGATGAATGAGGACAAGTGCCTAGATGGATTATGTGAAATTAAATGAGCTACTCCATGAAAAATTAAGAGTAGAAAATGCACAAAGTAAATTGTAAGCTTGGACGCCAAAGTGTGGTTTATGCAAGTTATAATGAGCAAATTGTGCTTAACTTAGAATGTATGCCTTAGTGTGACCATTGGGTGTTTGCAATCAATTTTTCCTATTTATTGACTCACCACTCACCTTAGGCCCCATTACAACCAAAATGAAAGACCTATTTGATCTTTAGGGATGTCCACTTTGGAAATTTTGGTTGATGCATGTTTTTTCCGGTTCATGGTTTTCAATTCCATTCATGAGACAAATTTTCAAAAATTGTGTTTTAAATGATCATGTGCAATTATATTTGATATCTTCAACATAAACTCATATTGCATATGGATTGTGAGTGAAGCCTAGGAATCTGTGCGAAAATGAGAGAATTCGGTGAGGATTAGATGTCGAGACGAATTACATTCTTTTCCTAATGACACTATAGTCTTGAAGCTTTAGCATCTTGAATGTAGGATCGCATTGCATGCAATGTGTACTTAGAGTGGCATGTCTTTAATCTTCATTTAGCATATCTTACATGTATATTTTTCCTAATGAGCACAACGTTGGTTAAATCTCTTCACTTTTGGTTTTACAAGTTGAATATTGACTTTTGAGTCCTTTACAAAAGAGTCGGTGCTTTAATGTTGATTATTTGATTTTTAGACGCATGTCCATGTGTGCTTATGTTTGTTTTGCTCGAGGACAAGCAAAAGATAGGTTTAGGGGTATTTGATCAAACCAAAATTGGTATGATTTTGGCCCTCATTTCCTTCTCCTTTTGCTTGATTCTCGGGCATTATCCCGTGATTTAATTGTATAAATTAAGTGTTTTCAGGTATTTACAGAGTTCAGGGGTATTGAAGTAATATTGGAGAAATAGGGGCAAAAGTGTAACTATTGAAGGAAGATTGAAGTTATCATAGATATGGAAGAGATCAGGGGCCTAATTGCAATTTGCCACGCAAGGCAGGTAAGCACGCCATGTCACTAACAACAAAATGGCACGTTTTGATAGGCTTCATTAGCGTACCCACGTCAGATGCTTAACGCGCCCACCAGTAGCCCAAAATAGTGGCCCAAGTCACTCATGTGCAGCTGTTAAACGTACCCATGCCCTTGCTAAGCGCCCCCCAAAAAGTGACAAAATAGCCCAAAACCCCTCATTAGTGATACAGTGCGTTTTGAGGGGTGTGGGCCTCCAAACGCACCCCAGTTTTCTTCTAATTACACCCCGATAAGAGACAAAACATCAAAGGCTGATTGCACCCCACTCCCTTGCTAAATGCACCCCATATCTCATATTCATCTTCTTCTCCCTTCAGCGTGCAGCAACCATTAATGCCTAAAAACCCTAACCTTCATCACGTCACCGATTCTGACGACTAACGACCTACCGTCTATCGATTTTCGGTCCAAATTAACGGCAAGGAGGACGGCTACCTGATCGCAATCTTTTTGACGCCCCAATCCGCTGGAATTCTAACCCCAGTCACGCCCTTTGGTCGCCACTTGTCACCCCTAATTGTCGCCATTTTGCTCATCGTTGTCGCCATGGCGACAGGGAGTTGATTTCCACACCTGATGATGTCACCATTTGGGTCGTCACTTTGGTTGCCATTGAAGAGTAGCGACATCTCCTCTATTCAAATCTGATTGGGTGTGTAAATTACAAAATGCACCCCTTTTGAGGACTAAATGGTAATTTGCCACGGTCATGGGTGTTTTGGTAATTTGCCACCCAAGACCTAATTTGAAAATCCTCTAAATTCATTAATATTTTCCTTTTTTGAACAACTCTTGGACATTCTTAACAACTAAGAAACCTCCTTTCTACCATTCCTAACCCCTCCATTTCTCTCCTACCTAAGCTAAATATCTAGATTACCTTCCCCAAATCATTCCTTTCTTCCCATCTTCTCCACAGATCTCCTTAGTCACTTCCCATTTGACTCTACCTATCTAGACAAGGAGCATCAAAGGCAAGGAAATGATCAAGCTTACAAAAGAAGACCCAAAGGTGATTTCCTAATCTTTTACTTGCCTTCCCTTTAATGGTAATATATGTAATTAAACCCCCTTTTCTAGGGTTTTTATGTGAGAACATTTGGATTGGGTTTTGCTTAAACTTTAATATATATTTAATCTCTATTTGTGTTCTATTCATTTTATAACTAGATTCTATGCATTATATGATTGACATGTATGTCCACTAGTTCATTATACTCTTGCTTAGGATAATTTGTTATATAATCTTGATTGGATTGACAATCTTGATGGATTGAGAACATAGTGATTAGGATAGATCGTCGGAGGCTATATCAACCACGATTATCTAAACCGTTAATTGTAACAAACCGATCCCGCTGTGACCCCCTCTCCTTAATCGGTTAGGCATTGCGATGGGAAGATGTTTAGGGTTCATAGTAATGGTCTAAACACATTCTAGAAATCAATTGGTTAACATTTGTGAGGTTGGCTAATTAAGGTAGCTTGAGAAGCACTTCCCGTAATCCATTTGTGATCCTATTAATTCCCTAGCAATTCCCTTAATTGTTTATCCCTTATATCTCTTATCTAGATTTCTATCTATTTTTTTAGTTTTATTAGTTTTATTTTACATGTATGTTTGATGGCTTGACAAACCATACAACCATCCATTGCTTATGTTTTATTTTATCGCATTTATGAATGTTTAATTTATTCAACTAATTACTCTAATTCCCTGTGGAACGAATCCTACTTGCCACTTTACTAATTTTACATCTAAGTGGTGAAATCAGTTTTCAACACGAACATATTTAAAAACAATCATTTTGTTGAGTACCAACGACGGCTCATCAAATTTATGTCATAAAGCTTGTAATATGTAAATGTTATAAAAACATGAATTAAAGACATTGATTTATTGACATTCGTTCTCTTATATCATATGGGCAAAACATCCAAGATTGTTGGATGTAATCTCAAACCGAGTATATGACTGTCATATACAGAAGGATTCAGTTTGAGACGTGCATCTAAAGAGTACGTAAAGATCAAATAAAGCTGGGTATTTTGTTTGTGGTTAATCTACAACTGTGGTCCATTCCGTAATGAACGGTGGTCTTATCCTAGACTACTCATATAGTGACATGGGAATGGAGGCACCTTATATGATGAAATCATATAGGATAGGGCCACGATCTTATGAATCTCTCACCAAGATTCGTTAAATGAAGAGATTCATATATATCGATAAATGATGGTTGTATATGGGTGATCTTAATCCTGAGTGTCTTACTGACTCCATCAGGTTGGATTATGGCTTTTGACATACCATGGGTATCAATAACTCTGTATCTTGGAGTCATGGTTTAACTTGTGGCTAAGATGATTTGAACACAATAAAGGAATCCACTCCTTCTTGCAAGAAGTAAAGGAGTAGTTCCCTTAAGGGTTGATTCGGGGCTTAAATAATTAAGAGTGCTCTCCTTCTTCCGTTATGGAAGATAGGATATAATTGTTCATTAGAGAATCAATGGTATTTAAAGGAAAAGATATAATTGGAGAGGTATAACGGATTTTATGACCTAGCTGTAATTATGAACTACTCATGGAGAATCATACCATATGTAATAGATATATCGATGGACACTGAGATTTCAGTCTATGTAATATGTCTGCAAATTCAAGAGTGCTGCCTTGGGTTTTTAGTGGATTAACTCCAAGGTTAATAATCATGGAATATTAATTAAAGAGTTTAATTAATATTTCTAAGTATTATTGGAGCTCAAAACTGTGGGTCCATTAGGTCCCCTTACTAGTCCTTTATGGTTAATGGTAACAAGGGTCACGGTTAATTAATTGGATAGTCCAATTAATTGTGTTACGAAATTGACACGAATAAATTTAGGGAACTAATTAAATAATATGATTATTTGATTAGTATATATTAATAATTGAATTATATTAATAATTAAGAATTATTAATTATTTAATTATTAATAGGAGGTTACAGGTTCGAACCATGATTGATACATAGAATTAAAGATAATAAAGATTATTTTAAATCCTAGAGGTCAGAGGTTTAAGTCCTAGTGTTGACCAAAATTAAAATAGGATTTAAAATCTTATTTTGACTTGGACAACTAAACCCTAGGACCCTGATATAAATAGATACTTATTAGGAAACAAAAGACAACCTAAACCTAATATAGAAAAGAGAGAGGTGCGGCAAAGGCAAAAAGAAAAAAGAAATTTTTTTTTTGTTTCTCTTGCAGGTAGGGGTGGGCAAAAAACCATTAAGCCGAACCGAACCAGTCCGGTCAGTTTTTTTTTCGGTTTTTTACTATTAACCGATTCGGTTCAGTTTGTTTTTTAAAAAACTGATATTTCTGGTTCGGTTTTCGGTAGGGATGGCAATTAGACCCAAACCCGTGAGTACCGAACCGAACCGCATGGGTCGGGTCGGGTCGGGTCGGGTCCGGGTCCTCATATTCGGGTTTCGGGTCGAGTCTGGGTCTAAATTAAAGGACCCGTTTCGGGTCTGGGTCGGGCATGGGTCTGCTTAAAAACCCAGACCCAAACCCATGGACCCAACTATTTTGGCATTGTATATAAATCCCTCCCCAAACCTAATTGTTTCTTCTTTTCTTCTTGCTGCCGCAGACCACAAACTCACAGACCATTCTCATTTCTCATATTTTCTAAGTGTCAATTCTCAAACCTTTCCACTTTCCACAGCTCCACGCCACTCACCGTCACCGATCACAACTTCTGAATCCACATAACTCTCTCTACCTCTTAAACTTGTTCTTTATTATATTGCTCTCTGTTCGTTTTAGTATGCACCCTCTTACCAATCCAATCAATTTGTTTCGATTGCTTTGGATTTTTATTGATCTCATTGGTTCTTTGGCTTGCTTGCTCGATTTAGGTGATGGGTTGGTAGATCTGGGGAGTGGGAATTGTATCTGATAGCTAAGATATGAGAAATAAAAATTTAGGGATTTTGCCTCTTAATATTATTTTATTGTTATTATTATTTAGTTTCATGAATTAGATGTTGAATCACTGACCCAACATCTATGGAAAAGAAGAAAAAAAAAATCTGAAGCTCGTAATTAACATTTTTGAATTGCAAAGAACTTGTGCCCATTCCTCACTGGATCCGCATGAGAACTGACAACACCATTAGGTACAATGCAAAGCACAGGCACTGGCGCCGCACCAAGCTAGGGTTTTAAGATGGATGAGTTGCTCTTTGAGCTTTTTGGTTTTTCATTGTTACTAGTTTACTCTTATTTGTAAGACTTGAAATGTGGGATTCTGTTTTAAATTTTGAGTTACAGACATATTGGTGTTTCAAATTTATGGTTTAGACATTGTCTGATTTAGTACAATGTGAATGTGATATTTTAAGTTGAAAAAAAAAAGATGAAGCAAGCATATTTTAAAGGTTTTATGGGTCCGTGGGTCTACCCGCGGGTCTAGGTAGACCCACGGGTCCAGACCCGAACCCGAACCCGAACCCGAAATTTTTTATGGGTCTGGGTCTGGGTTTGGGTCTGGGTCCAAATATTTTTGATGGGTCTAGGTCTGGGTCTAGTAGGACCCAACCCGAACTCGACCCATTGCCATCCCTAGTTTTCGGTTCTAGGGTTCGAACTGAGAACCGGTGTATATAATGAAAAATCCCTAAATTTTTTGAACTCTAATGAGTGATGATGATGCCTTTTTAGAGTCTGCCACTTTATACCACAAAAATAAATTTATAATTGTTATTCTATAAAAACAAACAAACAAACAGTCTATTTAAACTACTAGATTGGCTTTGGTTTCTAGGAAGGCTAATTGTGGAAACCGTTTCAACTCTGGATGCCATCCTCCACAGAAACATAAGACATTTATATGAAAGCAAACATGAAGCCCGTTCTACTGTCCAACCATGAGCCATATATTTCAGGGTTGACATTTAAAGTTCTTTAAATAAATCTATTGCTACAATAGAACAAAGTACAAAGTATAAATTGTTACTAATTCTTCCAACATATTGTTTTGTAGGATTTCAAAATCTAACGAAAAAACCAAACCGAACCGAACCAATTCAATTGGTTTTTGATCGGTTCACACTTTTCAATTTTATCGGATCGGTTCACTTTTTCAAAAACCGAATATTATCGGTTTTTTATCGGTTCACTTGAAAATTGAACCGATCCATTAAACGCCAACCCCTACTTGCAGGGGCTGGCCGAATTGAAGGATAAGGCAAAGGGTTGTCTTCTTGATTTCTGTAAACCTCCGTCTAGTCCTGTTTGCATCCGTGACGTGCCCACACGCAAGTTAGCAGACCGCGGGTCATAACTCGGAAGGCTTTGTGGTGAAATTGGGATCAAATTTTCAAGAAAACAATCGGGTATACTTTAAGATTTTTTTTTATTTTTTTTATGAACATGTATATTCAAAATCCGGTTCATCTAGATATAAGTTTTCTAAAGGAAAATTTTTTAAAACCCTATATACATTCTGCTGCTATTTTAATCAAAACCCTAATTTTTCCCTACAACACTTTATTCAGGTTTGCACACTAGTGATTTTGTTTTCATTCTTTCATATGAATATGTCCAAATTCAAGCTTTCACAGACATGTTTCCCTTTGTTTCGTTTTATTTCCTAAACCAAAATCATGTGTCAAAAATTTTAAAACAGCTTGAAGACATGGGCTGCTGTTTCGTTATACAGATCTTCAAATTATATGAAATTTCCTTATATGGTTAATGCAAGTCATGTATCCTGATATAGTATATCAGACAAATTTATATATTTTATATCAAACACTGATTGCATAATTCAGTGAAATACACCACAAATTCAATCACTTAATAATAGTGTTGTTCGAAAGTAGTGAACCGAAAAGTCCATTTTTTTTAATTAACAATCCATAAACGAATACCAGTTTTTTAATTTATATGAAAGTTATCTCTTGAATTCTTAGGCTGCAATACGACCAATGCAGATCTCTTGAGTTCTTATATGAAAGAGTGCAGATCTGTTCAAATTACAAGATTGATCTCTTCAAAAAACTAAAACAATATTGAAAAAAATCTCTCTCTCTCTCTCTCTCTCTCTCTCTCTCTCTCATTTATCTTGTCGCCGGTGAGAAGCAGCGATATCTTCTGCTGAAAGGAGATTGGCACTCTTCTTTCTCTCTTGCTTCTCTCTCTCTTCTTTCTCTCCTACTGGGAGGGTTTTGGTTGGATGCGGGCTACGATTCGGCGCTAATCTCCTCCATTGCGAGGAGATCGACGCTAGTAATGGTCGTTGTTAGATGATGATGAATCTGTCTCAACTGAATCCATGTATCTCTCTCTCTCTCTCTCTCTCTCTCTCTCTCTCACAACCTTTGGGTTTGATTTGGATTTTTCAATTTTCATTTTTATTTTGGGATGAAATGAGGGTTTTTTCTGTTGATTTTCGGTTTTGATTTGGTTTTTTGGTATGACTTTTTCTGGGTTTTGGAATTTGAGATTGATGATGGAAGTTTTGATGATTTCATTTTTTTTTTTTCTAGTGGTGTTTGAGATTGAAGATGAAAAAAATGATTTTTTTGTGTTGATTTTTGGTTTTCAAGAGGATTTCTCGCATGATTTTTTTTTTTGGGGTTTTGGTATTTGAGATTAATGATGAAGTTGGGATGATTTTCTGCTATCATTTTTTTCTTTGTATCTAGATTGCTGGTGTTGAATCTAGATTGGTGTTGGTGTTGATGATGATATTATGGGTTTGGTGTTGATGATGATGGTAATGGTGATGGTGATGAATGGTTGAATTTGATTTTTTTGTTTTAAATTTTTTTTTTTTTTTTTTTTTTTTTTTTTAATCTCCACAGTCTATGTCTTAGATGGACAGTGGAGATTGAATTTTTTATTTTTATTTTTTTGCCTTTTTTTTTTTCTTTTGGCTTGTTGTTTTCTTTTTTGCTTTGTAAAATATCTTTTAATCTCCACCGTCCATGTTTGAGACGGATGGTGGAGATCCATTTAAGAAAAAAAATATATTTTTTGGTTTTTTTTTTCAAACCCATTTATCCAGAATTTTGAAGGGTAAAAATGTCTTTTAGCGTGAAAATTAACTTTTTGGACAGAAAATCTAATAGTATGGTTGAAAAATGACAAATAGTTTTATTTTTAGGGTGGAAAACGATCATTACTGAAACTAGAGGGGGTAAAGTGTCTAATAGGGTAAACCTCATGGGAGGAAATGATTATATCCCTTAATAATACTGATTTAAAATGACAAATTTGCCCCTTTTCCGTTACTGACTAACTTAGTCAACAGGTCAGAGAGTATGTTTGTGTTATTATGAAAATATCATCGGTTTTAGTGTAATTATGTATATAATCAGAGTAAGTTAAAGCAATTTTCCCTTATAAAATTAATGATTTTTTGTTTTATAAATTAAAGTTTGAATGACTAAAATATCCTTCTAATGTAAAACAATAACAGAAGGCTGTTAAGTTTGAGGGGTGTTTGTATAGGCATGACTCGAACTCATAACCTCCTGGATGTATTTGTGATTTGTTTACTATTGAGTAAACCTTATCTTATTCAAAACTCCCACACTTAGTTATCTATATGTCAATAAAATCATCAAGACCATTCCAAACAGCAAATTACATACGTTAACATGGCTTTTCTATCGTTAACTTTTGGTGCAACCGTTTCTGTAAAAATAAATAAATAATAATAACTGTATGGGATTGCTTTACAGTTGTTTTGATGCGGGCACATGAGATCTATGAATAGAGCTAGACAGGTAGAATCGTCGACCTTTCGAGAGATCTGGAAAACAAACAAGTAAAAAGGAGCGATATGGGTGGTCTCTTGGGGGATTCTCCGCTCAAGTCAGTAATATATTCGTTGAAGATAGATATTGTAAAACGAAATAACGAGTTAATTGAAAACGCTATTATATCGAGTAATTAAATAATATATCAAACCATAGAGCTCTCGTTGAGCTTGTCAAGCGCTAGTCGAGATAGAGTTTATCGGTTTGGTATGGTAACAAGAGCATGGCGTTAAATGTTTATATCGAATGTATGATATATTTGGTCTAGATTTAATGAGGCCAATGATCGGAGCAGAATGGGTTGGTAATTCTGGTGGCCGGAGTAGGTGTTTTGGCAGAGTTTCGGTTTTCGCTATAGTATAGCCTGTATATGGAGAAAATTCAGAACCCCTTCTCTGTGAAGTAGTGGTCCTATTTAGTAGCCTGTGAGCTAGTGGTTTGATCGATTAAGGGAGCTGATTCCTAAGATATCACCTCCTGATATCATGCGATTACAATCGCAAACCAATTCAAATTTTGAATCGTGGCAGTTACTAATATTCGATAACCACCAGACCTAGTCAAATGAAACTTCATTCCTAATAGGGTGAAATCCATTTTAGTCCCTCTAGTTTGACTTATTACATAAACTGGTCCCTGGTTTTCAGCTTTATCTTGACAAGTCCCGTTAGTTTCCAAAAATTCATATTTCAGTCCCTGCCGTCCAATTCCGTTAGGGTTCCGTCAGATCATTAAGGGTATAATGGTAAAAGAGGGTTAAAATTAAAAATTGATTTTAAAAAATAATAAATAAATATTAAAACTAAAAAAAACTAAAAAAAAATTAAATAATAAAAATAAAAAAAAAAACACAAAATCCCTAGCCATCTGCCCATCTCTATCTTTCTCTCCTTTCTTCTCTCACGGGATTTGCCGGCATCAAAATCTTCATCTCTCTCTCTTCTTCTTCTTCTTCTTCTTCTTCTTCTTCTTCATCATCATCAAAATCCCTTGCCACCGTCATCTAACCACCGCCGGCATCAAAATCTCTATCTCTCTCTTCTTCTTTTTCTTCTTCTTCTTCTTCTTCTTCATCAAAATCCCTAGCCACCGTCATCTAACCACCGCCGGCATCAAAATCTCTATCTCTCTCTTCTTCTTCTTCTTCTTCTTCTTCATCAAAATCCCTAGCCACCGTCATCTAACCGTTCTTCTTCTTCTTTGTCGTCGTTGATTGGGTTTGGGTATGGGTGGTTTCATATGGGTAGAGTTGAAATGGTTGATTTTGGGGTATTTCGGGGGCTGCCGACTGGTGGTGTTGGGGATGGAGGTGGTGGCGGTGTTTGGTTGATTTGGGGGTGGTGGTTGAAGATCTAGGGTTTGTGAGTGGGTTTTTTGGGTTGTTTTTCTGGTAATTTGGGCTGTTTTTATGGATGTTGGCGGTGGTTTTGTGTAGCAGTTTGTTGATTTTTATTTGAATTTCATTTTGGATGATTTTGAGATCGGTTGTGGGTGAATTTCTTGTTAATTTATTGTGTTTTTTCGATAACAGTCTTACTTACATTTCCAGAATTTTTTCTTAATTTTTTTTTTAGCATTTTCATCTTCAATCTCTCAATTATTAGTGTTTAATGTTTCTACAAAATTAAAAGTTTGTTCTTTAAAACTGTGATAATACTGAGTTTTAATTTGGTCTGTCCAAATTAGATTGGTTTGGTTGGATCATTGTCAGAATCACTTTCTTGGTTTCAGGCTCTTTGATAGTTCAATGTGACACAGCTCATCATTCTCATTTTTTGGATTTATATTTGCTCACAATTTGGATCTTATTACTGTTGACTTTAATGGAGTTTTGGGTGTAAATATTGTCTTATGAAATCCATGACTCAGTACACATGCTTGGATTGAATTTTGTTGGTTACAGCCTTCACTGGGAAAATGTTGTTGAGAAAAACAACATCATGGGTTTCAAACCCCATCTCTGTTTCATCTCTGTTTCTTCTCCCACTGTGTTTTCTTTGATTCAATTTTTTCATTCGAAAAACAAAAAACAAATCATCGAAACGATGTATTTAGCAACTCTAAACATCCCTACAATAAATCCCCTCCATTTCTCTTCCCAGACCCAAACTGGGTTATTCCATATTTTGTTTCCAGATTTTAAAGAATTTTCTAGAATTTTTTTTTTTTTTTGGTTTGGATTGAAAAATATGGATTATTGATTCGATTTGTGGTTTTTTGTTTTTTTTTATTCGATTTGCTTTTCGTTTGTGGAATTTAACGGAATTTAGGGTTAGGGTTTTGTTAATGTTTTTTATTCATTTATTTATAAATTGTTTTTGTTTTATATTTTATATTTTATATGATAAATGAATTGTGGATGAGTGATGATAAAAGCAGGGGCAGCAGGGTCATTTGACCCTCTGTCCCTGTCAGATGTAACTTTATCGACGGAAATCGTGACAGAAGGACCAAACGAAACAATACTGAAAAACGGGGGACCAGTTTGTGTAATAGGTCAAACTAGAGGGACTAAAATAGATTTCACTCTTCCTAATAAGTTAAGCTTCTAGGTCTTGGTTGGGTCGACTCTTTATTGGGCTTGCTCCATACCAGTATTAGTAATCAATCTTGGGCCTAAGCCAATTTTTGGCAATAAAATAAAAAAATTAAAAATAGAAAATAAAAACCAATTGATTTTTTATACCCAAGACTTCTTTCCTTTGTTTCTACATTTCTATCCATAAATAATGAATTGAGTTCTTATAGGCATTTTGGATGCCGCTATTGAAATAGTCTTTCAAGCTATATTTTCGGCTACTCCATGTCTCCACCCATTTCACAATAATAAGGGTTAATTGCAATAACATACCCTAATATTTTGCAGTAACACAATTATATTGTATTTTTACGGGTTAATTGCACTAACTTACGCTTTATTGAATCTAGTAAGATTTCAAAAGGATGTCTTAAATTAACACAAATACCCCTTGCTATCAAGTCAATCCGTTAACTTTAATAGTTGATTAACCTTGACCTATGGAAAACCAAATATATCTCTACCACATCATCCCAAACATATAATATTTTTTAATTAAAAATTGAAAAAAAAAAAAAAAAAGATAATATATTGACCACCTACAGAAACATCCTCAATTCGCGGAGGAGCTTTCTCTATGAACTGCAGGAGGTCGATCTCCGAGATCGACAAAGATCTCTTCCTGTAAGTAGGAGATTGGCAAAGATCTCTTGTTTCCTTCAGCGGTAGAGCTCCATCGTATGTATATATCTTCTTTTTTTTTTTTTTCAATTTTAATTAAAAAAATATTTTATGTTTGAGATGATGTGACAAGGGTATATTTGGTTTTCTAATTGTCAAGACTAGTCAACTGTTAAAGTTAACGGATTGACTTGATAACAAAAGGTGTTTGCGTTAATTTATAACATCCTTTTGAAATTTTACTAGATTTAATAAATTAAGGGTAAGTTAGTGCGATTAACCCTATTTTTGCGTTTATTATAAAATCATACCATTGACTAGTTTGATTAACCACGAACTTAGTTCTGCTAAGTGCAGCAGAAGGGCAACATGTCTTTTCAGCAACATTTCATGGATCTCTCATGGAGGAGATCCCATATCTCCTCCATGGTGCCCCTCCCACTTTTTGTCCAGTCGTCTCACTCCCTCCTCCTCCAACCGTTTCCCCCCTCCTCCATGGATCCACCTGCCACTAATCCCACCTGTTTGTTTTGAGTTATGTTGCTCACTACTTTTTTTTTTCTTTTTCTTTTTTGTAGATTTTGTTGGGTTTTTGCTAAAGATATATATATATATTGGATGTTGAGATATTGGTAATGCAATTTTTGTGGTTTATATGAGATTTTCAGTCAATTTTTTTTGTAAGATACAGAACTTCATTTCAAAAGAAATTATAACAAATAAAAAATAAAATAAAAATAAAATAAAAAATCAACATCATCTTCATACATATCCTCAATCAAATTTTGGAAAAATTTATACATCCATATAGATGAGATTTAGATTTTATTTTCTCAAATTGTATAAGGTAAAGGTCCATAAGATTTTTTTATTTTTTTTGTAATTTATTTAATTATTTCAAATATTCATTTAAAGAATAATATTATAATCATTCATAAAAAATAGAAGGGAGGTTATTTTGAAGAATTCAAGATAAGTGGAAATTGCTAAAAATAACCACATATATTATGGAAAATTCGTTTTTAACCACAAACGAAATTTTAATTGTTAATAACCATGTTTTTGAGAAATTACTGGAAAGCCCTCATATAAAAATTATCCCCAAAACACTCTCTCTCCTTTTTCTCTCTTTTCTTTCTCTCTCCTCTCCTCTCTCTCCCCGATCTCTCTCTCCCCCTCAAAGTCACCACTGGCATGCTTTGAGGTGTCGCCGAGCGCCGATGTGCTTCTAGGCTGCACGACAGCGCCGTCGTCGTGCCCATGCCGCCATGCGCACTGCTGCTTCGCAAACCAAGGGGTGCCACCGTCGTCGTTGTGCTTCGCTGCCGTTGTCGTCGTGCTTCGCTGCTGCTACCGCCGTCATCGTGCTTCGCTGCTGCTACCGCCGTCATCGTGCGATGTTCGCCTAAGCTTCACGGCCGTCAAAGCCCCCCTTCGCTGGAGATGTGATCTGCAAAAAAAGGGAAACAAAAAAAAAAACCGAATTTGTGAATTTTGGGAATTTGGGGAAGAAAGGAAATTGGACATGATTTCAAGTTTCACATATTTCATTTTAGGCATGATTTCAAGTTTCAAATTTCATTCTAGTTATGATTTCAAGTTTCAACATTCAAGTTTTAGCCATGATTTCAAGTTTGAGGTTTTTTTTATTAAAAAAAAAAAAAAAAAAAACTAATTTCAGAGGTACTCTTGTAATTTACGGACATACATTGAAATTTTTTACAAAAGTGGTTATTAACAATTTAAGTTTCAAAAGCGGTTACTAACAAAAGTTTAATGTTTCAAATGGTTAGTTTTGGTTTTCTCTCTCAAAATAAAGTGTTAAGAGAACCTTAAATTTACCGCTAATTAAAGTAGTCAAAGGTAAATGCAAAAGTTGTGTTATTGAAAAAGTTAGGATAAGTTATTGCAATTATCCTTAATAATAAACACGGGCACAAGGTTGGTTCAGTGGTAAACATCTTACATGTGTACCACGAGATTACAGATTCGAGTCATTCCATATTCAAAAAACCCCGAATTAATGTAATACTAAAAAAAAATAAAAAAAATACATGGGCACGACTGTAGCCTGTAAGAGCATCTCCAAGGGGGCTCTCTAAACATGCTCCTTAGCTAAAATAGCTAGTGGGGATGGTTTTGGAGCACTCAAAGGGACTCTCCAAATGGTTCCATATTTTAGAGAACTACCAAGGGACTCTCCAAATGGCTCCCTATTTTAGAGAACTACCAAAGGACTCTCCAAATGTATGGAGCTATTCCGTGCTCTCTATCTTCTCTTTCTTATTATTTTAATATTTTTAAACTAACTTTTTTGATGTCAATTTTGAATTATTAAATAAATTTTTTATATTTTAAATTTAAAAAAATATTTAAATATTAATGACTAGCTATAATAGAAAGGATGGTTGGAGTAACCCCATAAAAGGTTGCTAGCTAAAATAGCTAAAATATAGTTAAAATTTAAAGAGTCCATTGGAAATAGTCCTGACATAGTTTCGGTTCGGTTTCGGTTCCAGTTCTGGTTCCGGTTCTGGTTCCACAGTTAGGTGGAACAGAAATCGAAACCGACCTTAGGCGGTTTTGATTCCGGTTTCAGAACCGTCGATTCCGATTCTGGTTCCAACGGAACCGCCGATTCAAAACCCTTTTTTTTTTTTTTCTAAGTCACATGATGTGATGATCATCATCTTCTCAACTTCTCCACAACTTCACCAGAGTACTAGACAATCCAGACCTGCAGACCATCACCATCACTATCTCCAAATCTCCAACATCCAAATCCAATGACCCAAACGGACAAACACTAACCTAATCCATCATTTTAAAACCAAAAAAAAAAAAAAAACAAAAAAAAAAATTAAAACATAATTAGAAAGGCTGAAAGCTGCTCTTTTGGATCTAGAAACCCTCAAAGACTCAAACCCATCATCGATCTAAGATTCTTCCTCAACTTTCTCAACAAACAAACACCAAAAAAAAAAAAACATAGAGAATCAAAGTCCATAGATCGTGAAGAAGAAGAAGAGGTCGAAGAGGAGATCGAAGAGGGCGACCATCCGTCGTCCATCGATTGCCGCTGACGACAGGATGAAAAAGTGATCGAGTCTTCAAAAAATAGAGAGAGACTGAGAACTGAGAAAAGACACATTAAAGAGAGAGATGAGTCTGATCTGATCTGATGAGTTTATTAAAATTAAAAAATTAAAAAATTAAAAATAACACAGGAATCGCCAGTTCGAATCGGAACCAGAACCGTCGATTTCAATCCGGTTTGAACCGGCTAGTTCTGTGAAAACTAGAACCAAAATCGGAACTAGCCTCCTTCGGTTCCAGTTCAGGTTTTGATTTTTACGATTCGGTTCCCCGATTCGAACCGAAACCATATCGAATCTACTTGGAAATGTTGTAAGTCGGTATTACTCTTTAAAGTGGGTGGTATAGGATAAGTCATAAGTAGGTCCCGTTGCTCTTAAAAAAAGTGAACCATTTTTCAAGTCACAAGACCCACAACGTGGTCCTCTTGCTTGCTAAGAAGGTCGACGACACGTGGGTGGTCTGACACGTGTCGATAGAGGGCTATGCAAACATCACATTTGTGGGCCCCAACTCTTATCATCCGTACCATAAATTATTGAAATTCAGTCTTTCTATTGTCAATTCGTCCTGACAATAAATATATCAAAACGAAGAATGTGGACCATAGATTATGGAGAAGTTTTGACAAGTGCATACACTTTGAATCAAATTATGTAAATCTAGTGGTCCACATTCTTCATCATGATATATTTATTGTCAGGACGAACTAATAATAGAAAATCTATATTGAAGTTTCTCATAACATTTTGTATTTATGTTTAAGGGGAATTGCATAAATATCCCCCAAGGTTTGATAAGATTGTACAAATATGACAATTTTGACCATATACGTACAAACTTCTCTCAATATTTGAATATTGTTACACAAACATCCCTTATTGTTAGATGAATCCATTAGTCAATGTTCAAACGTGTAAAAAGTCTAAAATATCATATATTTTTATTTTAGAAAAATAAAAAAAATATTAAACAATCTTTTAGAAAATATGAATGTATTTTAAATCTAAAAGTTAGAAAAAAAAATTCATCTTCAAAAATAAAAATAAAAATAAATAAAAAAAATTAGTTTGTGCAATTCCCCCTTGGTTATAAATAAATTTAAAATTTAAAATTGATTTATTATTAAATTGTTTAAAAAACTATATTTTTTATTTGTAAAGATGAATTTTTAAAAAAACTATATTTAAGATACATTCATTTTATCTAAAATATTTTTTAATATTTTTTTATCTTATTTTTTAGTTTATTTAAAATAAAAATAAAGGGTATTTTAGACTTCTTACACTTTTGATCATTGATTAACGGATCTATCTAACGGCATGGGATGTTTGTGCAATAATTTTTAAATGTTGAGAGAAGTTTGTATATATATGGCCAAAACTGTCATATATGTGCAATTTCATCAAACCTCGAGGGTTGTTTGTGCAATTACCCCTTATGTTTAAGGTTACCGTCTCACTCAGTGTTGCAAAAGTCCCCGACTAGGTGCCGCCTAGTCCCTAGTTGGCGGTCCACTGCCCCGACTAGGTGGTTTACCGCCTAGTTGGCCTAGTCAGTCAAAGTCAATGACTAGTCGTTGTTGACAAACTGGGTTGACTTTTTTTATTGACTTTTTGGAATTTGATTGAGTTGTTATATTTTGTTTAGTTGTTTATGGATTTTGATTCTTAATGTTGAATTTTTTGGAATTTTATTTTCAATTTGAGGTTTAATATATAAAATAGTATGAACATTTACTCAATTACAATAAAAATATATATTAAAAAAATTCGACTGACTGCTGACCTACCGCCGATCGACTTTCGGCCAGCCACCTAGTCCCCGACTAGACGGGCTAGGCGCTAGGCAGGGGTCGCCAGCTCGCTGCCCAACTAGCGCCTAGCACTTTCTGCAACACTGGTCTCACCATGGTCCATGTCCGAGAGGAATTTTACTTGGGGCTACATTTAATGTACCTATTAATCCAAAATTTTCAATTAAAAAAAAAAAAAATTCAAATCCTTCACGTCTTGAGCAAGTTAATATGAATTTACGAATTTAGCCAACATGGGCGTAGCTCAACTAGTAGATGGATGAGCTTGGGTTTAAGCTAATGACTCTCAGGTCAGCGGTTTGAATCCTACCAATGATGAAAGTTTTCCACACAAAAAAAAAAAAAAAAATCACCAATTTAAATTTAAGGTCGACAAAATAAGAGTAGAATTATTTTTTTGATATAAATAAGAGAGTAGAATTATATTAGTATCTTTCAACGCCAAAATTTAAAATATAGTATGGTTCTTTAAAATATTTTATATGTGTTCGTAAATACATATTAACACTCGTCTATAAAATGTCAATAGTATATTCAATCCTCATCCTCTATTTCCAACACGGGCAAACTGTTTGACTTATCACTTTCTCAGGAAAAGTTTAGAAAGAAAGTGAAGCAAGTTGAGAGAAAAACTGGAACTGAAAAGTTTGTTAAAATTGATTAATCACAACTTAATAATTACACATCTCATAATTGTCTTATATACTAGAATTTAGTCACATGTAAAATATGACTTGGTCTTCTGTTATTTGTACAGCTGGATTGCTTGAGATGACTTGAGCAAGAGTAGTTCATCCAACACCTTCCTGACTTTCTTTATGCTTAGCATCCCCTTTCAAACTCAGTGGAGTATCTGTCACAGTGAGTTTGGATCTTAGAAACTGAAATCTTGGTGTTGGCAGTGGCTTTGTAAACACATCAGCTATTTGATCTGTTGTTGGCACATGATTGATGATTAAAGCCTTTTGCAAAACTTTCTCTCTCACAAAGTATAAGTCTAATTCAATGTGCTTAGTCCTTGCATGAAGAACTGAATTGTTAGCCATTGCTATTGTGCTGAGATTATCAACCCAAATCGTAGGAGGCTTAATCTGTGTCACTTGTAACTCATTTAGTAGTGACTGAAGCCATGTTATTTCTGCAACTAGAGCTGCTAGACTCCTATACTCTGCCTCTGTTGAAGACCTTGAAATGGTGTGCTGCTTCTTTGCACTCCAAGTAACTAAATTTTGTCCAAAGAAAACATTTGTAGCCCAGTCTGCATCTGAAAAACCCACCAAATTCAAGTTACTTGAAGAATTTTCTGACCTGGTAAACTGTAAACCAAAAGTTGAAGTTCCCTTCAAATATCTCAAAATCCTCTTCACTGCTTTCCAATGCTCATCCATGGGTGTTTGCATAAATTGACATACCTTATTCACTGAATAAGCTATATCGGGTCTTGTTATTGTCACATATTGCAAAGCTCCTACTACACTTCTATATTCAGCTGCTGATTCAAGAGGGCTACCTTTGTACATTGACAGCTGACTTGCAGCTGTTGTAACCATTGGTGATGGAAAGGCTCTTGCAGTCACTATCTTGACTTTGTTTAGCAAATCCATAACATATTTGTGTTGTGAGAGATGTATTCCTTGTGCAGTATGCTGCACTTTAATACCCATAAAATAATGTAGCTCTCCTAAATCCTTTAAAGCAAATTGCTTATCAAGATCTCTTACAAACTTATCAACCTCCTTATCATCACTACCTATGATGATTATATCATCAACATAGACCAACACAAAGACTGTATAAAGATCAGTGAACTTGAAGAACAAAGAGCTGTCTGCTTTGGAAGCAGTAAATCCAAACTTTGTCAATGCATATTTGAACTTGTCAAACCATGCACGGGGAGCCTGTTTTAACCCATATGTCGCCTTATGCAGTTTACACACCATTTGAGGACATTTTTCTGAAATGAAACCAGGAGGTTGACTCATACACACATCCTCTTCTATTTCACCATTAAGAAACGCATTGTTTACATCCAATTGCCTTATTTTCTAGCCCCTTGCCACTGCTAGAGAAAGAAGAACTCTCACAGTGGTAGGTTTTATTACTGGACTGAATGTCTCAGTGAAATCAAATCCTGCTACTTGGTGAAACCCTTTAGCCACCAGCCTTGCTTTATACTTCAATAGAGAACCATCTGGATTTCGTTTCACTTTGAACACCCACTTGCAGCCAATTATTTTTCTATTCTCAGGTATAGGTACCAAAGACCATGTTTTATTCTTTATCAATGCTTCAAACTCTGCATTCATTGCTGCCAGCCAATATGGGTTTGATAGAGCTTCTTGCACTGAATTTGGTTCTCTTTCCTCCAGTTCTACTAGCCAAGCCTTAGGCTTGTGAATCCCGGCCTTAGCTCTAGTAATCATAGGATGATGATTAACAGTGGATTGTGGTTGATGAGGTTCAGTTCTCACGGTTGCTGAAGAATCTGGTACATGCAGGATTGATGAATCTAAGATTGAAGAAGGTATTGCAGTGGTTGTAAACTGTATATCTGAAGAGACAATACGATCTCTTGGTGTGAAAACATGTTGAACAGCAGGAGGATGAACTTCAGTTGACTGATCTAAAAAAGAATGAAACACTGGGGGAAACAAATGAGGTACTGAAGTATTCTGAGAAGTCCTTCTTTCGAAATCTAGATCACAAATTTGAGAAAAAAGAAACATTTTCTCATTGAACACTACATGTCTTGCTACATACATTCTTCCTTGTGTGTTGAGACACTTATATCCTTTATGTTGAGAGCTATATCCTAAAAAAGTGCAAGGTGAACTTCTAAATTGTAGCTTGTGTTTGTTGTAGGGTCTAAGATAAGGATAACACAAACATCCAAACACTTTGAGGTGCATTTAATCTGGTTTGCTCTGAAATAAAAGCTCAAAAGGAACTTTTCCACTGAGCACTGGTGTAGGCATACAATTAAACAAAAAAGTAGCTGTAAGAAAGGCCTCGTCCCAAAATCTGAGAGGCATAGATGCTTGTGCTAGTAGGGTAAGTCCTGTCTCTACCAAATGTCTATGTTTTCTTTCAATGAGTTCATTTTGCTCATGAGTGTAAGGACATGACTTTCTGAAAATAATTCCACAAGACTTAAGAAAAGTTTCAAGAACACTGAATTCTGTTCCACAATCAGTTTGAAAAACCTTTATCTTGCAAGACAGCTGAAGTTCTACTTGCTTTTTAAATTGCATAAAAGCTTGTCGTATCTCACTTTTAGTCTTCAAAAGACATATCCAGGTGTACCTAGAATAGGCATCTAAAAAACTTACATAAAACTTATAGCCATTTGAAGAGGTAACTGGTGTAGGCCCCCAAACATCTGCTACTACAAGTTCTAAAGGCATTTTGCAAACAGTTCTTGTGAGACTTACCCAGCTGACATGCATCACAAAACACATCATCATTTTTAGAATTGAAAGACACCTTGCATTTGTTTAGAATTTGCTGTAAAATTTTGGAGGATGGATGACCCAACCTCTTGTGCCAAAGATGCAACACCGAATTAACATTTCCAGGTGCAGTATTTACAGAGGTAAATGCACACTTATTTGAATATGATGTAGTCTTAGCTGGGTTAGTAGACTTCTCAAGAGGCAAGTCAAACACATAGAGACCCTTTCTAAGAGTACCTTGAAGAAGTACTCTCTTTGTATGTCGATCTTTCACTAGACAGAGATTAGAGTGAAACTCAATGAACACATCATTATCCTTCACAAACTTGGAGACACTAAGCAAATTTTTTGTCATATCAGGCATGTGAAGTATATTTCTCAAGAGAAATGTATGTTTATTAACAGCAAAAGAGTTAGATCCAGATGAAAGATTATTCAAACCTGCTCCATTGCCAACATAAATCTCCCCTTTCCCTTGATAGTTGATATTCAGCTTTATTCATCAGATTATTACCATCAGGAGTACAGTGGTCTGTAGCTCCACTGTCTGGGTACCAAACAGGATCTGCTACCATTTCAGGAGAGGCAACCATTGCAGACATTTGACCTCCATTTATACACGCGGCCCCGGCCCCCCCCTTTCCAAAGTTATTACTTTGACCATTGTTAGAAATCTGAAAAGTCTGACTGAATCGATAGTAACACTTTTGAGCTGTGTGTCCCAAGCGATGACAAATCTGACATTGAGATTGATTATTATTGTTTCTTCCTCTTTCTCTGCCTCTTCTGCCACCATAAGAATTGTTAACATGAAAGTAACCTCTATTACTTCCACTACAGGTCTGATTAGAGCCTTGAGTATTTCCTCTACCAAAGCCAAAATGAGCACCACTAAAAGCAAACTGTGCACAACTACTTCCTTTCTTATATTGATTATAGTTTGGACCAGTTGCAGCTAGATTTACACTCAAACTCTCATGTTGAGAGTGTTGCTCAAAACGAGCTTCATGAGTGAGTAAAAGCGTCGTTATCTCTGCCATTGAATAAGAGGTTTGCAAGGAAGTTACCGGAATAACAAAGGGATCATATTCTGGCCCCAAACCGTTAAGAATGTACATTATCTTATCACCCTCAGTCATCATATATCCTGTAAATGACAAAGCATCTATGATGCTTTTCTTCTTCATCAAATATTCTGTCATTGACAGTCCTCCCTTCTTGAGAGTCAGCAATTGAAGCTTCAATTGCATGATATTTGCCTTGGATTGAGAAGTAAAAAGCTTCTCAATTGTGTTCCAAGCCTCACAAGATATAGCACATCCAACAAGTTGAGGTAAAATTTCTTGACTGATACTTGAGAGAATCCAACACAACAAGATCTAATCTTGTTGCTCCCAATCGAGATACAAATCATTCACAGAACCATTCAGATTCTGCTTATGTGGAGGCACAGACGAAAGATCAATGTAATGAGAGAGTCGATTACCTTTAATCGCTGCCAGAATTTGTTGCCTCCAGAGTAGGAAATTATGATGATCGAGTTTGACCGTGAGTTCAAGCTTCAACGGTGTTAGAAACTTCGATCCATTTACAGAGAGCTGTGGTATAGAAGTTGGATTCGCCATTGTTGCGGAAGCCGTGGAGTTGAGCTCTGATACCATGTTTGACTTGTCACCTTCTCAGGAAAAGTTCAGAAAGAAAGTGAAGCAAGTTGAGAGAAAAACTGGAACTGAAAAGTTTGTTAAAATTTTTTTTTTTTTTTTTTTTTTTGAAGGAATAAAGTTTGTTAAAATTGATTAATCACAAGTCACATCTTAATAATTACACAGCTCATAATTGTCTTGAACTTAGTCACATGTAAAATATGACTTGGTCTTTTGTTATTTGTACAGCTGGATTGCTTGAGATGACTTGAGCAAGAGTAGTTCATCCAACACCTTCCTGACTTTATTTATGCTTAACACAAACACTGAAGTAAGTATATAATATAACACTTATCGATACTGTATACTCTAAAAAACGAGATAAGCCATAAAGTTTTGAAAGAACTTAAGAAGCAAAATACTTAATTTCGATAATATATATTTCAAAGTAAATATTTTTGCCATTTGCTCATAAATTCACTATTAAAAGTGAGATTCTTTATCCCCAGCTGATGTGTTTTGATGTTAGCAGGGATGATAATGCACGTCCATTCAATAGTGGTAGTGAGGAGTTTGAGTCCCACCATGCGCCCTTTATAAGCATGTGAGAGGAGTTTTTTTTTCCCGATTTGTGGGAGTAATTATCCAAACCACAATGTATTGTCTGATTTTGTTAGGTCTCGACAGTTCACTTATAATAGTTGTAAATTTGTAATACTTTAAAAAAAAAAATGTGAGATTCTTTACCACCATGTCAATGTGTTTTGATATTAAACGGTATTCATTTAGCATAATAATGTTTTAAGTCCGAGTAATGCACCCATTTGATGTATATATAAAAGCGAGATTCTCCCACAAATATGAAGTTCATTTGATCTTCTAAATTATCGGCTAAAGTAAATTAAGGATCAGTTTGGTATTACTTTTGAAAAGTTAAAATAGATTATTTTATAATTTTGACATAAAATGATGTTTGATAAAACTTTCAAAAGTGATTAATTGATAATCTAGTAAGTTTTGACAGTGATTTTGAGAAATAGATGGGGGTTACTTTTTAAAAGTGATTATGGAATAATCTATTTCAGCATTTAATGAATATTTTAAAATATCATTATTATCCTTATGAAATGAAGTTAAAAGCATTTATATACCTTATTTCATCTCAAAATTAAATATCATATTTAAATATTGATTTGGTTTATAAAATCTTTTACAAATCTTTTATTGTTTTTATGGAATTTTTTTTTTTTTCTAATTTAAACATTCTACTTAAATATTGATTTAATATATATAATTAATGAAAAAAATGAAATAGGGTCCTAAAATCATATGTATTTTAGTCATTGTAACTAATCTCCGCACTTTTGCAATAAAATTACCAAACATATGTATACTATTTTTGAGCTATACAGTAGTTTTAAAAATACAATTAACAAAACATCTGCTAATTAATTTCATAGCCGATTATTTCTTCAGTACAGCTAGCAGTGATTATTATAAAAGTTACAGCAATACCAAACTGGCACTAAAAAAAGGATTTTGATCTCTTCCTCACCTTATCTTATTCTCCTCTAAATCAATAGTGTGACCTCTAAATCAATAGTGTGATTAGTGTGATTAATTCTATCTTTTTACAAGTAAAGTTATAACAATTAATAGAAATAATTCAAACTATTGATTTATTAGTATATTAGACACGTGTTAATGAATTATAAAGATGAAGACAAGTAAAGCCGTAAATGTGAGAAGAGGATCTAGAACCCCTAAAGAAAACCCTCAACTTATGCTCAAAAGCCTCCAAGGAAATGAATCAAAGATCTTCACCCGATTTCACGAGATAATATCGTAATATTATATCGACATGCAATTACGTGGTGCCCTGGGGTTGCTATGCAATTCCATCAAATTATTTTATTTTCTCAGAAAAAAAAAAGACAGAGAGAGAAAATGTCTAAAACAAAGCTGAGTTGAGACGCCGTAACCGTAATCCCTCAAAATTCTCTCCCTCGTGAGCACCAAAGAAGACCGTAAAGAAGAGTCCTATTTACCAAAACAGTGACAGCAGAAACCAGTGGAAGGCGTACAAAGCTAAAGCTAAAGCAAATCGATCTGCATGAGCATGGCAGGGGAGAGGAGGAGGTTGATTAGTGACCGGAATTTGGACAACATGTTACCTGGAGAGACGGTTTCCCGGTCACTCCTTGAGAAGCCTCTTCACCAACTCACTGAAGATGACATTTCTCAGCTCACTCGTGAAGATTGCCGCCGATACCTCAAAGGCAAAGGTCTGTTACTGTCCGTACGTGTAACGTATTGCGATGCGTGATTGAGGTTTTTTTTTTGTTTGATCTCTTCTTTGTGCGTGTGTTTGGTTACAGGCATGAGGAAGCCTTCATGGAACAAATCGCAGGCGATCCAACAAGTGATCTCTCTCAAGACGCTATTTGAAACGACGTCAGATTCGGACGCCGCTGAGGCACGGAAGAAACTCTACAGTGTGTGTGCGCTTTTTTCTTTTCTTTTTTTATATTAAGAGGAAACTCTACAGTGTGTGTGCGCTTTTTTCTTTTTTTCTTTTTTATATTAAGAGCTTGTTCGGTTAGGTTTTTAAAAAATCTCTATTGGTAAAAGATCTACTTGCAGTAGATCTATTAGAAATAGAGTTTTTGAAAAAAAAATCATAGATATTTGGTTGGTAGACTTTAAAAAAGAAAATGTCTATTTGAAAAAGCACCTCTCATGAGCTTTTACCTAGTAGAGGTTTAAACTATACTGACTTCTACTCAATTTAAAATAGACAATCTCAAAAGCTCAACCAAACAACTCTAAAATACTCAAATAGACGTTTGTAGACATTTTGAGTCAGTAGAAAGCTCAATCAATCAAGCACTAATATTATGTGTATTTTTTTCATGGGATTTATGATGAACTCGTTTACTTTAATTAAATAAGTCTCTCAAATCTTTCTTTTTAGGGAAACTATCATTCTCTCCCCTGTAGTTTACTGTATTCTTCAGTCTCCCCCCTGTAGTTTCAAAATTCTCTAATTTCCACCCTCTCATGCCTAATCTCACCAATCACCATATAAAAATAGGCATAGAAGGGGGGAAATTGGAGAATTTTAAAACTATAGGGGGGAGATTGGAGAATATGGAAAACTATAGGGGAGAGAATAATAATTTCCCTTCTTTTTATCAAGTGGTGCACCTTTTATATTTCATTATTGATTAAATTAATAATTTCTTTTAGGTCCCTTCAAATTCAACTGTTTCAGTCAAGGGAGCGAGTGAATCGGCCCGTACCGGCCTCAGGATGCCCCAAAATCCGATCTATCTCGAGATCCTTCAGGTCAACAAGCAGCCGACAACGACTCTGTTTCTCCCAGGTTGTTCTTTACGCAAATCCGCACAAACACATTGCACTTTTTTTTTTCCTGGGTATAAAGTTTAGAAATAAACGCAATACTTTTAAATATCTAATTAATTTAGAAGTGTAAATTTTCGTTGGCTTAGTTGATTGAGATTGTGGATGCCTTTGTTTTAGGGGATTTTTTAAACTTAATTTATGCGTGGGGACTCAATTTGGACTTCCGGGAACATTGGTAAAGCTTGTGCTAATGGTCGTCGGGTCAACTAGTTTAATCTACTAGAATATGTGAAATGGATTGCGCACCCACGTGTGTATGTGTGTGCACTGTGCAGGTGTTTTAAGCATGCTATTACTTACTCTGCTGTCAGTGTTTTTTCCACACATCAGGTGTTATGAATATGCAAAAACGGGGAGTTGCACACCATAGAATTATGCATGAAATGAAAATGCAAACATGGAATATGCAAAAATGAACGCGTGGGGATAGGTAGTTGTATGCGCTTTGGTGTGTAGTTTTGTTCTGGTTTTTTCTTCGTCTAATCTCACGCGCCGCCGCTTTCTTCTTATCTTTCTCTTCTTTTTCGTCTTTTGTGGTGTTCGTTTCTTCTCCATGGAGGCTGATTTAACGACTGAAGATGTGATTTCGAGCAATTTGTTTGTTTTCTCTACACAACAACCCCCAATTAACATCATGAACATCAATTGTAAGAAGGACCTGGGTAATACTTCTTCTGCTAAACGAGCCAGATGTAAGATCTTAGATTTTTGTTGGTTTGATTCCATTGCAAAACACTTTTTGTTTGTATTGCTTAGTTGCTTAGGTGTTTCGTGATTAGATCAAGCTTCAAAGAAGGAACGCAACGTCGCATGCAAAATGTCGTCTTCAAGAGGTGAAAAGCGTCAAAGGTATATCTTGACTTTTATCCTCTTGCAAGGCGTTAGCGCGCACACACACAATTCATACATGTGTGTCCCTGCATCGTGGTTCAAACATTTGGTATAACACATTCACACATCTCATAGTATGCTCATGCATTGATCTTGTATAGATAAACATTGTAGAATTGCATGCTTTGTGTCTATCTCTTTGATATGGCATGCTTGTGTGAATATGTGTTTATTTGTTTTTGTATTTTGTGTTTAGGACTTGAACATGTTCTTATTTAATGCCTTATTGAGTTCTGATCGTTTCGGTTACTCATTCATAAGGTTTCGAGTCCAAACGATGTAGCTACGCTACTTTTCGTTCTCTTTCGTTGAGCTAACTTCATCATTGTTTTCCGAGATGATTTCTCAACCATTTTTCAAAGTTGTGTAGTCTTCATCGTGCGTGAGGGAGTCACGGTTCGTAATCCAAAAACATATTCGAAATCGGAGTTCGGATGCCCAAGATACGGCTGAAGAACATGAGAGTGTGCGAGAGAGGCTAGAGTGGCCATGAGACCACGTGTGCCCCTCCCCGTGAGGGAGGCCGTGGGGCCCACGGCCAAGGACCCTCTCTGGTCCCGTGAGGCCCACGCGCCCCCCACGGGGTGGGTGACGTGGCCTCTTCGTATTGGCCCTAAAAACCTTCTCTCTCCTCCTTTTAATCACTTCTCCTTCCCTCCAAAACACGTGTAGATTTTTAAGAACATTTTCACGAAATTTCTACAGATTTCTTCAATTTTTTGTTTTCTTATTTTGATCATAACTTTCTCATACGAACTCGAAATCAATCGATTCAAAAACCAAAATTGTTGGTCTTGAAGAGAGCTACAAACCCCAAGCATTTCTAGAGGCAGCTGACTTCGCAATTTTTCTCAGTTGATCCATTTTCAGTCCGTGGTCAGTATGTTTGTTTCAACTTCTTCTTTTTTAATTTCATCTTTGATCATCTCTTAATTCTCACTATTTGATTGATGAAATTTGTTGAGAAGTATGTTAGATCACATGCTAGGGTTGTTTGATCATTTGTTAATTGAGATTTAGTTTTGTGATTTGTTTTGAACATATATGTGCTAAACTTGATTTTGTGTGAAATTGATTCTAGAAAATGAATATATGATGTGTCTCATATTATTTTCTAGGTTTTATTTCATTATCTAAGAACTAGGTTTTTAGTGTGATATATTAAATATTCATACCTTTGTTCTTATTGATTTACATGTCTTGATTTCTAGATAATCTTGTGATTGTGTGTTGGAAGCATATTCTAGATTGTCATTGAACATGTACATTTTGCTTGATTGATCATCTAGCTTAATTTGTTTGTGTTTGCATCACTTGCATCACTTTAGATCATAGCCTTGCATTAGGTTGAAGTCTCTAGCAAAGTGAGTGAAGCTTTGTGGATAGAGCAAGGAAGTCTTGATTAGAGTCGGGAGGACTCGGATAATCAAGCAAGGAAGACTTGTCTAGGGTCGGGAGGATCCGGATAGGCAAGCAAGAAATCTTCCTAGAGACGTGAGCGTCTTGGATAGAAAGTTGCTTTCTAGAGGTGTAAGATACATCTCGGATAGGAAGTAGGCTTGGTGATTCACTAGCCCAATGGTAGATTAGGAGTTGATAGCTTGAGCGGATATCATGAGTGATAGCTTGAGTGTGTAAGTCCTTTTTCACATAGTGGATTGCTTTGCCGGTGGTTGTGGTATCAACCCGTGGATGTTTCCTCTTTGAGGTTTTACCACGTAAAAAATACTTGTGTTCATTTTTGTTTTTACTTTTCTTTATCTTCCATATCTTACATTGATTGCATATCTTGTAAATTGATTAACTCTTGTATTAGTGAAATCAATTCATTTGCTAAATCTAATCAAGTGTGCATTTTCTTTGTTATATTCCGCATCATTTTTAAGATTGGAAGAATTTGAGTAAATACCTATTCACCCCCCCCCCCCCCCCCCCCCCCCCTCCTAGGTATATTTTACACTATATTGCTTAAGGGAATTTCAATTGGTATCAGAGCGGGTGTCTAGAAGTAATTAGATAGATCCATATTATAGTGTTTGTGTTTTGTTTTGTTGTGTTTTGTTGTGTTTGTTCATTTTTGTAGCTATGGGTGATTCAATGCCGGAAGGTGCTTCTAGTGGTAGACCTCCTCTATTGAATAGTGGTAACTACTCCTTTTGGAAAATTAGGATGAGAGCTTACATTAGATCCATTAATGAAAAAGCATGGATAAGTGTTGAGGAAGGTTATGAGTTGCCTACCAAAAGGATTGAAGATGGCACTATGATTGCAAAGCCTAGAGCCGAATGGACGGCCATTGATTTTGATAATGCTAAATGGCATCATCGGGCGATGAATGCTATTTTTGGAGGTGTAGATTGTACTCAATTTATCTACATCCAAAACCTTGAATCGGCAAAGGAAGCATGGGATACTTTGCAAACTACCAATGAGGGTACGTTAGCGGTTCGAAGGTCTAGAGTACAAATGCTTACTTCTCAATTTGAAAGTCTTGTTATGAATGAGGATGAGAAGTTAGTAGACTTCCAAACTAGACTCTTGAATATCACCAACCAAAGTCAAACTTTGGGAGAGCTATATCCACAAGAGAGAATTAATTGGAAGATCTTGAGATCCTTGCCTAAGAGATTTAATGCAAAGGTGATCGCAATTGAAGAAAGCAAGAATGTCGATCTTATGAGGGTTGATGAGCTTCTTGGGTCTCTACAAACTTATGAGCTTGGGTTCAAACCGAAGATTGAAGGTAAGGGAATAGCACTCAAGGTAACCAATGGAGAGAGTGAAGATGATGTGGCTTGTATGGTGAGAACTTTCAAGAAATTTCTAAAGAACATATGTTCTAAGAGAGAGGAAGTCAAAAAGAAGATCACTCCAAAAGAAGTGGTAGATTGCAAGGATAAATCTATGAAGAAGTTAATTCAATGCCATGAATGCAAAGGGATTAGATTTATCTCCACCAAGCATGCTAATGAGAAGAGAGAGTCTAAGAAAGGTTTAGCAATGGCGGCTTCTTGGAGTGATGTGAGTGTGAGTGATAAAGCAGAGGAAGAGGAGTCCTCGAATGAACGAGAATATACTAGCAATTATATTGCTCACCCGGCTATATATGAAGGAAGATTTGAGGATAGTGGTGAAGACTCCTCAAGTAATGAGGAAAGTGAAAACTCTTCGAGTAGTGAAGATAGTGAAATCTCCTTCAATCAAGAAGAGTTCGAAGCCTCCTCAAATCAAGATTATATAAGCTTTAATGACAAGATCCTTCAACAAAAGAATGAAGAGAACAACAAGTTGAAGTTGATCAATGACAATTTAGTGGTGATCTTTAAAGCTCTTGTCAATGAAAAGAAGATGTCTTTGGAGAAGATGAGCAAGCAAAGTGAAGTCATCAAGGAGCATGAAAAGACCATTGAAAAGTATGTCTCTAAGGTGGAGGAAAGTGCTCAAGAGCTAGATGATCTAAAAGAAGACTTTACTATGAAGTTGTTTGCCATGGAAGGAGAGATTAAGCAAAAAGAGAACTCTTTGTCTATCATGAAGATAAAGGAGTTTGACCTTATAGATGAAGTCAAATCTCTTAAAGAGTCTATTAATGGTATGAAAATTGGAGTCATTAAGCTCGATGAAGTGATAAAACTTGGAAAACATCATGGAGATATGAGTGGCTTGGGTTTTGTAGAAGAAGTGAAGAAGACTTCTACAACCAAGAACAAGTCAAGAGAGTCCAAGAAGAAGAAAGACTCAATTACTATTCCTTCCAACATCAAAGACAAAGACAAGAAGAGCTATGGAACTTCTCAACCGACTTCTCAACCAAAGCATGTACACCCAAAAGGTAACTTTTCTAAATTCATTCGGTTTGTCATTATTGTAATGTGGTTGGTCACATTAGGCCTAAATGTTATGAATATGCTAGGCAATGCAAACTAGGAAATGTGGAATATGATAATGTTAAAATGTTACCTAATCATTCTCCTAAGCATGAGTTTAAGTCTAGAGCTAGATATAACATCTCTAAGTTTATCCCGGTTTGTCATTTTTGCAATGTTGTAGGGCATATCAAACCTAAATGCTACAAGTATATTAGACAATGCGAACTAGGGAATGAGATGCATGCTAGTGAGATGAAAAGACTTCCTTTGGTTGTTTCTAAACATGTTAGGGCATTAGAGACTATGCATGATGAACATGTTAATGAAAAGAAATCAACAAGGAAAGTTTGGGTTAAGAAAAATAATGTGCATTCTTGTGAAATAGATAAATCTTCTTTGAAAATTTCTAAACATGACAATAGCTTTGATGCTTTGAGAAATGTGCATATTGATCATATTCATGTGAAGAAACCTACCAAGAAAATTTGGATTGAAAAGAATGACATGCATGTTAATAATAATCATGTTAAGAAATATGTTGAGAAGAAGTTGGTTAAGAAGAGTGTTAACCATGATCATTTGAAGAGTCTTGATGAAATATTTGTGCGTGGCAAAAATGTTAACTTTAATATGAGTGATGTTTTCATGAAGAAGATAGTTGATGATTTATCTTCTAGATTTCATATTGCCATGCGTAATGATCATGATGTTGTTTGTGTTGGTTCACCTAAGACCAATATGGTCAAAGGTGAGTGCTCTCATACTTGATTGAGTAGCACATATGAGAATATTTTTTGTTCTTGTTTGATAAGAGTTCTAAGTTTGATGCTTGACTAAGCTATTTGTAATGTGCTAGGTCTAGTATTCAAACTTGGTGTCTCTAATCAATTCATGAACTTAATATTCTCATAATCACTATGATAGTCAAAATTTGTTGATTAACTTTAGAGAAGTTGAATTTTGAAATCTATTTGGTGAAATTTTTTGTTAAGACTTTTAGAGAAAGTCATTTTCATTTGTTTGTTTGAGTTGAAAGTGTTTGGTCTTTATTTTCTTGGGATGACACACCAACAACTTGTTGTCATGAGGACAAACAAGCCAAGAAAGCTCATAAAAAGAGCGGAGACCTTTCATTGGTGAAAAAGCTTGCTAAGGTATTTCTTTATTCTAAAAGCTTGCTTTCTAGTTCATCATTTTCAACTCTATGTATGCATGATATCATTGCACATAGATATTAGGCATTATTTCATTAGAGAACATGTTGAACATTCTATTGTTTCTCTAAAGCAATGCCTACTAAAAAAAAAATAAAAAAAATCAACTTGCGGATTTGTTCACTAAGCCCTTGGACATAAGAGGTAAAACTCTTTGAAGATTCATTGGCATGATTTGTGTTGATTATTGTCTATGTGTGATTGTGAGTGGCTTAATGAGCAAAACTTTATTTGAATATCAATATCTTTGAGAGCTACTCACTTGAGAAGTAATGATCTTAAATAAATAACTCTTATTGTTTCTAGATCATGCACTTGAGCTTAAAAATTTATTTTTTGAAAAGTGCACTAATGCTTCTCTTGTATGTTTTAGTTTTGTGTATATGTGGTTGAAAATGTATAGATAATGGATGCATCTAGAAGTTTATTGCTAAGTACATGATAGATGACCTATGGTATGTATCCATTTTGCTTCGGCACTACATAGTAATCAACGAGCACCCTCATGGAAAGGGCTACACACCTTGGTTGTGCAGCCGCCCAATGTAGGAAAGGGCTACGCCATTGTGATGAGTAAAAGCCACCATGAGGTGTATATGTTTATGTTAGAAAAAATCAAAGAAGTGTTGAAAAGAATCATTAAAAAAAAAAAAAATCTTTGATTCTAAGCCTAAAAGAAATGAAAAATAAAAGGTTTAATGGTGTATAGTTGAGAATTGTGAAAAAGCTCGGGTTGACAAATAGAAACGGGAAAACGAGCCACATGCACACACTCGCTCATATGTTGATATCTATTCTTTTTAAAAGCAAAAATCCGGATGAATATCGGTTTGACCTATTTTTGGAAAGGCTTTAGATAGATAGGTGTGGATAGAGTTTGCATGTTGATATCACAGTTACTCCTACTATATATTTGAGAAGCATTCACACACACACATTTTGCTTATGTGCTTGATTCATTAGCAATGTGAGAATATTTTTGAGAGATTAATGAAAATCTATGATTCTCTCTTGGACTTTGACAAGTTATGAAATATTTTCTCTTATTGCTTGATTGTGTGATTGTGTGATGTCTCTTGTGAACAAATCTACTTGGTGATAATATGTGGAGCATATGTTAAGGGGGAGCTTTAGTTTATTCAACTTAGCTTTCTATACGATTTGTTTGCTTAATATCTCATTCTTTATCTCTTGTGTCCTTTGTCTATTCCTTGACAAAAAGGGGGAGAAATGTATACCTCACCATGTTTAATATGGGGGAATCCATGTTTAATATAGGGGAGAAAATTGTATACCTCTCACCATGTATGGAGAAATGTTCCAAATGTGTGGGAAATTCTTCTTTGTGCTTTTATGGAGACTTTGTCTTAAGGGGGGGAATTCTTATCTTAAGGGGGAGAAAAGAATTCTTGCCTAATTGGGTTAAGGATCTTAGGGAGAGCTTTAATATGAAAACATTCATACATTTGAGATAATGCATTTTTGTATGAGATAAGGGAAGTTTTGTTATTTGTTTATGTGAATATATCTCACCATTCTTCTTTAGAGAAGATCTCTTGTTTGGTTTGCTATTTCTCTCATAGGTACCTTAATGATTAAAGAGGGATTCTTAAGGACTCATGAAGACTTGAAGACCTTTAGTCTAGGGATCTCTTTGTAATGTGAGGATGAGAGAATGCTATCAACATTGAGTTTATTGGAGTGTAACTATGTATGGTGAGGATGAGGTTTTTGCCAATGGAATAACCAAAGGGGGAGATTGTAAGATCTTAGATTTGTGTTGGCTTGATTCCATTGCAAAACACTTTTTGTTTGTATTGCTTAGTTGCTTAGGTGTTTCGTGATTAGATCAAGCTTCAAAGAACGAACGCAACGTCGCATGCAAAAGGTCGTCTTCAAGAGGTGAAAAGCGTCAAAAGTATATCTTGACTTTTATCCTCTTGCAAGGCGTTAGCGCACACACACACAATTCATACATGTGTGTCCCTGCATCGTGGTTCAAACATTTGGTATAACACATTCACACATCTCATAGTATGCTTATGCATTGATCTTGTATAGATAAACATTGTAGAATTGCATGCTTTGTGTCTATCTCTTTGATATGGCATGCTTGTGTGAATATGTGTTTATTTGTATGTGTATTTTGTGTTTAGGACTTGAACATGTTCTTATTTAATGCCTTATTGAGTTCCGGTCGTTTCGGTTACTCATTCATAAGGTTTCGAGTCCAAACGATGTAGCTACGCTACTTTTCGTTCTCTTTCGTTGAGTTGACTTCATCATCATTTTCCGAGATGATTTCTCAACCATTTTCAAAGTTGTGTAGTCTTCGTCGTGCATGAGAGAGTCACGGTTCATAATCTGAAAATGGATTCGAAATCAGAGTTCGAATGCCCAAGATACGGCTGAAGAACATGAGAGTGCGCGAGAGAGGCTAGAGTGGCCATGAGACCACATATGCCCCTCCCCGTGAGGGAGGCCGTGGGGCCCACGGCCAAGGACCCTCTCTGGTCCCGTGAGGCCCACGCGCCGCCCACGGGGTGGGTGACGTGGCCTCTTCGTATTGGCCCTGAAAACCTTCTCTCTCCTCCTTTTAATCACTTCTCCTTCCCTCCAAAACACGTGTGGATTTTTAAGAACATTTTCACGAAATTTCTGCAGATTTCTTCAATTTTTTGTTTTCTTATTTTGATCATAACTTTCTCATACGAACTCGAAATCAATCGATTCAAAAACCAAAATTGTTGGTCTTGAAGAGAGCTACAAACCCTAAGCATTTCTAGAGACAGCTGACTTCGCAATTTTTCTCAGTTGATCCATTTTCAGTCCGTGGTCAGTATGTTTGTTTCAACTTCTTCTTTTTTAATTTCATCTTTGATCATCTCTTGATTCTCACTATTTGATTGATGAAATTTGTTGAGAAGTATGTTAGATCACATGCTAGGGTTGTTTGATCATTTGTTAATTGAGATTTAGCTTTGTGATTTGTTTTAAACATATATGTGCTAAACTTGATTTTGTGTGAAATTGATTCTAGAAAATGAATATATGATGTGTCTCATATTATTTTCTAGGTTTTATTTCATGATCTAAGAACTAGGTTTTAGTGTGATATACTGAATATTCATACCTTTGTTCTTATTGATTTACATGTCTTGATTTCTAGATAATCTTGTGATTGTGTGTTGGAAGCATATTCTAGATTGTCATTGAACATGTACATTTTGCTTGATTGATCATCTAGCTTAATTTGTTTGTGTTTGCATCACTTGCATCACTTTAGATCATAGCCTTGCATTAGGTTGAAGTCTCTAGCAAAGTGAGTGAAGCTTTGTGGATAGAGCAAGGAAGTCTTGATTAGAGTCGGGAGGACTCGGATAATCAAGCAAGGAAGACTTGTCTAGGGTCGGGAGGATCCGGATAGGCAAGCAAGAAATCTTCCTAGAGACGTGAGCGTCTTGGATAGAAAGTTGCTTTCTAGAGGTGTAGGATACATCTCGGATAGGAAGTAGGCTTGGTGATTCACTAGCCCGATGGTAGATTAGGAGTTGATAGCTTGAGCGGATATCATGAGTGATAGCTTGAGTGTGTAAGTCCTTTTTCACATAGTGGATTGCTTTGCCGGTGGTTGTGGTATCAACCCGTGGATGTTTCCTCTTTGAGGTTTTACCACGTAAAAAATACTTGTGTTCATTTTTGTTTTTACTTTTCTTTATCTTCCATATCTTACATTGATTGCATATCTTGTAAATTGATTAACTCTTGTATTAGTGAAATCAATTCATTTGCTAAATCTAATCAAGTGTGCATTTTCTTTGTTATATTCCGCATCATTTTTAAGATTGGAAGAATTTGAGTAAATACCTATTCACCCCCCCCCCCCCCCCCCCCCCCCCCTCTAGGTATATTTTACACTATATTACTTAAGGGAATTTCACCAGAGCTAAGAACGACGTTGGAGCTAATCACATGAGGAGGGATATGGGGAGCTTCAAATCAAAGCTTATGGGTATGTCTACACCCAGTTCTTGGTCTGGATTTTGAGAGAATAAGGAGAAACTCAAGATCGAAGCTGAGGATATTTCGATATCTGAAGGACCCAATGGTCCAATGATAAAACTTTCTTCCAAGTTGAAGGATAAACTCCAGCAGCCCTGGGCTAATGCTCTTATTCTGAAGAACATGGGAAGAGCCCACACTCTGAGCTTTATGCTCACTAAATTGACCCATAAATGGAAGCTTATTAGGCAATGGCAACTGACGGATCTTGGGGATGGATACTTTGTGGCCCAATTCCAGATGACAGACGACCTAGACTATGTTCTCACTAATGGTCCTTGGGTTATCACCAATCAATACCTAGCAGTGCAAAGGTGGAGGCCGAATTTTGTGCCTGGAGATGACACCATTCAGAGTATGCCGATTTGGGTTCGGTTGTCGAAGCTACCAATGGAGTGGATGAATTCAGAATTGCTCTGGAACATAGGAGGAATGTTGGGGAAAATGTGTAAAGTGGATCCAATTACAGAGAACCAAGCTAGAGGTAGATTTGCTCGTATTTGTGTTGAAATCGATATTACTAAACCTCTCTTAGGGTCTCTGAGTATTGAAGATAGAGTTATTAGGCTAGAGTATGAAAGTCTAGGTTTAATTTGTTTCAAATGTGGTAGATATGGGCACAGTATGGAGAATTGTAGAGAGGGAATTGTGGAACCTATTGTTGAAGAGATGAAGATTGATGATAATCAGGAGGCTATTGCTAAGAAAGAAAATTCTCCTTATGGTATATGGTCCTGGTGACATACAGCAAACAAGGTAGCAAAACTTTTAAAGGAAGGCCTAGGAAGATGGGCAATGGGCATCGGCATGGTAGCAACGAGTATGTGGAGAAAAAGGGGTCCTCTAATGTTCCCAATAAGAGTAAGACTAGTGACTCTGATGCTAGATTAGGAAATAGTTTGCCTGTCAAAGAAGTCAAGATTGCTGCCCAGAATGCTGCAGCTGTTAAGAGCAGTGGCTCTAGGTTTGATGTCCTAAATGAAGAAGTGAATGTGGGTTGTGTTGATGGAGAGAATGGTGTTGGGCCCAATTTTCCGATTGATAATCTGCAGAGTAGGAAATCAGTGTTGACAGAAATTACTAACCATAAATGCAAACAGGGTGAGAAGATGAGTGCTAAAAAGATCATCAGAAAAGGAGAGAAAATTACTTCCCATACTAGTGGTCTTAGTAAGCTGATAGATAATAAAGAAGGGGCCAGCTGTTCTAAGGTTTATGGGGGCAGTAAAGGTAAGAATCAATTGCTAAAATCCTCTGCCCAGGTTGTTGAGAGCGAGATTTCTGATAGTGAGGTTTTACGCCAATTTCATATAGGTGTTTCTGATTTGGATATGTGTCCTATTGTGAAGAATCCTACTAGTAAAACTATCCCTTGTAAGCATGTGTTGCACAATGAGGAGAGTTTTAATGCAATTGCCTCTAAGTTGGAAGAAGTTATGGCTGTCGTCTCTGAATAGAGGCTTCCTTTGTTTCTTTCTCATGATTTGTGTGTGGAACGTGAGAGGAGCAGGTAAGAAAGGTTTTACGAAGAACATTACTGATCTTAGAAGAATCCATCGTTTTGAGATTTTAGCCATTTTTGAACCTCGAATTAGTGGGTTGAAAGCTCAGCATATTATCAAAAGACTTGGCTTTGATAATAGTTTTGTTGTGGATGCCGATGGCTTTTCGGGGGGACTTTGGCTCCTTTGGAATGATAATAGGATTAAGATACATGTTGTGGCTAAGTCTAGGCAGTGTATTACTGCGTTGGTTATGGACAAAAGCTCTCATTGGATCCTCATGGTTGTGTATGCCAACCCGTGTGTCACTACTAGAAGTCTACTGTGGAATTATCTTGATGCCATTAAAAGATGTTTTGAAATACCTTGGTTGGTTACCGGTGACTTTAATGAAATCACCAACAATTCTGAGAAGAGAGGGGGTAGAGCTACGTTTTCTAATAGTGGATTTGCGAGTTGGATTGATCGAAACAATTTGGTGGATTTAGGCTTCATTGGTCCGAAATTCACTTGGATGACGAAGAGAGGTATTGGAGAAGAAATTTGGGAAAGGTTGGATAGAGCGCTTTGCACTATGGAGTGGAGAATCCATTATGCTGAGGGCTTTGTGAAACATCTCCCTAAAATTATGTCTGACCACTGCCCTTTGCTTATTCAACTTCACAGTGATCATGTGCCTAATCCTATGTGCAAACCTTTTAGATTTGAAGCCATATGGCTGCATCATAGGAAGTTTGAGGAGGTTATAGCCAATAATTGGAATGCTCAGGGAGAAAGTGCTACTGTGAAACTGCACAACCTCACTGGAATTCTCCAAAAATGGAATAAAGAGGAATTTGGTAATTTGTTTCGAAACAAGAAGAGGTTGATAGCCCGTATTCAAGGGATTCAAAAGAGTTTGAGTATAAGATTCTCCCATTACCTTTCTAGGCTTGAAGAGTCTCTCCAAAAAGATTACAATGAAATTCTCATCCAAGAGGAAATTTTTTGGAAACAAAAGTCTAGAAATTGTTGGCTCAAAGAAGGGGACAAAAATACCAAGTTCTTCCACCTATCTACAGTGATCAGAAGAAGAAGAAACAAAATTGAAGGATTTGAGAAAGAAGATAGTGGCTGGATTGGGGATATAGATGAGATGAAAAAGGAAGCTGTTAGATATTTTCAGAAGCTTTTTACTGAACATATGAGTGCTGGTGATTACTCTAGGCTGCCTCATCTGTTTCAGAAATTGAGCAGTAGGGATATTGCTTGTTTAGATGCTGTGGTTAGTGAAAATGAGGTCAAACAATGCATCTTTAATATTAGGGGTTTTAAGACCCCTGGACCCGATGGTTTCCCTGCCATTTTCTTCCATAAATGTTGGGAATAGTGCAAACATGATTTGCTCAGGCTGTGTTCGGATTGCTTTCAAAAAGGATCCATTCCAGGTGACATTAACCAGACCCTTATATCTCTTATTCCTAAAACTCCCAACCCTTTAAACATGACCCAATTCAGACCCATTAACTTATGTAACACTACCTATAAAACCTTGAGTAAAATTCTTATGCAAAGGATTCGTCCATTCCTTCCTGATCTTATGAGTCCCAACAAGGTTACTTTGTGCCTAGGAGGTAAATCCAGGACAACATTGTCATTGCGCAAGAAGTCATCCACAAATTCAAGAATACTAAGGGGAAGAGGGGTTATATGGCGTGGAAGATTGACCTTGCCAAGGCCTATGATAGATTGAGTTGGAGTTTTATCAAAAATGTGCTTGAGGAAGTTGGCATTGAGGGAAAACTCAATAACTTGACCATGTGTTATATTTCTAGTGTTCAGTATAGAGTTATCTTGAATGGAGAGTTATCGGAAGGGTTTAGTCCTAGGTGTGGCATTAGACAAGGTGACCCTCTTTCCCCTTACATCTTTGTCCTTTGCATGGAGAAACTCTCTCATATCATTAACCAAAAACTTGGGGAGGGGAATTGGAGGCCTATTAAGGTGTCTCGTGGTGGTCCGAATATATCTCATCTATTTTTTGCGAATGATCTCATCCTCTTTAGTGAAGCGTCGATGAGTCAAGCTGAGTCCATGAGGGATTGCCTAGACACTTTTTGTGATTTATCGGGTCAACAAGTTAGTTTCCCCAAATCTAGAGCTTATTGCTCTAGTAATATCTGTGACAATTCCGCGAGGGCCTTGGCTAGTGTTTGTAGGTCTCCCATCACCAAGAACTTGGGTAACTACCTTGGTATCCCTCTCTTACATGGCCGCATCACGAAAAACACCTATAAGGAGATTTTTGAAAAGTCTCAAAAGAGGCTTGCTTCTTGGAAAAGTGCCTCTCTATCCTTGGCTAGAAGATGCACCCTTATCAAGGCCGTGGCTTCAGCTCTCCCTGTGTATGCCATGTAGTCCATTAAACTCCCTTCTGAGACTTGTTCCAAACTTGATAAGCTTAACCGGGATTTTCTTTGGGGCAGCAATACTGAGAAGAAGAAGGTTCACCTTGTTAAATGGGAAACCGTGTGTCTTCCCAAGAAGTATGGTGGTTTAGGTATTAAAGGGATGAAATCTATGAACCATGCTTTACTTGCCAAAGCTGGGTGGAGGCTGATTCATGATGGGGATGGTTTATGGGCTGATGTTCTTAAAGATAAATATCTTAAAGATGGGGATATTGCCAAATTTGGGAGTACTAAGGCTGGTAATTGTTCTAATACTTGGAGAGGCTTCTCTTGTGGAGCTAAAACCCTTCTAAAAGGATTGCAATGGCGTGTTGGCAATGGGGCTAGGACTAGGTTTTGGACGGATAATTGGGTGCCTGAGATTGGATGCATCCTTAGATTTGCTGAACTTGTCAGTGATTATATGTTACCTGATGGATGGAATCTCAAAAACTATCTACTGTGCTACCACAGAATGTGGTGTATCGGATCTTTAGTAGTCATGCGGGCTCTTCTCTTAGTATGCCTATCTAAGTTATCTGGGGCTTATCTAGGAATGGTGACTTTTCTATTAAAAGTGCGTATAAGGGCTCTTTTAAAGATGATAATCTGATTCCCTGGGAATGGGATTACATTTGGAAGCTTAAAGCTCCACCTAAAGTTCTTCTCTTTCTGTGGACCCTCCTTTATGGTAAATTACTCACTAATGAGTAGGGATGTCAAAATTACGCATTGGTCCGGGGATCCGTGGAGACCCGAACCGTTAGGGGCGGTTTTAACCGTACCAATTAAGTTGTGGTATGGGACTAGTATTTTTTTTAATACCCGATTTATGTCGGTACGGTTATGGGATTTTAAGTCCCCGCCCCGCCTCATCCCCATACCCGTTATCAATATATATATATATATATATATATATATATATTTGAAGCACGTAATTAGTATTGTAATTAACTCTTAAAAAAAATTAGTACCGTGACTACTATCTTCAGAAAACATAATTTTCCTTCATTTTTTCTCTCTGACTAACATAATTCTCCCTCTCATTTCTTCCCATTTTTTCCCTCCATCGAAACACTACTCCATTCCAAATCATTATATATAATATACCCCACACTATTATTTTCATATTATTCAATAATATTTTTATATGATCTTTATAAAAAAAAAAAAAAAAGTCATTAAAAAAATACATTAATGGGATGGGCATGGTATAAGGCAAAAAACCGATCCCCTAATGGGGAATCCCTGTAACCGCACCGATTTTTTTAAGGTGGGTATTTATAGGGGATGGTATTTCTTATACTAATTGGTATTGGGGATGGTATTGGAAAACCCGAACCAAACCCGTACCATTGACATCCCTACTAATGAGCATAGAGTTTCAAGGGGTCTTTCCTTGGATTCCACTTGTGAAAGGTGTAGAGAGAGCTGTGAGGATATGGAGCACGTGTTTAGGGGGTGTGGTAGTTCCATCTACATATGGGAAAATGTTTGTAAGGGAGTGTCTAAAAAGAGTACTTTCACTAGGGACTGGAAGGGCTGGCTGCACTAGAACTTGAGGTGTGATAAGCTTATTTTTGACAGGTGCCCTAACTATCTTCTTTTTGTGGTGGTTCTTTGGTTCATATGGAAGTGGAGATATGATTGTATTTTTGATCCTAACTTCAAGCTTCCGTCCAAACCCGGCATGTGTATTCTAAGATATGTTGATGACTGGCTGAATGCTAATTGTGGCAAAAACAATGTGACTGATGTGCAGTGCTGGTTTTTGTGTTGGAAACCCCCTCCCCTTGATTGGGTGAAACTTAATGTGGATGGTGGGATGAGTATTGGTGAGGGTTTTATTGCTGCTGGAGGCGTCCTTAGGGACCATCAAAAGAAGTGGTATGGTGGGTTTGCGCTCAACAGAGGAGTGGGCTGTGTGCTGGAAGCTGAGCTCTGCGGAATTTTTGAAGGGCTTCAGCTTGCTTGGAATACTAGTCTTCGTAAAATCATTGTTGAATCTGATTCGAGGGATGCAGTGATTCTGCTCAATATGTACACCCCTCCCAATCATCCCCAATTGAGCATCATCCAAGAGTGCAAAGCTCTTATTGGAAGGGAGTGGAACTGTTCTGTTCAGCACATCTATAGGGAATGTAATAGAGTCGTTGATGGTCTTGCTAGACTTGGTCACTCCCTAGAGTTGGGAACCACTACCTTCACATATCCTCCTCCTCAGATTACTGGTTTATTGGAGGATGACCTCACGGATCATTTCATTGCTAGAGATGTTCATAGTTCCTAGTCCGTTTGTTCTCTCGGGTTCCTAGCCCTCCCTTTCACCAAAAAAAAAAAAAAAAAAATGCAAACATGGCACTATTTTGTAAGAACGATTTTTTCTTAAACATGGCACGATTTTGTAATAAAGATATCTTCTGTTTAGAGCTTCATATAGAATGGAAGTACTTTATTGGATTTGGTTTAACTTTTAGAACTAACCTTAAGAGTTCTTAAACATGAGCAAACTTACAGCTTTTCCAGAAATTAATGTGGCTAAGAGAGTCTTTTCATGGTCCTTAGTATGAAACAAATTTTGCAGAAGTCTTCGTTTCATGCCTTATATTATTACTAGTCAAACCAATTTTTTTAGGATGATTCCAGTTCTTATTTTTTCTCTAAGCACCATCTGCATGGTTACTTTCGTTCTTTGCTTTACTTATTTGAGGGAAACAGGATCATACATTGTTATTGATTTATTGTGGTAACATATTGCAATTAATCTAAACCGCTCCTCTATGCAGTTATTTGTATTGATGTGGGAGGATCACGAATGTGTTGTGAAGAAGAGCTAAGAGGTTCTTTTCCATAATCATAGTAGTGTCCTTATTGAAGTTCCAAAACTGAAAATTCTTTAAATGTCCAGAACAACAGGTTCAGCAAATGAGCCAGTAGGACAGATGACAATCTTTTACTGTGGAAAGGTGAACGTCTATGATGATGTGCCAGATGATAAGGTGATGAAGCATCCCTTTAGAAACACCATTTAGTATATGTTGTAATGATCTAGCCATATAATTTTAGTCAATAATGAAATTCCAGGTACAAGAAATAATGCAGTTTGCTGCAAGCCCAGACGCTATGAATCAGGAAGTTTCATCAGATCGAACTGCAACACTATGTTCCTTTTCTTGCCACTTACAGCCTACAGGTATTAAAGCAGTCCCGAGTTCTCCAATGGGGATCTTCCCAACTTCAGAGTCAGGTACACTTAGGGGAAATTTCACTAGATTTCATCATTTCATTTACATAATAGATTAGATATGTTTTTCTTAACTCTAATATATAGGTATCGAGGTTACTTTCTCACTGCCAGTTGTCTAATAGGCATCAGGAGAGACTTAAATCCTGTAATAGAGAGAAAGTGTGTGTGTGTTTGCTACTGCTATTTAATACATTTTTTTGTTTGCTGGAATGTTTTAAAAACATTATAGTTTATATATAAAGGATTGTGCTAAAAGTGCAAACTTATTGAGATTAGGGCAATATAAAAGGCCTGTGATTCTTGGCTGAAAGGGCTTGAATTATATTATGTTGTGCTATTGTATTAGGATAATCTTGTCTTAACATGATTTGCTTCCCCACCCCCCCCCCCCCCCCCCCCACCCCCCCCCCCCCCCCCCCCTTTTTGCAGTGAAAGTAGCAGAAACCTGTCGGCTTCCATTGGAAGGAAATGGCATTTCTCATGAAGACCCCCCCCCCCCCCCCCCCCTTTTTTGCAGTGAAAGTAGCAGAAACCTGTCGGCTTCCATTGGAAGGAAATGGCATTTCTCATGAAGACAGACTTGTTAAATGCATCTACAAGTCTTTCCGTAAAATTTACTGTTCTTTTGGTCACATTGATCACGCAAGCTTTAACCAGAACTTTTCTATGATACTGTTTACAGGTCATCATTTTTTTATTATTGATTCTATATAATGAATTTAGTCACTAATGGCAGCTCGAGCTCATAAATTTTCATTACTATTTTACTTCTAGTTTATTAACATTTCTTTATATTCTTTTTTGGTATTGATTACCGAATTTTTGCAATAGTGATTCTAAAGTATTTCTTTCAGGTCTAGCATAGAAAGGTTTCTCCTTTTGAAAATGTTCTGGTTAATTTTAACTTTTAAACACTAAATTGCACTGAGCTACTTCCTCTTAAGTACACTGTACTGCTTCATTGCTGACCAAAATAGAAGGATGACAGCTTGATGCTGATTCTTGGTTGTGCTTTGTGGTCAGATTTCATCTCTCTTTTGCTTCAGTTCTCATGTAGTGTTTTGTCCTTTGTCATGTCAATCTCAGAATTGATAAACCTCTCTTTTCCATTAGCACACTAGCTCATCTGTATACATACATACCCTATCATGTATTCTTTATCTAATCTTTTAACACTTCTTGCTCAGAACGTATTTGTATGACAGCAAATACAATACTATACCATAGTATTTTTTTTGTTTTTCTGTCTTATAATCCTCCAGCTGTTTAAAAGAAAGTATTTTGTCCTTTGTCATGATCTTAATTGAACAGGATGTTCTAAAGGCCCGTACCTGTGTCCTTGAGTTCTAAGTAGTTTGTCCTTTGTCATGTCAGTATCACACACAAAATGGAAGTATTTCAAGAATTGTAAAAGGGAATGTGACAATAAAGGAAGAATTAACCTCCCATCTATTTTTCTGTATTTTAAATCTCATCTTCAGATCCTTAAATTACTAATAAAAGGAAGTATTGATTTTTAGAGCATTGTCTCTGATTCTGTTTATGTATCTTTTCTTTAATTGAAACAACTTCTTTAAACCTTACATTTTGAGAGTGATTCAATTTTGTCCGCAGTATACTTATCATCAAGCTCTAAAGCTTGCATCATTTGATTAAAAAGTGAAGAACGCAAGGAGGGATCCATGAAAACTCACCAGAAAACCCTAGGTAGACGACGAAGCAAAGGAAGGATCTTTCAAGCCGTCTAACAAACCGCAAGAAAATAGAGAAAAAGAAGCGAAAGCAGCAATATAAGGAAACGAAGATTGAAAACCAGCAACTCAAAACCGTCGGAGTATTTTGGTGAGAACAAAAGAGGAGATGAAGCAGAAGATATCAAAAGGTGGGAGAAGGAAGCGTAACAGTTCCACTTTAAAAAGAAAAAAAAAATTCAAAATTACGAACAGCGTTGATAAAGGAAACCGCATGTTTCCAAGGCAGTGATGCTATTACCCACCAAATGGAGGACATGTGGCATGCTAGGGAGCAACCAGCAGTCAAAACATCATCTCACCACATCAGATCAAATGGAAGCCCTTGAGATCTTATGGCCAGAAATGAAAGCTTGCACCGGAAGAATCAAACACTAAGGATAACACGTGTTTAAAAGGTAAAAAGGAGGGAAAGAAGAAAGCCATTGAAAAATTGCCTTTCAAACAAAATCAAAAGCCAAGCATGAATATAAATACTACTCGTAGAAACGAAGGAATTGGACCAAAGCACTTGTTCAAACTCGAAGTATTTATGGGGATATTGTTGTATATGCATATTCGGCGGGAAGACACGTCAGCAGAATATATGGAAGAAGGACAGTCATACCATCCTTTGACCAAGTCAAAGGAAGAAAACGTTAAACATTTGCCACGTCAACAGGCCCCGTTGCTCAGATTAATAAAATTCGAAGACATACTCGCCAAAGTCAGAAATGTATTCGCCAAGAGGAATTAATCTCTAGGAATGAGGGTGTTCGCCGTGTAAACTCACTCAGCGTAAACCTACTCGGCGAAAACACAAGAACAGTATCCTCACTCCAATAGACCCTTTACAGCAAGGAGTCATCTAGGGGGAGGGTTAAAAGAGACATTATGCCTTAAGGAAAAAAGAGTAAGATGATTTCAACCTAGAGAAGTCCAAAGAGGAAATAAATCCTAGTCCGTCTACAACATCAGATTCCTAACATAAATCTAAGTGGAAAATCCCCTACCAACACGGAAAAGATCGGGAAAAACCCTAGTTAGCATGTATAAATAGAACCACCTGCTCCACAAGAAGGGGGTTCAAAAACTTAGAGAGAAAAGAGCGATTGTGTGAAAGATCTGAATGTGTAACGAAATAATAAATCATAGTATTATTTTTCTGCCCTTTGGGGCGTCGTGATTTTTTCCCATTCAAGGGTTTTCCACGTAAAACCTGTCTCTTGCTTTCATTGATTACTTTCTTATTTCTTAGTTAATTTGATATTATTGTTGAACACGTGGCAATCCAAATTTCACTTTCAACAGAGGGCATTTTGAATTCTTCAAAATAAAGTGTCAAAGAACCTTAAATTTACCACTAATTAAAGTAGTCAAAGACTCAAAGTGCTTTCTTATAATAAACGCAAAAACTGTGTTATTGAAAACAATAATGCTAGAGAACCCAAAAAAGTGATCCAAATTTTGGACTCAAACCTATGTGGTAACATCACACACAACATGGTTCCACGTCATTATTCCTAAAGATCCCATGTGATGTTGCCACTTAGGTTTGAGTCAAAAATTTGGATCACTTTTTTGATCCTCTAGCATTATTGTATTTAAAAACGTTAGGATAAGTTATTGCAATTATTCCTCACGAGGTTGGTTTAGTAATAAACCTATCATATTTGTAATACAAAATTACGGATTCGAGTATTTGAGTCCTTCACTCCTTCCCTCTTTAAAAAAATCCCTCATTAAAAATTTAAAAAAAAAATTAAAAAAAAATTAAAAAAAAACCCACAACACGGGCACGGCTGTAGCCTATAAGTCGGTATTACGCTGTAAAGTGGATCGTATAGGATAAGTCATAAGTCATAAGTAGGTCCCGTCGCTCTTGAAAAAAGTGAACCATTTTTCAAGTCACAACGTGGTCCTCTCGTTTGCTAAGAAGGTTGACGACACGTCGACACGTGGGTGGTTTGACACGTGTCGATAGAGGGCTATGCAAACATCACATTTGTGGGCCCCAATCTTATCATCCGTACCACAAATTATTAATTATTGAAGCCTAAAATTATGTGTTTATGTTTAATATTACTGTCTCACCATGGTCCGTGTCCGAGAGGAATTTTTACTTGGGGAGTTGGGGCTACGTTTAATATACCTGTTATTCCAAAATTTTCAATTAAAAAAAAATTCAAATCCTTCTCGTCTTGAAAAAGTTAATATGAATTCACAAATTTAAATTTAAGGTTGACAAAACAAGAGTAGAATTTTTTTTTTTGATATAAATAAGAGAGTAGAATTATATTAGTATCTGGGTTTGCTTTGAAGATTGGCTCGGGCTCTGTTCTTGAAGCAGAATTGTGGGGAATCCTAGAGGGCTTTAAGCTGGTCTGGCAGAAGGGATTCAAGAAGATTATTGTCGAATCTGATTCAAAATCGACGGTGGAGCTGTTGAATAATAATGTTCCGAGGTGTCATCCCCTCCTTGGTATCATTCAGGAGTGTAAGTCGCTCATTGGTAAGGATTGGAGTTGCCATGTCCATCATGTTTTCAGGGAAGGTAACAGGGTGGCTGACCGGCTGGCTTTTCTTGGGCATTCCCTTGCTGTGGGTTGCAGTATTTTCTCTTCCTCCCCCCCCCCCCCCCCCCCCCCCCCCCCCCGGGTTGCGTTTTCTAGGCTTAGTTCTAGCTTTTAGTCTTTTTTTTCGTTTTTGTTTTTGTTATGGGCTGACAGCCCCCCTTCTCACCAAAAAAAAAAAAAAAAAATACTCCAAAATTTAAAATATAGTATTGTTTTTTTAAATATGATATATGTGTTCGTAAATACATTAACACTCGTCTATAAAATGTCAATAGTATATTCCATCCTCATCCTCCTATTTCCAACACGGGCTAACACTGATATAAGTATATAACACTTATCGATACTATATACTCTAAAAAACGAGGTGAGCCATAAAGTTTTGAAAGAACTTAAGAAGCAAAATACTTAATTTCGATAATATATATTTCAAAGTAAATATTTTTGCCATTTGCTCATAAATTCACTATTAAAAGTGAGATTCTTTACCACCAGCTGATGAGTTTTGATGTTAGTAGAGATGATAATGCATGCCCATTCCCCAGTGGTGGAATTGGTGAGAAATGTCACCTTTTTAAAGTGAGTTGGTGACTTTATCAGTACTTTAATAAGTTAAGTTTAAAAGGCACTTATTATGTTGAACTACCAAAATTGCCCTCACTTAAATGATTTATGTTATTCCCTTTCTTTGTACTTTTCTCTGTCCTCCACACGGGAGAAAAAAAACTGACAGTAGCTCTCTCTCTCTCTCTCTCTCATCTCTCTCTCTCTCTCTGTCTAGAATTTCTTCTTCGTGTTAGCTCTCTCTCTCTCTCTAGAATTTCTTCCTCAAGTTATAAAGAACTGACGTGACGTGGTTCAGTAAAATAAGGTAAAATTTCTTGAACTTTCTTGTTTTAATTTGTTAACATTTTCATTTGTTCCTTTTCATATGTTTTCCAAGTATTTTTTGAGTATTTTTTAAGCCGTAAGCCATTTTTGGATCTCTAAGAGTTTTCCATAGATCTGTTCCCGAGCCTTTTCATGTGTGCCTTACCCGTGACTTTTGTTGCCTTACCCGTGACTTTTCATGCCTTACCCGAGACTTTTGTTGCCTTACCCGTGACTTTTCATGCCTTACCTTTTATTAATGGTTTGTGATTATTAATTTGACAGCCTCATGAATCGGGTTAGAATAGTAATATCTTACAACGATCGATGGGAACAATTACCTGACGGAAGTCAGAGGTTTGTTGGATCCGATAACCGGGGAATGTATGTGTCAAAGAATATGACTTACGAAGAATTGGTGGCGATTATACATACTATTGTGAGCTATGATGTAAACAAATACAATGTTGATTTGTCATCAATATCAATCGTTCCTGGCAGTACGTGTCGCACATTTATAAGGAATGACGACGATGTTCAGTTTATGCTAGGGGAAGATCGAGTGATCCTTCAAGTATGTGTCAGTATAACTGAGCGGACAGCTGGCGATATGGTAGGGAATGATATTCCTCCTCCTGAAAATGCCCAACAATTAGGATCCTTTAGCGGTAGCAACCAAGTGTTCACCCAAAGGAGTGGCAGCGAAGGTGGGGGAAACATGTGTGGTGTCCCACAGGTTGCAGTCAACCATGCAGATGCAGTTGAACCTCAATTTGGCGATATGTTTTGTTGTCGAGTTGAGCACGATGCACAGTACGATGCGCCGAACAATGAGGTGGATAACGAGGCAAATAATGAACAGGTTGATGATCTGCAAAATGTGGATGAAGAGACTGCACAAATGCAAACACGTGGTAGACATGTACAAGGAGTTAGTGGCACTGCACCAGATATGCCAGGGACGTCCGAGGTCCGTTATAATGTGACAACATCTGATTCTGTTAATGCTACAACTTGGGTTATTCCGGGAGCAGATTCATACTCATTTGGTACTGGTAGAAACAGCACGTTGGTAGCACCAGAACCGATAATCATGATTTATAAAGGTCAATTTTTTCCGAGTAAAAAGGATTTGAAGAGGCTAGTTGGCGAATTTGGGATGCGGCAGAACTTTGAATGGAAGGTGAAAAGGTCCAATAAGACAACTTTACATCTGGTTTGCATCGTTGATGACTGTTCGTGGAAATTAAGAGCGGTGAGGAGAGATGAAGGGACTTACTTTCAAGTCAGAAGTTTTGTCAATGAACACAGTTGTCCCTTGGAGGAGGTTCATCGTCGCCACAGACAAGCTAGTGCAGTCACAATCGGAGAACTCATTGCACCTAGACTTCAACAACATGATGGTCGTCTCATGCGTCCGAAGGACGTAATCGCCGATATGAAAACAATGTATGGTATCCAAATCATGTACAGTAAGGCACATGACTCCCTGCAATACGCATTGTCATTGACCTATGGAACGCATGAAGAAAGTTTCCAAATGCTGCCATCTTTTGCATACGTTCTGGATCAGCAAAATCCTGGCACAATCACAGACTTACAGTGCACAGACGATGGTAAATTCCTCTACTTTTTCATGTCGTTAGGGTCCTCAATTAGAGGTTTTCGGAGGTGTATGCGTCCTGTGATTGTAGTTGATGGTACCCATTTGAAAGGAAGATTCGATGGTACAATGTTTGTGACAACTGCACAAGATGGAAACGAACAGGTGTATCCAATTGCTTTTGGGTACGGTGACTCAAAAAACAACCTTTCATGGGAGTGGTTTTTGGAATGCTTGAGAGGTGCCCTTGGTCATATAGATGATCTGGTTTTCATTTCCGATCGTCATGCAAGCATTGAAGCAGGGATTTCTAAAGTGTTCCCTTATGCAACCCATACCATATGTTGCTGGCATTTTTGTGAAAATATGAAGAAGCGATTCCACAGAAAGGATGTTGCCGACATAATGGATAACGCTGTTAGGTCGTACAGGCAAATCCAATATGATCGCCACATGGAGGAGTTACGTAAGCTGCACAAGGGTGCATACGATTATGCCATTGATGTCGGTCCACACAAGTGGTCCCACGTTCACTGTCCTTAAAGAAGGTACAGGTTGATGACCACAAATGTTACAGAGTGCATAAACTCATGCCTAAGATTCGCACGCCAACTGCCACTGATGACACTGGCAGAGTTCATTCGAAATATGCTACAAAAGTGGTTCCACGATCGACATGCAAATGCACGGTCCATGCGGCATCGATTGACCGACGCAGCACATCTTGTGATACTGAAACGTGTCGACGAGTGCGGTTATATGACCATAAATCCAGTTGACTGGAACATATTCTCCGTTAGACACAAGGGAAAACAGTGGACGGTTGACTTAGCCCGGAAGACATGCACATGCAACAAATTCCAAATGGACTTTTTACCATGTTCACATGCACTCGCAGCGGCAAGGTACATGACGACACTGTCCAGTTAACGCTTTATATTACCCAAACGTGAATCTAACTGTGTTCATTGTTGCAGGGAGCGGACCGTGGATTTCACATCTCTATGTGCGGACTACTACAAGAGGGAGACACTTATTGATGCATACTCGGTTCCTATCATGCCTATTGGTCATCCTTCTTCATGGGTAGTGCCATCCGACATCGCAGTGCGGGTGGTTTTAAATCCAAGGACGAAGAGACAATCCGGTCGCCCGATGGAGGGTCGACATGTCTCGTCTTCGGAGAGGACAACCACACAGTCGTGTAGAAGATGTGGACAACCAGGACATAACAGCAGGAGGTGTTCCAACCCGCCTATGGTTAATGAAGGTCCCAGTACTATTGTTCCCGAACAATACCGTCGCAAGTGCAGCATCTGTTATTCAACTGGACACAACAAACAAACGTGCCCTCAGAAGGACTCTACCGTGGAATGAATAGAGCCTTAGAAGAGGAGACTTGACCCCACGTCATAAATGCTGTCATGGAAGCGATTGAAGGGATGAGAGTTGCATTGGGTGCTGCTGTTGTGCTAAACTACTGTCTGTAGGGGCTTTTCCATCCTGCTCGGAAGGATAGGGAAGTGTATTGGAAGATTTACAACTCCCTATATATTGGCGCTGAAGATGCTCTAGTGCTTGCTTATCCGACAGTAGACGATGAGCATAATAACATATACAGTAGGCCAGAGTTAGTGATGTTTATCTAAGGGCAACCAATTTCAGATAGAGAGGGCGAAAAGATGAACGATGCAATCATCTTAGGGCTTATGTTTTAGACATGTGTTTTGGATTTTAGCTGCTGTAGTTTGTTTATTTCCACAAGTCACCATACCAGTTGATATACTCATATATTGTACTTTTATGTAGAACTATTCTGATTAATTTTATGTTCCAAAATTGATTTGTATTTAGTTCTTAAAATTAATCGTGTTGGAGTGAAATGACTTATTCACTTTAATAGGCAAAATCGTGCGTGCTGGAATTAAATAAATTGAATCGAATAATTGAAACAAAAAATACACATGTTATGTACATCAACTGTATAACAGAGAACAACCCATATATACATCAGCTACACAACACTGTTGTGTAGCGAGTTGCAAAAAACCTCCACAACCATCTTCTCCCTGATAGTGCCCATATCATCTTCCGTCCAGTCGAACTCCTTCCTGTTTGCTAGCAAGTACTCTGTCAATCTCAAAGTATGGGCACCACAGTTACCCCTGCAAAATCACCAATTATATAACCATTAGACAGTAATTTTATTAAAACCTAATAGGATAGAATAAACTCTTAAAAATAACATACCCCTGCTCTTGTTGGGGCACCCCATGTCTTCCGTCCAGGATGCTCATCCGAAAGGCACTCTTTGACGATTTGTACGTCTCATCATCCGGCTTTCTGCTATCATGAAACCCGATCTGATGCAACATCGACGGAATAAACCAACGTAGGCATGCGACCTGCTTAAGCCTGTGCTCCCATGGAACCTGCTGTCTGAACGGGTCTAACAGGTAGATCTTCCCCTCCCTGAGATCTACACTAGCCAGTACCCAATGCACCCGTCCAAGGTTGCAAGGAATCAAAACCTGTACGTGTTTTAACATAGTCTTATTTGTCGGAATTTAAAACATAATATATTACATTATGAAAACAAAAATAATTGGAACCCTTACATAATCAACCTCATGCCATGGCCGGGTTCCGTATGGGATAATTCCTCAGACCATCTTCAGGTCGTCATTATGCCACCTGTGTTCCAGCATCTTCCATCCAACTGGGGGTTTGCCCACAACCCCAGGACCAAAAATTTGCTGCCACTGAATCTCTAAGTATGACTGTAAATAAAAAAATAATCGCAGCATTAACTAACACATCAATGCACAAATGAAAACCTATCAGTACAGAAACTTACATATAACTGTGTATGGAGTAAGTTGACCCTCTGAGTGTACACGTCGGGGTATGCTCGCTAACGCTTCCGTAGAATATTCATGTACGCGTCCATGTGCTGACAATGTAAACATTTTATATTATTACGAATCAACTATTACTCATACAAACTTATACACAGTATGTTAACTAATTAACATACCGATTCCTCCAAGTCCATGAAGTTGGTCTGCAACCGTTGGAATCAAGTTACGCCAACTGGTAAAGATAGATCCACATCATGTCTGCATAATTGTTGAACAAGTTAGAGAACCAAGTAATAATAATTAAATATTGCAAAATGAACTTGTATACTTACGTTTCCCCCGTCGTGTTCCTCTTGTAGGCTTTGTACGCTACATCGTAGTAGGGATCTATCAAGTCATGGAGATTGAATACATGCGCCAATGCCACTGATGTCGGTGGCATGGTCCTTGGCTTCTTCGGTAGACAGGGGTTTGTGTATGGGGACAGCAACATCCAACCTGGCTTGCGAACACGCGGCACCATAGGTGGAGTACGGTACTGACCACTGGGATCTGTATCCGTAGGGGTGCGCTAAGGAGGGGTGTGCTGTCTGGATGTACTCACCCTCTGTGTATCGCTATGAGAATGGCTGCGGTGTGAGGATACACTCTCCCTCCGAGTATCGATATGAGGAGAGGTGCACTGTCTAGAGGAACTCTCCCTCCGTGAATCGCTAACAGCATGAGGGGTGCGCTGTCTGTAGGAACTCTTCCTCCGTGTATCGCTCTGAGGAGGGGTGCGCTGCCTGGAGGAACTCTCCCTCGGTGTATCGCTCTGAGGATGGCTGCAGTGTGACGATACACTCTCCCTCCATGTATCGCTCTGAGGAATGGGAGGGTTACGCCGGGTTCGCTTCAAGGGTCGCACTGCACTAGGGTGGACTAATGAAGGTCGGGACGAACTCTGTCCCAGTGGTAGCTCTGATCCACCAGGTGCCACCCATGCAACCAGTGCTGTCTCTGTACCGGTAATGCTGTCAGGTAAAACCGGAGGTGGTACCTGTGCTGCCTCTGCTATCTCTGTATCATTGGGTACCGGTTCTCGTTCTGTCGGACCTTGACCCCGCTGATCGGATACTGTGTCCATAGACTGACCCTCCGTAGTTAGTGGCTGCCCATGTCTGCTCTCTAGCTCTGTCTTATCCTCACCAGTACCTCTCTTGCCTGCGGGACTAAAGTCTCCGTGATGGTCATCGAATGATAGGTCATCCAATGGTGGACCATCCATACGGGACTGTGGCGTCGGACCCTGTAGTGCCCGGATCATATCTAGCAACTCTCGATGCTGCGTATCTCGCGTCTCATCACTCTTTTTGATAGCAGCCATCACATCCTCCCGTAAAGATCGGACTGCACCCATCACTGCATCGATTTTACGGTCCCAACCCTGAAAGAATTTCGAACTCTGTTAGAACTAAAACCGTTCAGTCGATTGAAATTAAATAATGGGGTTTTAATTTTTTACGTACCTCTGGATCACCTCCACGTGAATCACCTCCAGGTCGAGCCTGTCTAGGCAATGTGGATGGTACCGGGCTAAGCCTCTGGGACGTTTCAGTATGAGCCTTTGGGTCTACATCACCTCCAGGTATAGGCCGTCTGGGAAGCGTGAATCGTACCCGCTTACGCCGATTGCCACCCTCAAGTTCTGAACCCTCCGTATCAGTAGGTTTAGAATGCGAAGTCCCTATATCATCGCGTCCGGAAAACATAGCCTCAGTATCACTGGGTCCGGAAAACAGACCCTCCATATCATTGGGTCCTGCAGTCCTATGTCGTTCCGGATCCGGGAGGTGACCAGGTATATAAGGGACATCGGAATCATACAGATTGGCTCCTAGGTCTATGCCTTCGAAGTACCGTTGAGCCCTCTCCGCAGCCGTCGCCACCAATTCAGGCCATGCGCACATCTGAAATCCAAGTTAAATAGTTGTCATTGTATATATACTAATAACTATCAACATTAACAACATCAGCACTTACCCTTTTTGTAAAAACACCATCCAGCTTTTTCGCCCAAGGTCGTTGACTCAATTCCCATTTCAGAATACGTGGGGGTGGGGGGGGGTAAGCTCGATTACCCGGCGAATCCCACATTTAGTATTGCCAAGCTCCGGGATAACCTCAAAGGCAAATACCTGGGTAATAGAAAAGTACGATACGACGTAAATACAACAGTCATATAAATAAACTACAATTAAAGTACGGATTCAAATTCGAAATTCGAAATTCTCACCAATAGTGCATGCGGTAGACCGTATATGTTGTACGTCAACTCGAGGTTCTGTACGTCAAGGTCCTCGCCCTCTTCTTGCCGTTTTTCTGCCAACCGCCGTCGTGGACCATTAAACGCCCGCTTGAAACCATAAATAGACCGCCTATACACGTGTGTGCCCCACGGGAACGCATCAAAAGCGTCCAGGTCCTCAACTAGGCAAAACTGCCATACTAGAACTTTATCTCTTCCGTCGAACCCCATCAGTATCCGGTTCAGAATAAACAATAAGGCAAGCTTCACCGTATCGTACTGCTGTTCAAAACTACCAATCCACAGCACAGCTCTCAACTTTTCAATCTCGACTTCTTCTTAACCCCGAAAGTACCGCTCCTGTATGCCATTCTCTACCACTTCATACCTCTTCGTGTCGGGATCGACTCCAAACTTTAAACCGGTGATTAGACAAAACTTAACCTTCGAGAACCGAACAATATGCTTACCTAACAAAAATCTCATCTCATCAGCCGGCCCATCATGATGCAACTCGCGCAAAAGTAACCGATGGACAATCCCACCCGAAAATTGTGTCTCACAATGCATCTGAAGGAAATGACCAAAACACGACTCTGTATACCGACGTATGTCTTCGATCTTCAGATCTTCAGGTACACTGTTAAGTGCGGTGTCAACATATTCCAGGTCATCGAAATGGTCATGGCGATTAATTTTTCCCTTGAACCAATCTACCTCTGGAGTTTTCAAAAAATCCTTTGGATCATTCCTCTTCTACATATTCACAGAAAAAAAGCATATAAGTTCATGAAAAGGCTCCAACAACAAGATTGGACCACTGAATTAAAAGTCATGGGAACACTATTAAAAGTCACGGGACACTATACAAAAGTCACAGGAAATGTATTAAAAGTCACGGGACAGTTATAAAAAGTCACGAGAAATGCATTAAAAGTCACGGGACACTATACAAAAGTCACGGGACACTTATCAAAACTCAAAAGTCACGAGACACTGTAAAAAAGTCACGGGACACTGTACAAAAGTCACGGGACACTATATAAAAGTCACGGGACACTTATCAAAAGTCACGGGACACTATACAAAAGTCACGGGACACTTATCAAAAGTCACGGGACACTATACTGCTATCACGTGACACTTATCAGAAGCCAAAAGTCACGGGACACAATACAAAAGTCACGAAACACTGTACAAAAGTCACGACACACTATACAAAAGTCACGGGACACTATAAAAAAGTCACGACACACTATACAAAAGTCATGAAACACTATACAAAAGTCACGACACACTATACAAAAGTCACGGAAACCCAGAAATTCATCGTCCTCAAAACAACTCTTTTCTGAAACTAAAACCCTAACCTAACCTCATCATACAAACATAATCAACCACAATCACAAATGGAACCTAATCTACATCATGGGTATGGCATCATATATCAAACCACATGAAATTATCAACATGAAAAACGCATCAGAAAGAAGAACTTACCCGTGTCTTTTGAGATCGCCGGTGACTTCTCGTCGATGCCATTGCTGTTACGTTTACTGTAGCACCGTCGCCGGTGGTTCACCGTCCACTTTCCGTCAACTTTAGGGCTATTGGACCGTCGGTTCTGCTCACGCGTGACTTTTTCTCTCACCATTTCAAAATTGCACAAACAGACAAATGAGGTGTCTGGTCACTCAAATAGGTGCATTTTAAACTTAGATTAGTAAAGTGGTGACAGTTACCAAAAAACCGCCCCAAATAGTGACATTTAATTTTTGAACCCTTCCATAGTAGTGATGGGTTCAAATCTCACCATACGCCCTTTACAAGCATATGAGGGGATTTTTTTCTAGAATTGTGGGAGTAATTATCCTAACCACACATGTATTGTCTGATTTTAGCAGGTCTTGACAGTTCACTTATAATAGTTGTAAATTTGTAATACTTTAAAAAAAAAAAAAAAATGTGAGATTCTTTACCATCATGTCGATGTGTTTTGATGTTAAAAGATATTCATTTAGCATAACAATGTTTTAAGTTCTAATAATGCACCAATTTGGTGTAAATATAAAGCAGGATTCTCCCACAAATATGAAGTTCATTTGATCTTCTAAATTATCGGTTAAAGTAAACTAAAGAAAGGATTTGGATCCCTTCCTAACTTCATCTTGTTCTCGTATAAATCAATATTGTGATTAATTCTATCTTTTGGCAAGTAAAATCATAACAATTAATAGAAATAATTCAAAATATTGATTTAGTATATTAGATACATCATACATGTCAATAGATTATAAAGATGAAGATAAGTAAAATCGTAAAGATGAGGAGAAGCTCTAGATCCCGAAAGAAAACCCTCAACTTACGCTCAAAAGCCTCCGAGGAAATGAATCAAAGATCGTCACCCGATTTCACGAGGATAATATTGTAATATTATATCGACATGCAATTACGTGGCGTCCTGGGGTTGTTATGCAATTCCATCAATTTTTTTTTTTTTTCTTAAAAAAAAAAAAAAAAAAAAGACAGAGAGAGAGAAAATGTCTAAAACAAAGCTGAGTTGAGACGCCGTAACCGTAATACCTCAAAATTCTCTACCTCGTGAGTACCAAAAAAGACCCCAAAGAAGAGTCCTATTTACCAAAACAGTGACAGCAGAAACCAGTGGAAAGCGTACAAAGCTAAAGCTAAAGCTAAAGCAAATCGATCTGTGTGAGCATGGCAGGGGAGAGGAGGTTGTTGATTAGTGACCGGAATTTGGACAACATGTTACCTGGAGAGACGGTTTCCCGGTCACTCCTTGAGAAGCCTCTTCACCAACTCACTGAAGATGACATTTCTCAGCTCACTCGTGAAGATTGCCGCCGATACCTCAAAGACAAAGGTCTGTTACTGTCCGTACGTGTAACGTATTGCGATGCGTGATTGAGGTTTTTTTTTTGTTTGATCTCTTCTTTGTGCGTGTGTTTGGTTACAGGCATGAGGAAGCCTTCATGGAACAAATCGCAGGCGATCCAGCAAGTGATCTCTCTCAAGACGCTATTTGAAACGACGTCGGATTCGGACGCCGCTGAGGCACGGAAGAAACTCTACAGTGTATGTGCGCTTTTTTCTTTCTTTTTTGTATATTAATATTATGTGTATTTTTTCATGGGATTTATGATGAACTCGTTTACTTTTATTAAATAAGTCTCTCAAATCTTTCTTTTTATCAAGTGGTGCACCTTGTATATTTCATTATTGATTAAATTAATAATTTCTTTTAGGTCCCTTCAAATTCAACTGTTTCAGTCAAGGGAGCGAGTGAATCGGGCCCGTACCGGCCTCAGGATGCCCCAAAATCCGATTTATCTCGAGATCCTTCAGGTCAACAAGCAGCCGACAACGACTCTGTTTCTCCCAGGTTGTTCTTTACGCAAATCCGCACAAACACATTGCACATTTTTTTTTCCTGGGTATAAAGTTTAGAAATAAACGCAATACTTTTAAATATCTAATTAATTTAGAAGTGGTAAATTTTCGTTGGCTTAGTTGATTGAGATTGCGGATGCCTTTGTTTTAGGGGATTTTTTAAACTTAATTTATGCGTGGGGACTCAATTTGGACTTCCGGGAACATCGGTAAAGCTTGTGCTAATGGTCGTCGGGTCAACGAGTTTAATCTACTAGAAAATGTGAAATGGATTGCGCACCCACGTGTGTGTATGTGTGTGCACTGTGCAGGTGTTTTAAGCATGCTGTTACTTACTCTGCTGTTAGTGTTTTTTCCACACATCAGTTGTTATGAATATGCAAAAATGGGGAGTTGCACAGCATTGGAGGGATTCCATCTAATAGAATTATGCATGAAATGAAAATGCAAACATGGCACTATTTTGTAAGAACGATTTTTTCATAAACATGGCACGATTTTGTAATAAAGATATCTTCTGTTTAGAGCTTCATATAGAATGAAGGTACTTTATTGGATTTGGTTTAACTTTTTGAACTAACCTTAAGAGTTCTTAAACATGAGCAAACTTACAGCTTTTCCAGAAATTAATGTGGCTAAGAGGGTCTTTTCATGGTCCTTAGTATGAAACAAATTTTGCAGAAGTCTTTGTTTCATGCCTTATATTATTACCGGTCAAACCAATTTTTTAGGATGATTCCAGTTCTTATTTTTTCTCTAAGCACCATCTGCATGGTTACTTTCGTTCTTTGCTTTACTTATTTGAGGGAAACAGGATCATACATTGTTATTGAGTTATTGTGGTAACATATTGCAATTAATCTAAACCGCTCCTCTGTGGAGTTATTTGTATTGCTGTGGGAGGATCACAAATGTGTTGTGAAGAAGAGCTAAGAGGTTCTTTTCCATAATCATAGTAGTGTCCTTATTGAAGTTCCAAAACTGAAAATTCTTTAAATGTCCAGAACGACAGGTTCAGCAAATGAGCCAGTAGGACAGATGACAATCTTTTACTGTGGAAAGGTGAACGTCTATGATGATGTGCCAAATGATAAGGTGATGAAGCATCCCTTCAGAAACACCATTTAGTATATGTTGTAATGATCTAGCCATATAATTTTAGTCAATAATGAAATTCCAGGTACAAGAAATAATGCAGTTTGCTGCAAGCCCAGACGCTATGAATCAGGAAGTTTCATCAGATCGAACTGCAGCACTATGTTCCTTTTCTTGCCACTTACAGCCTACAGGTATTAAAGCAGTCCCGAGTTCTCCAATGGGGATCTTCCCAACTTCAGAGTCAGGTACACTTTGGGGCAATTTCACTGGATTTCATCATTTCATTTACATAATAGATTAGATATGATTTTCTTAACTCTAATATATAGGTATCGAGGTTATTTTCTCACTGCCAGTTGTCTAATAGGCATCAGGAGAGACTTAAATCCTGTAATAGAGAGAAAGTGTGTGTGTGTTTGCTACTGCTATTTAATACATTTTTTGTTTGCTGGAATGTTTTAAAAACATTATAGTTTATATATAAAGGATTGTGCTAAAAGTGCAAACTTATTGAGATTAGGGCAATATAAAAGGCCTGTGATTCTTGGCTGAAAGGGCTTGAATTATATTATGTTGTGGCTATTGTATTAGGATAATCTTGTCTTAACATGATTGGCTTTCCCCCCCCCCCCCCCCCCCCCCCCCCCCCCCCTTTTTTGCAGTGAAAGTAGCAGAAACCTGTCGGCTTCCATTGGAAGGAAATGGCATTTCTCATGAAGACAGACTTGGTAAATGCATCTACAAGTCTTTCCGTAAAATTTACTGTTCTTTTGGTCACATTGATCACGCAAGCTTTGACCAGAACTTTTCTATGATACTGTTTACAGGTCATCATTTTTTTTACTATTGATTCTATATAATGAATTTAGTCACTAATGGCAACTCGTGCTCATAAATTTTCATTACTATTTTACTTCTAGTTTATTAACATTTCTTTATATTCTTTTTTGGTATTGATTACTGAGTTTTTGCAATAGTGATTCTAAAGTATTTCTTTCAGGTCTAGCATAGAAATGATTCTCCTTTTGAAAATGTTCTGGTTAATTTTAACTTTTAAACACTAAATTGCACTGAGCTACTTCCTCTTAAGTACACTGTACTGCTTCATTGCTGACCAAAATAGAAGGATGACAGCTTGATGCTGATTCTTGGTTGTGCTTTGTGGTCAGATTTCATCTCTCTTTTGCTTCAGTTCTCATGTAGTGTTTTGTCCTTTGTCATGTCAATCTCAGAATTGATAAACCTCTCTTTTCCAATAGCACACTAGCTCATCTGTATACATACATACCCTATCATGTATTCTTTATCTAATCTTTTAACACTTCTTGCTCAGAATGTATTTGTATGACAGCAAATACAATACTATACCATAGTATTTTTTTTGTTTTTCTGTCTTATAATCCTCCAGCTGTTTAAAAGAAAGTGTTTTGTCCTTTGTCATGATCTTAATTGAACAGGATGTTCTAAAGGCCCATACCTGTGTCCTTGAGTTCTAAGTAGTTTGTCCTTTGTCATGTCAGTATCACACACAAAATGGAGGTATTTCAAGAACTGTAAAAGGGAATGTGGCAATAAAGGAAGAATTAACCTCCCATCTATTTTTCTGTATTTTAATTCCCATCTTCAGATCCTTAAATTACTAATAAAAGGAAGTATTGATTTTTAGAGCATTGTCTCTGATTCTGTTTATGTATCTTTTCTTTAATTGAAACAACCACTTCTTTAAACCTTACATTTTGAGAGTGATATTTTCTTCTCTGTGCTTTGTCATTTCTCTCAATTTTTATGTTATTTCTTTATGGATTACATCTAGATGGGCCAACAAGCAGAAAGGCATTGGTGCAAAGATATCGTGAGAAGCGGAAAGACAGGTATCTCAAATGATTGATTGGCTTTCTACTACAACTCAATAAATTTATTGTCAGTCTATTTTGTTTTTCTTTGTCTCTCATACCCATGTTAGGTGAAGGTTTAAGAACAAGAGAAAGATAGCAATGCCTTCATCTGCTGGTTTAAACGTCCATATAAACCGTTGCATGGGAGATCGGTTCTCAAATGAGCAGTTAAACAGCAGTGATGCTTGCTCTACTCCCCAATCCAGGCCAATGCACAATCCTATAGCATGCCGTTCAGTTGAGAATGTAGCAAAGATCTCCAATCTCTCTACTGGTCTCAACGATAAAGGTGAGAGTCTTATCTCTGCTTGCTTTTTACTTAAAAGTGCATATAACAATTAATGCTCTCTTCATAATATAGATTCTAAATGAGTTAAAATTAGAGAATTCTGGTCATATCTTAAAATATTCAAAGATACCTGCCATAACACTGTTGAGAAGCTTTTCTGCTTCCGTATGCTGTTTACTGAATGCAGAAACATGTGCACCTGCCAAAATTTGCCTTGCATATTGCATTATTGCTTATACACTGGTAGTTATCTTTGAGATACATTTGTAGCACAGCCTATTTCCTCAACTTCTGCCAAGTTCAATTAAATGTCTTGATAAGAGAGAGAGAGACCTGGTTTTCTCCTTTCTATTTTGAACAATGGTTCGCATAATTATTTGGGTTGCACTATGGATTGAACTCCCTTCTTTCTGAACGGAATTCCATGATGTCAGTTTTGTTATAAGATATGCAATGACAGCAGGTAGAGTGGAAGCTGGTTGTAACTTCTCTTCCAGGAATATGCTTTAACTCTGGCTTCTCTTGTGAATAATGTTCCTATTCGATCGAAAACTTTAATTCACGGAACCACAAGTTCGAGAGCTAAGAATGATTAAAAATGTTGAGATAACAAAAATGATAATTAAAGAAATGCAAGATGTTACAAACTGTTTTCACCGTACCTTTTAAATTACAATAATAGCATACCTGAGAAGCGATTCTTGAAGTGAGAAGAAAAGTATTGGCTTCAAAGTAACCATTTGATAGCTTTGTGCAATTTTGTGGATGTTTATGGATCACCATGGTAACAAATTATCACCCTCTTGTATGAGATGTTGCAATGCCATGTTTTGTAGTAACTCTGTAGTGGAAAAGAAGTATAATTTTGATTGTTATGTTGAAGATGTTCAGGAGTGTAGAATATAGGAGATGGATCTATCAGGTAAGGACAGACTTGTAGAGCCGGTGGCTAAGCTATGCTGATGCGGATACATAATGCAGTGCCCTAATCTTGCAATTACATTTCTGTTTGAGTTGTATGAGAAGAAGTTGAAAGTAGAAGATCAATTTCTCCATGTTATATGCCTCTCACATAATCTTGAATGAAGTGGATGATCATCGTAAGGTTTGAAGAAAGAAGAGTGTTTGTTAGTCCTTCCCTTTGAAACTTTGTAAGCCGAATTGACCAATATATTCACACACATCTGTTCGTCCATGACAAATTGGTTGCATTTGTCAACAAATGGACAGTAGACCAAATAAAGTTTGGATCAGCAAAAATCTGAGGGATCTAATCCACAATCCCCAACCGAAGACAAAACGTGGCTTTGGGGTCCATTAAGAGTTTGTCAACTCAACCATTATATGCTAATTATGTTGAGCATGTATGCTGGCGTACGAGTGAAGTAGTTTTTTCTTTGGTGATTAAGAAAGTGCAAAATCAATCTCAATTTCAAAATTCAAAACCACCACTCAAACTTTTTTCAATTTTTCCAGAGGCCTTTAATAATTTTTTAATCGTGAGAAACTATTTGTTACCCTACTTCCTTAGAATTTTATTATATAAAGTTCTAAAGAAAGATGATTTCAACATAGATTTATAATGAATTCTAATGAGTAACTTGTACGTTTACGACAAAATTTGAGTTTACACTTGCTTCAAAAAAAAGTTTGAGTTTACATATTTAGTGTGTGTTTATTATGACTTTTGTAAGGATCAAAACGTTTTTTTTTAATATTAGAAGCTATTTTGAAGTATTTTATAGTTGTTTGGTAAAACTCAAAACAACTTTTTTAATGTATGAATTGTTTCAATTGCTCTTTATAAAAGCTAATTTATGTCTATATTTTTCTAAAAAGGTTTTTTTTTTTTTAACTTTTTTTTAAACCATATGAATTGCCTTTACTAACCTTTATAAATTTTAGATATCTTACTATGCAACTCTTTCATTATAAATATATTGTCAATACCCTTTTTGTAATTCCGACAACCAAATGCTATTTTTTAAAATACATTGTCAACACATTTTTTGTAATTTACACAATTAAAAGCCTTTTTTTATTAGAAGCTCTATTACAAAAAAAAAAAAAATCTATTTTATAATATATTTTTAATTCCGACAACCAAATGCTATATTTTTGTAATTCCGACAACCAAATGCTATTTTTAAAAATATATTGTCAACACATTTTTTGTAATTTATACAATTAAAAGCCTTTTTTATTAAAAGCTCTATTACAAAAAAAAAATCTATTTTATAAGTTCTATTTGAAAAGTCATACCAAACATACTTTTATACTATTAGTAAGTAGGGAAATGGTCCACCGGATCACACCACTTACCCCACTCACTGCATTCTCAAATCTCAACCCTGTCCAGTCCGTAACTAAGCATGGGTCGATTGTTTTCTCTTGATGTGACATAAATTGCTTCCATATTTTGTTAAATATTTAATGATTTTATCACGACAGTCGACATGCATAATTGGAGCAAGATTGCCTAGGGTGAATTTTATGAGGCGTACGCTTTCCTTTGATTTCCCGTGATGTCTCTCCATCTTGTATGAGGCCAAATGAAAACCTATTCAAGTTAAATGACTAATTTTTGTATTAATTGATAGAGATTTGTGTTTAAGTAGCTCTAACATGACAAATTGACAACCAAAAAGAATGTTATAAATGTGCAGCCTTTTTTATTTATTTATTTATTATTATTAGATTATTTGATCCGGCATGATAAGCAAGTGGGTGTAGTATTATAAGACCATCTCCAATCTATTGCACCAATATGTTGCAACTTTGCTCCAACATGCAACAACTTTCACATTTTCATCTCCAATCCATTGCACCAAATCCTACTTTAAAAAGAATATTCTCTTATATATTCTTTCTTAACCAATAAAAAAACAATGAAACAATTTTTTTTTTTTAAAAGTAGTGTAAGATGGAAAAATTGTACCAGATCTGGCGATGGAATTCGAGCTGCTGCACTCTAGCGCAAAGAATAGCGCCTCGGTTGGAGAAGAAAAGCTGCGTCAAAATGGAGAATGGTGCTCCCGTTGAAGATAGTCTTGGCATAATAACCCAAAAACCTCACTCTTTTTTAGGTGGTGTCCAAAATACATTAATTTAAAAAGACTAATTCATTAGATGGTATTTTAAGAGCATGTGTGAATTTAAAAAGACAAATTTATTAGGTGGTGTTTTAAGATTATGTTTGTGTCTCTATCCCTCCCTGGTGCGGTGAGGTCTATCTTCTTGCCCTACAATGTGTCCACTTGGAGCTTTGTCTTTGCTCAATTTCACATTCTACTACTAGTGTGGACTGTGGATGTGGGCAAGGGCATAATGTAAAGATTGATGGAATGTCAAGGAGTTGGACTCAGCATGCAATCAATTAGTTGAGGGAATGTAAACAAGTAGTTCTACTTATCTACCTAAGAGCAACATACTCTTCTTTACTTTACGTATTTCAATGAGATTTTGACAACGATATCATTTTGCACCGGACTCAAATCATGCATATGATAGGACCTGAACCTCCCAAAAAAAAAAAAAAAGGAAAGTACAGGGCCGAAGAGTTTCTGTCCACATGACTAATATATTTTGCTAAAGGATCTGACCGTAGAATTAATTAGTTTTATCGGCCACAACAATTTATTCAACTCCTTTTTGTTTTTTTAATCGTTGTTACAAATGTCCTTTTCAGATACATTGAAGACAAGAAATAGAATGTCTAAAATCACATTTATAAATTAACAGGAATTGAAGACCACTTTGACTGTTTGAATCAACTTCAAAAAAGGCAAAGGCACAGAAAATACACTGCCAAGCTGTCGTTTTTTTTTTCTTCTTCTCAGTGTAGGGGTAGGGGAACTAAATTCCCACCAATAATCAACCAAAACCAAAACGAGTTGGCAACCTGTTTGCATTTCAATTCAACAAAAAATAGTGGGGCACTTTTGTCATTTCCACGTGAGATTTCTCCGAGAATTCTAAGGCGAAAACATCGGCACTTGTTGGTGGTGTCACTCTGTGATCGAGGAACATGTGCTGTTAGAACCCACTGAGAAACTATTATATGTAGTTCACTCACACCTTTTCAATCAGTCCTCTGTTTATTTATTAGATCATCTATACTATAGTACATTAGTACCATAAATCTTGATTAAGTAAAGATAGTGTTGCCAACAGGGGCATATCTCAGCTGATAGATGGACGAGCTTGGGGTTTGGGTAAATGACTCCTAGGTCAGTAACTCGAATCCTACCAATGATAAAAGTTTTCAAAAAAAAAAATACATAGTTCTAAATTAATAGATATTGTTAAAAAAAGAAGTAAAGGTAGTATTGGCCTGTGCCGTCTGTGCCGTATAAATTCTTTAGACAATAAATGTTTCTATCTTGTATTGATTGAAAATATTTAAGTGTTTGGGTACTGGTATTTTTTCTTTTATTTTTTATATTTATCTCACAAATTGGATCATGTGCTACACTTTCAACTCTTATCGATGAGATCAATTTTTTAGATACTAACCGGTCAATACCGAGCATTATTCTTTTTGTAAATCTATGCACTACACGGTCTAGAAAAAAAAAAATGTCAGATTCCACTTGATTCTAAACCAACGGCTTCGATTCATTTGATCAGGGTTGCTTTTAAATTTAAACTACTTTTTAAGTAGGGCCAACATAATTTCGAATTAGTCAAGAGTAATTATTCGCTGCACTGTCTTCTCTCACTCTTAATTCCAACCAATAAATTTCAAAGGAGCCATTATGGAAAGATAATTATTGATGCAAAACTGCAAACAAAACCACTCTTGAGTCTCTTGACAAAAAATAAAATAAAAGGCATCATCTCTCAAAACGACCTGTCGTTTTTGATAGTAGAGATTTCGGACCACAAGTCACAACTAGACATCAGCCATTTTTTTTTTCATTGTTTGGTGTGGTGGGTTACTGGGTTTGCAACAAACAGTAGCTGCAATCTTTGTGGTCTCCAACGGAAAGAAAGTGAGAGAAAGTAAAGAAATTTAAAGGGAAAAGAAAATAACTTTCTCTTTTACCAAACAAAAGCCAATCAAAGAAAGTGGAATTTCTGAATTTTTCTCTTTTCGACATGTCTTCTTCACTTTGATCTCTCTCTCTCTCTCTCTCTCTCTCTCTCTCGTTCGATTCAAGCCTCTGCTGGTCTCTCTGTCAGATTTGCTTCTGCAAAATTCAAAATTTGAAACTGAACTGGGTTTCTCTCTCTCTCTCTCTCTACTGCCTCTGTGTTGATTTTGTTATTTTTGTCTTCGTTTGTGAGGCTGTAATGTGGCTTTGGTTTGGTTCCCTTTTGAGTAGAGATCTTGCGTAATTGTTTAGTATTTGGTCGTTTTTTATTCTGTTTTTTCTTTATTTGCTCAATCGAGTAATGATTATTTTCTCTGTATCAGGGCATACATATTTCTAGTTTATCATTACCGTTATAGAGTAGAATCGGCAAAGATTTATATGTCTGAGGTTGCAAAGAGAATTTCATGTTTGACTAGTGAAAAAACCCCATTCTTTGTGTTGTAAATTGTTTAGCTATATCAAGTTTGTTCAGAGATACCCATATAGATGTTGTGAGTGATTGTCTGTTTGTTTGTATTCAAAGCCAATATTTTTTTGTTTCTTAGTGAGGTTGGAAGATTTTGTGGTTGAGGTTAGTGATTTTGGGCAACAACAAACTATTCTTCTTTTTGTGTGTTTGTTGTGTTTGAGTTTGGAGGAGAGAAACCCATATTGCTATTGTGGAGATCTGGGACTTGTTACACCTCTTATGTCCAATGAGGACTTTTTTCCCGTCTGATTCATGTAAAGAATCACAGCTTAATGGTTTCAATCCTCAGTCTTGGCTCCAAGTTGAAAGAGGAAAACTCCCCAAGCTCTCATCGCTGTACTCTTCTTCTTCATCCAAGTGAGTAATTCTTTCAAAAAAATTTAGTTTCAATAACTGCTGCTGCATTATAATTTATTTGTTCAGTAGATTGAGACACTTTCTTTTGTTGTTGCTGGTGCGGTTTAAATATTGTAGAGAGTCTTTTATCAAGGTACCAGAGCCATCAATACTACCATATTATAAACCTGCTGATTATGTAGGAGTTTTAGCTCAAATTCATGAAGAACTCGAATCATGTCCTGTGCAAAAGAGGTCGAGTCTCTATTTATTACAATTTCAGATCTTTAGGGGCCTTGGGGAGGCTAAATTGATGCGAAGAAGCCTCCGGAAAGCTTGGCAGAAGGCTAGCTCCGTACACGAGAAGCTTGTGTTTGGGGCATGGTTGAGGTATGAGAAGCAAGGAGAAGAGCTTATTTCTGACCTACTTGCCAATTGTGACAAATGCGCACAAGAGTTTGGGCCAGTAGATATTGCTTCTCAGTTTCAGACTGATAGAAATGTGGGTTCCCATGAGACTGTATTGATGAGTGGGAACCAAATTCCAGGACATGTTGCTTTTAGGATTGGTGAAGAGAAAATAGTTTGTGATAGGCAGAGAATTGCAGCTCTTTCGACTCCATTTCATGCTATGCTTAATGGGTTTTTCATGGAATCACTTTGTGAAGAAATAGATTTATCAGAAAATAATATCTCTCCTTCAGGTATGAGGGTTATAAGTGAGTTCAGTGTGACAGGCAGTTTAAATGAAGTCCCTCCAAATCTTTTGTTGGAAATATTGGTATTTGCAAATAAATTTTGCTGTGAAAATCTCAAAGATGTATGTGATAGGAAACTTGCATCTTTGGTTTCTTCTAGAGAAGATGCTATTGAACTCATGGAATATGCTTTTGAAGAGAACTCCCCTGTTCTTGCTGCATCATGTTTGCAGGTTTTTTTACATGAACTGCCTGACTGTCTAAATGACAACCAAGTGGTGAAATTATTTTGCGATGCTGATAGACGACAAAGATCAATCATGGTTGGCCTGGCCTCATTTTCACTTTACTGCTTATTAACTGAAGTTGCTATGAACCTTGATCCTCAATCAGATACAATTGTGTCTTTTCTGGAACAATTGATAGAGTCTGCTGAAACTGATCGGCAGAGGCTGCTGGCTTTTCATCAATTGGGATGTGTGAGATTGTTGAGAAAAGAGTATGAAGAAGCTGAGCGCCTGTTTGAGGCAGCTGTAAATGCAGGCCATACATATTCTATTGCGGGTTTGGCTAGATTGGGTTACATAAAGGGTCATAAACTTTCATCTTACGAGAAGCTCAGCTCTGTGATTTCCTCTTTTACTCCACTTGGATGGATGTATCAGGAGAGATCACTATACTGTGAAGGTGACAAGAAGTGGGAAGATCTTGTGAAAGCAACAACCTTGGACCCGACTCTTACTTATCCCTATATGTATCGGGCGGCTTCTTTAATGATGAAACAGAATGTAGAAGATGCACTTGCAGAAATTAATCGGGTTCTTGGGTTTAAACTTGCATTGGAATGCTTGGAACTCCGGTTTTGCTTGTATCTGGCTCAAGAAAATTACCAAAAAGCCATTTGTGATGTTCAGGCTATTCTTACACTCTCCCCTAATTATAGGATGTTTGAGGGAAGGGTGGCAGCATTCCATCTTCGTACTCTTGTACGTGAGCATATTGAAAATTGGACTACAGCAGATTTCTGGCTGCAGTTATATGATCGCTGGTCATCTGTTGATGATATTGGATCACTCTCTGTAATCTACCAGATGCTTGAATCTGATGCTCCAAAAGGTGTATTATACTTCAGGCAGTCTCTACTTCTCCTTAGGTATGCTATGCACTTCTATCATAGCTTTTTCAACTCTCTCTGATTTTTTCCTTTTCAAGATTATGCAACCCAGTTTTATGGTTGTTAGTCCATAATCTGCCATAGTTATGAATAACTTAACCACATAATATCCCTCTATGCAACTGTTAATCATTTTAAAAAATGGCCTGAATGATTTCAAGATGGCAAGAGAAAAAAACAAAAGAATTCAAATTTCCTCACTGTAATTTTTTTTTATCTATTCACATTCCTCATTTCAACTCCATTTTTTTCTGTATTTTTTGAATTTTAGTTGGTATTATGAATGTGTGAGGGTGAGGCTTGTTTTGACCAGGTTGAATTGTCCTGAGGCAGCCATGCGAAGTTTACAGTTAGCTCGCCAACATGCATCGACTGATCATGAATGTTTAGTTTATGAGGGGTGGATATTATATGACACAGGTCATTGTGAGGAAGGGCTCAGAAAAGCGGAGGAGTCTATTCAAATTAAAAGATCTTTTGAGGCCTTCTTCCTTAAAGCCTATGCATTGGCTGACTCCAGCCAGGATCCCTCTTGTTCATCAACTGTTGTATCTCTGCTAGAAGATGCCTTGAGGTGCCCATCAGACAGGCTGCGCAAGGGCCAGGTATGGCTTTTCTGTTGATTTACAATTTTTTTAAAATTCCCCTTTCTGTGAATTTATTGAATTTGTGTGCCATATTCATGGCTGGTGCTCTCATGCCTTTTTCTTTTTCAAAATGTACTCTACATATTTTTGTAAAATATATGGAAGGGAGATTAGGGATAGAAATTTCTGCCACAAAGGATTTTACTGTGACAATTTTCCAATTCAGCATTCAAGCAGCGTTTGAAGTTAATGATACAGGCTAGCTGATTGTCATGAAGTTAATGCCCCATACACATGGGTTCAAGAACATTCAGTTCATGGGTTGTTGATGATGGGATTAAGTGCATCAGACATATGCTATGATTACTTGTATGAAATTATGAATTGTAGGTGATAGAAACATGCAGCAGTTGGCTGGGATTTGTTGACAATTGCTGTCAAAGACTAATGAATGCATTGCCGAGAGAGGTTAGTGACCGGTTTGGGAGGGTAGTCCTAGAAGGGAATACATAAGAGTAAGTGGTAACTAGAATTGTCTAGAAGAGATACAAGTATACTGTATCTACATGGAAAAGTTAATTTTTTTGCCATTGTATGGAGTTGTGCAGACCTGCATAAGTTTCTGCCGAGAACATTTTAAAATCTGGATGTTTGAATTTTAAAGAGATGAGAAGTCCTGGATGGCTGTTCAGATCCCTGCTCGTTTTCTTATTTTCTGGTGGTGTTTTGGAACAACTACAGGGTTAAACAGCTCAAGATCATAATCATAACTCAGATGGCCTGGAAGGGCTGAATTATAAGTTTGTAACATGTCATCTAATAATTGGATAAATGCACTTTTGGTACTTTTGATAAATTATTTTTGGAATGTTCTTATCTTTATGGCTTTGAAGTTATTGGTTCTGGTGGCTACTAAAGATGATGTGCTTGGGTCTCTATGACAAAGTATTTCTTATGTTTGAGTTGTCTTTTATAATTATTATCTTACTTATTCTAGATGCTTTCGTGTTTCGGGCTTGATAAGTAAAAAGTTTGGGATTCTATCATTTTCTAGTTGTTAACTGGAGTTTTGAATCTCCATTTGCCAGGCACTGAACAATCTAGGAAGTGTTTATGTTGACTGTGGGAAGCTGGACTTAGCTGCGGATTGCTACATTAATGCCCTTAAGATCCGGCATACCCGAGCCCACCAAGGCCTTGCTCGGGTTCATTTTTTGAGAAATGATAAGGTGGCTGCATATGAGGAGATGGGCAAACTGATTGAAAAAGCCCAGAACAATGCATCTGCCTATGAGAAGAGGTCTGAGTATTGTGATCGTGAACTCACAAAAGCAGATCTAGAGATGGTCACCAAATTAGATCCTCTCCGGGTCTACCCTTATAGATATCGAGCTGCAGGTCTGATTACATTCCTCTATTACCTCACCTGTTAACAGCTAGTATTAATCTTATTGTTTTTTTATGAGGTAGTACTGATTTTATTACTTGGGGCATAATCTGTTTTTTGATGAGACCCATTAATGATTAAATAGCTCAAACACATATGATGAAAATGATGTACCATTAAGAAAATTAAAAATATTATACTTGATGACAGAATTAATCATGTTAGTAAATATTGAAATGATAGGTGTCATTGCTGTAGTTGGAGAGTTGCGTAATTGTCTCCAAGTGAAAATAAATTATAAGAACGATGGAAATAGCAACTCTTGAGCTCTCTACATAGAAAGAGGACAGTTTTTTTTTATGGGATAAAGCTTATTATTTAGCATCTCTATAGGTATGTCTCTAAAGATTTTAGAGACAATTCTCAATTTATCATCATGTGTCCAGGCTGTTGTTTTTTGATTGAGTTCATTGTAATTTTTATTTTTGTTTAGGTTGTTGTGTAGGGTGGACTACTGGTTAAATGTACTATCTTCATTTTTTAATAAAGTTTCTGTTTCCTATCAAAAAAAAAAAAAAAAGATAGATATGAATTACCGACGTGATGGTCTGATACCCACTTCTAATGGATCCTCAGGGCTTAAAGTTTGTGTCCTATACTGGAAGTGTAAGTTTCGATTAATGTTGCATATGTACTGTAAGACTTATGGAAGAACTTGTGACCATAGAACATCAACACGACCCAGTCTTTCTTTAGTCTTCGAGTCAGTAACTGAGTGGAGCATATTTTAGCATAAATTTTCAATTTTCATATCTGATCAGAAATTTCATTAGAGTGACTGGTCAGACACTATGCAGACCAGACCGGTTTTCGAAATGTAGTTTCGGGGTTCATGTATGATATGATGTATGTGTACAATAGTTAAATATTATGATATATTGTGACATTTATACATTCCAGTCGATGCTGAATCAATATTGTGGTTTTGGTTGATGCAGTTTTGATGGATAGTCACAAAGAGAAGGAAGCAATTGAAGAACTATCAAGGGCAATTGCATTCAAAGCAGATCTTCACCTTCTACACCTGCGAGCAGCTTTTCATGAGCACGTTGGCGATGTTTTGGGTGCCCTGCGAGATTGCCGAGCAGCTCTCTCTGTCGATCCAAACGATCAAGAAATGCTCGACCTTCACAGCCGTGTATACAGCAGCCATGAACCTTAATTCTAGATAAAGAAACCCAAAACTATTTAGTTAAAAAAAAAAGAGAAAAAAAAAAAGGTCGAATTATATCAACTTGTATACTAGAGTGTGTGCATGTAAAATCCATGTCACGTCTTGTTTTTGTTTTTGTTTATTATTATTAGTGTAAATTGTTTAAACATGCCTCGAGTTTAGGTATAATTGAAGTTATTGCAACTTTTATCAAAAATTATGCAAATAGCCCCTGTCGTTAATAGTCAACCGTTAGTTTTAACTTTTGACTGTCCTATTTGTTTGAATTGTCTAAAATGTCCCTGGTCATTATTTTAGAATATCAATTAAATGCTCTAAAAAAATTAAAAATTAAAATAATTCAATTCAATAAGGGACACACTTACCAAAAACAGAAAAAATGGCTCCCTTTCCATCTTCTTGAGGAGTTGAGCAAAAAAAAAAAAAAAAAAACTGGAAAAGTTAGATCTCTTCCTATGGAGGAGATTCGCATCGATTGGAGGAGATTTAGTGGAATTGGTTTTCTCCACTCGATGAAGATCGACAATCTATTCCGAATGGAGGAGACCCATGACTCTTGCCTGGAGGAGAAGCTGTCCGTCGAAGACTAATCGAAAGCATATAGTGAGCTTCATATTTTGATTGGGAAACCAACTCTATTTGGTTAAACCAGAGAAAGGAGTAGGCCAAGATATCAAGCAATGAAATCTTCCTTTGTAGATCTGAAGCTTAACCGAAGGAGGGAATGGAGCTTTAAATCATTATGATGGCTTTTGTGAAAAAGTTACAGTGGAGTTTGAGGATTTGTTTTATTTTTTTTTATTTTTTTTGGGTTTAATGTATTTTAAATCTTCTTTTGTTGACTTCAATACATCTAATTTTTTTTTTTTTTAAAGGAAAAATCTAAAAAAGAAAAAAAAAATGACTTGTGTTTATTTTTTAAAATTATTTTTCAATGGATGAGATTATAAGATGAATGGAGTAGATTTGATCTCCTCCATCCAATTTTTTTTATTTTTTTTATTTTTTTTATTTTTTAATACTATTTTATAAATAATTATTAATGATTTTGTTTTATCAATACGGTAAAAGACATTTTGCCCCTTAGTAGTGAAGTTCTAACGGATGATCACTAACGTTAGAGGATGTTTGTGTAATTTTGAATAAATATTGCATTCAGCTAAAATTATACCTAAAGTCGAGGCAAGTTTGTGCAATTTGCCATTATTATTATTTATTTTTTTGTAATTTATTATTATTTTTTTTTATAGTTAAAATTTTCAATGAGAGTTCTCCATACAATCTACAAAATTATCTATTTACACTCCAATTTAATTTTTTTTTATTAATGTCAATTTGAAACTGAATTAAAATTACTAAAGGGTTCAAAAAATTTTTGTCACTATTTGGGGCACTTTTTGTAAGAATATCACTGGTTTACTAATTTAAGTTTAAAAGGCACCTATTTAGGTGATCAGACAAAAATACCCCTTTTTGTCACTTTGTGTCTTTTTCAAACATTAAGAGAACCTTTTTGAACTTTTTCCTGAACTGAAATCGTGGCTTTTTGAAAAAAAATTCGAGCCTTTTTAAACTGAAATCGTGCCTTTTTGAACTGAAATCGTGCATTTTTGAAAAAACAATTGAGCCTTTTTGAACTGAAATTGTGCATTTTTGAAAAAAAAAAATCCGAGCCTTTTTGAACTGAAATCGAGCCTTTTTGAACTGCAATCGTGCCTTTTTGAAAAAAAAATTCGAGCCTTTTTGAACTGAAATCGAGCCTTTTTGAACTGAAATCGTGCCTTTTTGAACTGAAATCGTGCCTTTTTGAAAAAAAAATTCGAGCCTTGTTGAACTAAAATCGTGCCTTTTTGAATTGAAATCGTGCCTTTTTGAAAAAAAATTCGAGCCTTTTTGAAAAAAAATTCGAGCCTTTTTGAACTGAAATCGTGCATTTTTGAACTGAAATCGTGCCTTTTTGAAAAAAAAATTCGAGCCTTTTTGAACTGAAATCGAGCCTTTTTGAATTGTAATCGTGCCTTTTTGAAAAAAAAATTCGAGCATTTTTGAAAAAAAATTCTAGCCTTTTTGAATTGAAATCGAGCTTTTATGAACTGAAATCATGCCTTTTTGAACTGCAATCGTGCCTTTTTGAAAAAAAAAATTCAAGCCTTTTTGAACTGAAATCGAGCCTTTTTGAAAAAAATTTCGAGCCTTTTTGAACTGAAATCGTGCCTTTTTGAACTGAAATCGAGCCTTTTTGAAAAAAAAAATCGAGCCTTTTTGAACTAAAATCGTGCCTTTTTGAACTTTTTTTCAAGCCTTTTCATTCGTTTTCGAGCCTTTTTACACTAGATTCGAGCCTTTTTACACTAGATTCGAGCCTTTTCAACAGTGTATGAAAAGGCTCGAACCTAGTATCAAAATTCACACAACCATCTTAAGGTTTACAAAAGATTCGAAGAACAACCAGCTTAAGGTTTTAAATTGAAAAAAAAGCTAATGGTTTTAAATTGAACAACCAGATTCGACCACCGCGAGCTCAGCGGGGAGCTCGACCCCCGAATGCGTTTGCGTAGCGCCACTAAATTAGTGGAGGTCTGTTTTGATGTTCAATCTCCATTGGAGGTCTGTTAAACAGACCTCTATGAAGAAGATAAAAGAATACAGTCTCAGAAAATTTCAAAGTAAGAGAATGTGTAAAGTAAGGGCATTTTTGTCTGTTCACCATAATAGATGCCTTTTAAACTTAAGTTATTAAAGTGGTGACTTTCTTACAACACCAACTTAAAAAGGTGACATTTCCCACCATTTCCACAATTACTAAATAGGATAAAAAAAATTTATAAAGACACTCCAAATTAATTAAATTATTAAAAAAAAAAATTATCTCTCCTAAATCACTAGATTAAATATTACATATTAAATTCTCTCTTCTAAATTGGTTATTACCATATTAAACACTCTCCTAATTACTCTCTCTCTCTCTCTCCATTTTTCAAAAATAAAAAATAAAAAAATCCTATATTTATACTTTCTCTATCAATCTTTGATTAATAATTAAAGAAAAAAAAAACTTATGAATATTTTGGTTTTTTAACAGTATAATATATATATATATATATATATACAGTCTTTCTATTATCAATTCGAACTGACAAAAGTTATATCAGTTCCTTGTATGTGGACCACTGGATTTAAATACCTTGACTGACAAGTGCATACAGCCAAGTCAAAGTATTTAAATCCAGTGACTCACATACAAGGAACTGATATAACTTTAGTCAGTTGTCAGTTCGAACTGATAATAAAATTTCTGTATATATATATAAGTCAATACCAATACCTTGTTTTTTTTAAAAATAAAATAAAAAAAAAAAGATATAAGAAAACTTGATCTGTTGCAACAAGATTTAATTAAATTCAGAATTTCTAAGAAAAATGAAAGAATTAAAGTTCCCTATGCAATCACATACCTACAAAAGTAACAAAAAACATTTTCATATTTTGATTTTTTTTTTTTTTTTTTTTTTGAAAAACAGGTACTTGTTTTTTGAGTTTTTTATTTTATTTTAATATATACATATATATGGTTCCTAAAAAGCAAGCTTATTCGTAAGGTTTTTTTTTTTTTTTTTTTTGCCTTAACTGTTAGTTTTGCTTAAGAAAGAATGAAGATAGAAAATTAGAGATATGTATTGGAGGAGAGTTTAATATGGTAATTAAAAATTTATGAGAGAGTGTTTATTAGGTAATATTTAATCTAATGATTTAGGAGAAATAATTTTTTTTTTAATAATTTAATTAAAAAAAGATTACTCCTCGGATGAATCCAAAAGCTACAATGGTTCGTCCTAACTTTTATTAAAATAAAATGAAGTATCTTTAGAAATTTATTTTTTTAAATGGAGTGTCTTTAGAATATGAGTGTCAAAAGAGAAAAAAGATAATCTTGGAACAAAAGAAAGTATCTTTAGAATTTTTTTAAATTTTAAATTTTGAGAATGGGGTGTCTTTAGAAAAGAAGTGTAGAAAGAAAAAATTAGATTGTAAAAGAAGCTCTCATGTTTAATTATTATATATACTAAAACAGCTTTAAAATATGTGAACAGTAAAATTTAATAGATTTCTATTTATCTATTAAAATGTCATTGATAAGTTGTCTAGAAGATGAGAAAAAACAAAAAACAAAAACAAAATAAAATGGCAAGCATACACGTGTTAAACAATCTTCAACCACTACCACCATCTGGCTCTCGCTCTTTCTACCCACCGTCCTTCTCTCTCCCATGCCATCAAAACTCTCTCTCTTTCTCTCAATCTCTCTCTCCATCATTTTCTTTCAAACCCTAAAAACTCTTTCTCTTTCTTTCACTCACACAGTCAAGATACTCACACCAAATGTATTATTTAAATATTTGTCTCAAAAAAATATGTCTTTAAAGAGAAAAAGAACAGAGATAAAAAAGTTGATTTAGAAAAGAGATAAGTTGATTGTTAAGAGAGAAAAAATTGTTTAGTGGATATAGTGGATGATCAAGGGTTGAAGAAGAGATAGAGGAAGATGGACATGCATTTGAAAATATATGTGGTAGGTAGATTCTCCTTCTTAATTTTGTATTTTGTTACTTTTTACTCTATTTTTGTATTGAAAGTATAGATGGTGTTCTCAAAACATGAGTGATATGATAACACTGTATTTTTTAAGAGAGGAGTCATGATTTTAAAACAATAAAAGATACATGTCTTTTTTTTTTTTTTTTTTTTTTTTGTACTGGCAGTATGAGTTTCTTTTATTTGAGGTAAGTGTTTTTTGTACCAATAGCATGATTTCATTTTTTTTTAATAATTAATTTACATATGTGACTTTTTCTATCTATTGACATTTCTAATCATGTATATACATGTTTGGTGTTCTTTCTCTTTTGGGGTTTGGTTGTTTCTGGAGCTCAACATTTTCACAGGTTTTATAATTTTTCTCCCTTTGATTTCATTTCATTGTGCTTATTTAGTTTACTGATCTGTTTGTTTTCAAATACATTTTTCGTATAATTTTGTAATTTGTATGACTTCCATGGTTTCAATGATTATTGAATACATTTTGTGTTTTTTACATTTTGTTTGCACTCACGTGAGTTTTTCATGTGATTATTACATTTTTTTTTTGTTATTTACATTTTGTAATCATGTTTACATATAGTGTTGTTCTCTTTTTGGGGTTTTGATTGTTCTCTAGGGCTCATATGATTAATAGTATTTTTTAGTGATTATCTTTATTTTACTGCAACTATTACGATTTCTAAAAATTTAATAAAGAGTATTTATTTATATATGTATTTATAGTTATGTAATATTAATGTTCTTTAATTTTATTGTTGATTTATTTATTTTAAAATAAAATTTTCTTTTTCTTTTCATTTGTTTTAATTATTTACGGTGTTGTTTGATCAATTTATGCATTTATGATGTTTTTAAAAATTTGTTTAGGGGATTCATTTAGTAATTTTTAATTTTTTTAACTAACAAAATAAGTTTATTTTAGATGTTATAAACTTTGAATTTCAATATCATCAAGTTCAATATTGAGTTTATGGTTGGTTTAGTTGCTTATTATTTTGTATTGTAAATTGTTGTTAAAAGAAAATGTGTGTATAAAATCTATACAACAAAATATACTTGATTTTTTTTTTCTTTTTGATTATTTTTTCTTAAAAATTTATGGGTTTTAAATATTCTCCTATCTTTTATATTTGTTGTACATATGTTTAATGCATATTTAATGGTTTTTTTTTTTTTTTTTTATGGTATTTATGTTTTTATATTGCTGGTGCAAACTCTTAGTAGTGCAATTGCTCTCTTGGTAAGTTAGTTACTGTTTTTATTATTTTTCTAAATGATTAATTTATTTTGATGAGTGTAGTATAATTTTTTTCTAAGAAAATATAATGATTATTTGTTTATATGTATTCATTGTTCTTGGATTTTTTTTTTTATTCTTTTCTGATTCAATTATGCTTATATAGGTATTTTGTGATTTATAAATTTTTTGTTACTTAAATATTATATTTTTCATGGTATTTATAACTTTATATCATAAAAACTGCTTACATTTTTTTATGGTGTTTAGATTTTACGCATACTTTTCATGGTTTTCATATTTCCAATGAAAACTCTTTGCGGTTATTATACAATTGCTTTATTGGTAAGTTATTTTTTATTTTTTATTTCATTGTAAATCTCAATATTAATTTATTTATACTTTTTATCTGTTTTTGATGTGGCTATTTTTTTTTTTTTTTTATGTGATGACCGATTATAATATGGTTATAACAATTACATTAATTGTTTATCTACATAGTACAATGTCTAGAAATTTAATAATTCGATCTAGAAAAAATATTATTATACAAGATAGTCAATTTAGTGTTGGTAACGATATGAATCTCAATGATATCATTAGGTATGATGTGCCAATAATTGTTGATGAAAATAGTTGTAAAAAAAGAAGCATTACTAACATTTATAATTATGAAAATTATTGTGGTGAGAATGGTTTAAATGTATTTTAAGTAATTAAATGTAAGAGTATTTTTGATTAATAAAAGATCTGGTCCTTATGTATTTAAAATCAATGGCCAAGTTCACTACTTGATGGATTCATTATTACCACCAGAAGGAGACTGTTCTAAGTTTGCACAACTTTACATTTATAACACCAATAATGAAGTTAAAAATTGTGTTGATGTTTTGAACCAATCAAACAAAAATGATAAGCTTGATGATGAAATAGTTAGTGGTCTTATTCAAATGCTTGATCAGACAAATGAATTGGTAAAACTTTTTAGAATTGCTAGAGACAGAGTAAAAAGTGATTATATTGATTGTTTTAGATTAGGGTTATTTGGAAAAAGAAATACGCAGGATAGACAATATGATTTACTGACAAGTAGTCACACAGGTAAATATATTTTTATTTTTATTTTTATTTCATTAATTATTTCGTATTTAGAGCTACTAATTAATATAACATCCAACAAACACATGCTGAAGAAAATGCATCTGAAAGTGATTTAGACTATATCCATTTACCAATCAGTGCTTTCAAAGATAAGTCATTCGTTAAAAAAATTTAAAAAACGGTTAGAAAATTTAATTAGTCAATAATTGTTTACAGTTTTTATATTCAAATAAAATCTTATTTTTTCCTTTTTTTATTCTTTAATTCAGCACTGACTGTCCCAAAAAACCATACATATCAAAAGGAAGAAATGAAGTTATCTGTGATGGTTGCAGGATAACAAATCAAGCATGCAATATTTTGTGTACTTTAATTACAATATTTTGTGTTTTGTGTTTTTGGATTGTAATGATTTCATGAAATGTGTTGTGACATTATACTTTTAAAATAGATGTGAAAAGCTGCTTAGGTTGTATGATAACAAAGCAAGGTTGTAATATTTTGTGTACTTTGATTATAATAGTTTATGTTTTGGATTATAATGATTTTCATAAAATATATTATAACACTTAATTAACTTTTAAAATAGTTGTGAAAATATGTTGTACTTTTGTTTTGTTATGTAGAAGCAATAGACAAAATATGTGTATTGCATGCTACTTTTATTTCACATATTAATATTTAATACTATATATTCAATACTTTTATATCAGTTCGAACTTACGATAGAATGACTGATATATATACGGTTTTTCTATTATCAGTTCCTTGCATGTGGACCACTGGATTTAAATGCTTTGACTTGACTGCATGCACTTGTCAAAGCATCTTTTAAATCCAATGACCCACATGCAAGGAAGTGATATATTTTATATCAGTTAGAAGTTACAATAGAATGACTGATATATATATACGGTTTTTCTATTATCAGTTCGAACTGATATAAAATATATCAGTTCCTTGCATGTGGACCACTGGATTTAAATGTTTTGACTTGACTGCATGCACTTGTCAAAGCATCTTTTAAATCCAATGACCCACATGTAAGGAACTGATATATTTTTTATCAGTTCGAACTTACAATAGAAGGACTATATATATATATATATATATATATATATATATATAAATGATGTTTTTATTTGGTATAGAATTACTGTTTTACATGATTATCTTAGTTCGTTGGATGAAACTTAGGACATCTATTAAAATCTAATCGGATTGATTAAATGAAAATAATTAGTTGAATCTAATTGATAAGTTTTTGAATGCATACATTTGTAGTCAAATTGGATCTTGAAATTTGGGTTTCATCCTCAAATTGCAGAAAAATTTATAGTCAAAATTCCTTCAATATTTCTGATTTGAAATTCAATTGCAATTTAAGGAACTAACTATATTCATCTGTTCAATTGCAATGCCTAGCTGAAAAACTACTAGCATGGTATGACAAATTCATTTCAAAATAATAATTCAAACTTCAATAAAGCAGAGTCAAAAAATGCTAGACTTGCTCCTTAAATTTGGTTGATGAACAATGCTTTCTTTATAGTGCAATTGAATTTCAAATCACAAATATTGAAAAAAATATATATTATAAAATAAATCTCAAGTTCCGAGATCCAATTTGACTTGACTACAAATTTATGCATCCAAATATCAAAAATAAGATTTAACTTATTTCCTTTCAGTTTTTGAGTCTACTTAGCTTTTAAGAGATGTCATAAGTTTAATATTAAATGCATTTAATGTTCGCTACATTTGCCCATTTAATTAAATAAATTCATTTTAATAGACAAAATATGTGTAATGCATGATACTTTTGTTTCTCATATTAATATTCAATGCACTATGAGTGTGTGTGTATATATATATATATAGAAATTCTATTATCAGTTCGAACTGACAAAAGTTATATCAGTTCCTTGCATGTGGGCCATTGGATTTAAATACTTTGACTTGACTGTATGCACTTGTCAGTCAAAGTATTTAAATCCAGTGGCCCACATACAAGGAACTGATATAACTTTTGTCAGTTCGAACTGATAATAAAATGACTGTATATATATATATATATGTATATATATATAGTGAGTCTCTTATAAGGGATCCCTTATTTTAATTTCGGTAAGGACCATCTTGAAATCACATCGATTTCAATGAATTTTGATTTGAATTTTTGTGTGGATGATAAGTTCATTGAAATGTATCTAAGAATAAAATTTGAAATTTTTTCAAGTACTTAAACTATTTTTACCGATTTTTTGAAATATGAAGGCATTAGAAAAAATAGGTGAAATATAGGAAATTCAAGAAAAATAGTTTTAGTTCTTAAAAAAATTTCAACTTTTATTCATAGGTAGATTTCAATAAACTTATCATCCACAAAAAAATTCAAATCAAAATTCATTGAAATCGATATGATTTCATGATGGTTCTTATCGAAATTAAAATAAGGGATTTCTTATGAGAGACTCATTATATATATATATATATATTTTCTATTATCAATTCGTCTTAAAAATAAATATATCAGGACGAAGAATGTAAACCACTAGATTTACATACTTTGACTCAAAGTGTATGCACTTGTCAAAACTTCTTCATAATCTATTGTCGTCCATATTCTTCGTCTTAATATATTTATTGTCAGAACGAACTGACAATAGAAAGACTATATATATATATATATATATATATATATAACTGATATTTTTTATTTGGTATAGAATTATTATTTTACTCGATTATCATTTTATGTTTGATTAATATATTTTTTATATTTTAATTTTTTTTTTGTTTCATATTTTAGATAAATAAAATTTGAAATTATGAATAAAATTTATTAAAATTGAAAATAATATATAAAACGGTATAATACTCTCACGGCAGCAAAGCGCGTGCCATTTTACTAGTATTATCAAAAATATATCTTGCCCTTGTTCATGTTTTTCAGTTTTTGTGTGCGTTTATCATATGATGGAATGGAAATTCACTCACTTTATAATTTTGGGTCACAAATGTTGATAAATGACCATCCAAAATCCTCTCTGAAAAATATCCTTTCTCGAAAATGAAAAATAAATGTCACAACATAATATCACAAAATCCAATCAAATTATATTTTATGCTGAATAAGAAGTTTATAGAGTCTAGGAGGGGTCACAATTTCCTCCGAAAACATTCCTGTTTGATAAGATGATAATTCTATGCTTTTTTATTCATTGTCGATTTCACATTAAATACTAGAAACTGTGTAACAGAATTGACTAGGACTTGGTCTTCCCCAGTAACACACGCAAGTATGTTAACAATTTCTCTGGCATGATGATCTGATCTGATCCTAGATGGGAGGCTACTGCAAACTGAAAATGGTTGGGTTAGAGATTGTAGCTGTGGTGGTTGGACTTGTTCTTGTGAAATCTTCAAATGGGGTATCTGTATCGTGTATGATGGCGTATGATGAAGGTGGTGCTCCTGCAGCTTTCAAGTCGGAGGAGTGTTTCCAATGGCTTCTCTCCGCCCCCAATCAGACCACCAATTGTCAGTTTTCACAGCTTCAGGGACTCCGCAAATACCAAGAAGATCGTATCTCCTGTCATCTTCATTTCAACATACCACTTCTTGGTTTTACCTCACTCTCATTCTCTTACTTCTATCATGTGTTTACAAATTAAATATGTTATCTATCAACACAAGTATTTAGTGAATGTTTGGATGCAGGCAAAAAGGAAGTTACAGTTGGTATTATTGGAGTATTCGATGGCCATGGTGGTAAGGAAGCAAGTGAGATGGCTTCAAATTGTCTCCCTGATTATTTTTACTTGCACTCTGTATTCAAAATGTACAAGCTAATGCTTCAATACACCGTGGCCGAGAGTGAATCTTTGCACTTGGAAGTTCTAAAACAAGCATTGTTGAGTAGTATTCATGATATTGATACCAAGTTTACTCAGGCAAGCATTACACTTTTGTCTTTTGCTTTGCTTCTTTCAATGATTCTAATAGTTTTAGCTCTTGACAATTTGTGTGTGGCTTTACAGGAGGCTGTTGACAACAATTTTTTTTCTGGGTCCACGGCCACCGTTGTTGTCATGTTCAACGGGTTGATTTTAGTTGCCAATGTTGGTGATTCGAAAGCCCTTCTCTTCTCAGAAAAGATTCAGTCTAGTCAAGGACCTCAAGGTCTGGATTTTCTTTCTTCCTTTCTGTAAAGTATTTCGCATGCCCAACACACACTGACACACATACCTATAATTGAACTTGACAACGTTGTAAACTACTCTAAACTAGCTCATTAAGGGAATGTTCAATGGTTTGGCAGCGTTTCTTTCAGCTTTAGAATTGACAAAAGATCATCATCCAGATCGAGACGATGAACGAGCACGAATTGAAGCAGCTGGTGGTTCTGTTATTACTTGGGGAGTTCCTCGAGTTAATGGTATCCTTGCTATGTCTCGCTCTATAGGGGATGTTTATCTGAAAAGGTGATGCCTCTAACGTAAATGCTTACATTAATTTCCCCATCTTTTACCATATTAACAGCAATTCTGGGTCTCATTTTGTGGAACCTTGTGCTGTATTAACCATTATCAGAACTTGTTTGCATGCCATTGTAAATAGAGGCTTGTACTTTGTTTTCAACTTCAGGTATGGAGTTATAGCTGTGCCGGAGTTAACAGGTTGGCGGCCCTTAACGGCTGATGACAAGTATTTGATGGTTGCATCAGATGGCATATTTGAGAGCCTGACAGCAAACGATGTTCGTGATCTTATATTGGAATGGGATTCACATGCCCAAGGATCTTCAGTTTCGTTGGCTGAATTTATTGTACGCTCTGCATATGAAAAGGGCAGTACAGATAACCTTTCAGCAATTGTAATTCCTTTGAGATAAGTTCTACGGAAATCTGTGAAACGAATAAGTATTTGAGTTCAACAATTTCATCTGATGCTCTTCTTTACAGCCAAAAAGAGAACAGTATAAGTATACGTTGTGGTGTAATATCAGACTGACTTTCAAGGACTCTCCAAGTCTAGGTATCACAAAGAACATGAACAACTACAATTACAATTAAAATTACAAGTCTAATGCTTACCTTAGTCAGCCAATTCTGAAAAGAAAAAGAAAAAAAATTCAAAAAGTCAAAAGCGACGAACAACATGGAAGTATTTGCTATGCTGGTTGAAATTCAATTGGTTTACATTCTATGAGCTCTCAGCAATAGCCACATTATGCCAATGGAATAAGAGTATTGAAGTTGCCTTATTTTTTTAATTTTTTTTAAAAAAAAAAAAACTAAACGACTAAACGACTAAACACAACTACAACAAAACAGAACTCAAAACCACTGGGCAGACATCCTGCCACAAACGCTCTCGTTTCATCTCATGGAGATAGCCCTCGAAGCTAGATTATGGGCCAAGGTAACATGACAACATGCATTCAACTAACCGGTGCCAATGCAAAGGAAACCTTCAACCTTTTGGATGATGAGGATCTGGCAAAGATTACAAGCATCCAGTAAGCTTCACAAATATGCCATCTGATGAAACCACCAAAAATGCATATCTTTGGTGGTTAGAAGTTGCAATCTGTCACTTTGGCAAATGCATAGACCATAGCTGGCAACAGAATGAATAAACAACTATAGGAAGTAAATCCTATAATAAACAAACTGCTTTACAAATAAATTTCCTGTATTCCAAACTTGTACAAGATGATCAAGGTTTAAAGTAAAGATAAGGATACTTCAAACGTAAATGACATAAAAATTAATTTTCCGTAGAATTGACATTTTGGCGGTGTTGGATTTCTAGGTATAAACTGTAAACAAATCTGCACTATATGATAACAACAGGATAAGGAACATACTGCTTTTAGCATAGATTGACACTGAATCAAGTAATAGCTAGCCGATCATTGACTCAAAGAAGCACCCGCTGTAATACCTAGATCCAATAAGAACTGATTCTGTTATACTGACTTTAGACAGGAATTATTAGAAATTAAGGCTCCAGATACATACCTTACTAAAGGCACTTGGTATTAATATCACGGACTTCACTCTTCATTAAGCACCCCATCATAACTCGAAAAGTTCCCACTTATGTTCCCCTTTTCTGCAAAACTTAAATATGTTTTTGCTGCCTCAAATCCGCAATGCTACATGATAAATATGTAGCACTATCACAAATCTGAAATAAGTGAAGATTGTGGAAAAGTTACTTCTTTATGTTTTTTGCCCCTTCTACCATGTAACCATGATGCAATATCATTGATATATCATATATATGAAACATAGATGGAGGTTGTTTTAAATTGAACCATGCTTACAATTTTAGGTGATAATTATCAGCACGTATGTAAGAGCTATATGGAACTATACAACAGGAGGATGGTATAAATTATACAGTCTTCATGTGTATGTGTGGAGCTTGTATTCAGCAGCGTCAGTTGCCAGGGACCTCGCAAGTACAAATTGGGAAACATTCATTAACTTACCTGGATATACTGTATTTTGATCTTCAAAAAATTTCTTCTGAAGCTTCCTATTTCTGACTTGTAAAACATCCTATTGCAGTCTGAGTAATGATAGTTGATTTGAAGTCGGATTTTCAAATCTGCATCTAAATTAAAAGGATCTGGTGTTACTGATGACGTGTTACATACTTACATAGTTACATGACTGATTTTTAGGGCAAAGTAATGGTGAAAAATTTACCTTCTACAAACAAAAAATCCTCAGTAAGTGAAAGAAACCTGCCGTCTATCTCTTGAAAGGTTGGAAATAAGGATGCTGCAGAGCATCATCAACACTCAAACGATCCTCCTAAAGTTTAATGTGCTTTAGATTCACGTGCAATAATAATGCAAAAGCACATTTGCAAACCAAAATCTAAAAGGCAATTATTAGGTTAAAACACTTTTGTCATAAATGTTCTGTAATGCCGAATAATTGACCGATGAAATTCTATTACAAACCCAAGTTAGAAAGCATTGGAAAAACTTGAAAGAAACGTATGAACACTACAAAGGCAAAAGCACCAGATAATTTGTTGAGTATTTTCTTCTCTTTTTGTTTTTTTTTTTTTTAATTGATTCCACAAGCAATATTTGGTAAATCCAATATAAAAAAAAGTTATTTCTATTTGAAAGCAATTTAAAACGATAATAAGAAATTGAAGTGTTAAAAGCCTCTCACTATAATTGGAATTGCAGAATCTAGAAACTTACTGGATCCCAGAGCAACAGTTGGCGCACTAAACGCATTGCCCAAACATTCGGAAACCTGCAGACATGGTGTAAACAAGAATGTGATAAGTAAAGAAATAAGACCAAGGAACAACAACATTCAGGCTCATATTTACTTTAAAAAAAAATGCATGGTATAGTAAAATACCCTATTTTAAGAGGATCTCTACTCTTTATTTGTTGAGAAAAAAACTCTTCAGAGCATTTCCAAGAAGCTGGCGAAAATCCACCCTGCCCCCAGAAAAAGCAACTTAATTAGGGTATATAAAAACTATATTATCACAATGATAAATTATGCTTAAAACAGGATCTATAGATAATCAATTGTATACAATAAGCCTCTTATGCCCAAAAGCTAACTTAACCATCAGGCCTTTACTAACACAAATGTAAGTGGGGTTTCAGTACTTGCTGATTTACAAAACAGTCATGATATCAGTTGCATACAATAACCCTCTTATGTCCAAAAACTAACTTAATCATCAGGCCTTCACTAACACAAATGGCAGTGGGCTTTCATTACTCGCTGATTTACCAAAAAAGCCATAATGATATTGATTTCCATCAATAGCCAGATTAAAGGTTCCATGACAAACACATGGAAAGTACCCACTAATACAGCTTTATTATTCTATAAGAGATATGTAATCTTCAGGAAGATGCATTCAATATTATTAGTAATACTCTTTACAGTAACATTGACCCCACAATTCTATATGACTCTATTACTCTGTACAACTCTACACCTCAATTTAAAGCATATACTAGAACAGCAGATGCGAAGTTCTTGGTGTATACAGGTACTGTCTGATTATTGATTGATTAGATAGAGAAATGATAATTAGAAACTCACAAAGTTTGTGATTTAATGTCAATACATAATCCAATTTCTCTTCACCTTGCCTGTTTCCTTGACCACTAACTGAAGCATTGAAAGGCAGTGACGCCAAAAAGTTTAAATTTTACAATAACAAACAAGAACTACATCCATTTTAGAAAGAAAGCATGCAGTCACCTAGGCAGTAGTTTATTAGGAACTCAACAGTATGCTGTCCCAGAAACACAAGCCCAGATCCCATTTGGCAACAAACAAAGGTGAACTTACTTGGTAAGTAGCGCGTTTATGTTTTGAAGAACTGCCAGGGATTAGGATACACAATTCCATGAAAGATCTAAGTCTGGCACCATAAAAAATAGACAAAACCATAAATGTCAGAATCTATCATTAAAGAATGCAAATATTCATTCAAGCAGAACAGCTTATTCATTTGTTAACCATGGAAATAAAACAAAGGAAAAATATTTCGAGGTCTCACACCTCCCAGTATTTTATAATTTTGTGAACTTTACAATTGAATTTCATGACAAATTAAACAAGCTTAAAAAATTTAGTTCTGAATGATACTAATGTGCAAGGAATCCTCAGTAGCTTTCAATCATCAGATTTCCACAAATAATCCTACAAGGTTCCTAAAAATATAACAATATAATAAAGATTAAAATGTATATTTAGCCATCAAGGTAGGATAATGTGTTATAATACATGGGTAACACTCCCTCCCTCTTAATATTGTAGTCAGACAATTTAATCATCCATAAGCTTCATCATTGGATGGAGAAAATTACCAAATATTCTAATGACCATGAAGGTAAGATAAGAACATGGTTAATCTTCCTCCTTCCCTCTTAATTGTTCTTGATGGACAATTACATCATTCATACGTTATCATTGCATAAAGAAATATATTAGATCTTTTAAGAAAAACGGTGGAAAGAGGAACGGTTGGATAGCTGCTGGCCTTAAAATTCTTGTTATTAAAGAACTAATACTTCATAATATAGCCATATAGGAGTACTCTGACACTATATGTAACAGATTTGATGACCTAAAGTTAATTGGAGTTTCTCCATCATTACAAGGACAATCTAATTATTCACAAGCTTGGTCATGGTGAAGTGCGAATACAGAGCAAACAGTTTATGAAATATCTTATATGAGATACACTTCTCAAATGTTCAAAATTGAAAGAAAAAAAAGGTGGTAGCAATCAGTAAGACGAAGACTGAATTCTTTCAATAATAAAACTTACTTGTAAGCGAGGTCCTTTAGGTCATCATTCCAACCCTCAAGATGCTGATCTAGAAGAGTACGCGTTAAAGGGCTAATCTGAAACACATTTGGTGATCCTAAGATCATCTCTAAGATCACAACACCAACACTCCACATATCATACCTGTGAAACAAAACAATTAATGGCAACAAATGACTACAACCAATATAAATGGAAGCATTATAATTAAACAAATGAAAGTAGATAATCAGATATTGTAAATAAAGCATACATTCTTGAACATCAACAAAATTTGGTGAAAACTATATTTGATTGAATAAGAACATGACATACTTCAAAGTTGTGCCTGTTGGCCCCTGATACCAACTGGCATTCAGGAAGGCTTCAGGAGGAGCATATTCGTAAGTTTGTTCAGCTCTAGCAAAAAATATATATACACCCATCAGAAACATTAATTATAATTCAAAAACATGGATAGAACAGAACACACTCCCAAAAGGAAAGGAGAGGTATACCTAGAAGGACCAGTTGATCCATATAAATGCTTCAATGTGAACTCATCTATTGCACTACCAAAGTCAATAATGCGCCTAAAGAAAGCGAAAAAGTATCAACAAACATTTAATTACAAGTAAAACACAAAAGCACATGTTTTCAAAATAAAATATACAGTATTACATTAATAAGCAAGCATCAAGGAATTAAATTCTAAACCATATACATCCCTTTCTGCTTTGCTGGATACAATGAATATTCAAACCATAAAATATTCCTAGAAAAAGCATAAAAGAATAATATTCAAGGAATTAACAGATCCAGGAAATTGGCTCAGTGCAGGTGCATCATTTTAAATTATGAAAAAACATAAGAGAATAATTAGAATATGCTATCTACAATACTTTTGCGCCAGCGCTTGCAAGTGAGAGAGAGAGAGAGAGAGAGAGAGAGAGAGAGAGAACTATGTTACAGAGAATGAACACTGAAACATATAATCAATTTCACCATGAACATGTTAAAATAACAGCAAGTAAATTACCATACGGGAACTAGCATTGGATATAAAAAATATATTTTGTTTCCAGAGTAAAATTTATGACTATCCTCCCATCCCCTAGGGGGAAACTCCTTTACCATGCTAACTCCTTTCTATTACTTTCTTTTTTGCTTGCTTCAATAAAAAAAATTAAAGAAAAACAAGAACACTAGGGGGGAAAGACCAGATTGTTAGGGATGGTTCACTTACATGTCAAACAATTAAATAGCCAAGCAAAACACTAACAATAAAAGTTTAAATAAGAATTCACTTGGATTATTATACCCACACACATGAAAAAAAAAAATGTTGTAAAGCATTGGGGTATAACGTATAAGATGTGAGAGAAGCCAATTAACAAGATATTTCTTGGCCAGTTTAGGTGAGGTTGGGCAAAAAGTATACTGCAGGTAGCATGGTTCTTCGATGCACCAAAAGAAGACAGCAAAAGGGGGCAGGTAATGGGTAGTTATAAAGCCCCTTCTTGAGTTCATTATGCTATAGCATCACATTACATACTTCAGCTCAAAACATGACAAATATCAAGTAAGAAATAAATTTCATGTTATACCAACATACATTCTGGGGCTAACACTCTTGTCTACACTTGGAGTTCCTTTCAAGCACCCTCCAGAGTCCTGATCTTCAAAGCATATCACCATGTTCTCTGCCAATAAGAAATATTCCTATTAATTGACAAACACGATCAGAGAAAAGAAAGTTAAAAGGACAGATCATTAAAGATATAGGTGATACATAACAAACAACAAGGCATAAAGTAAAAAATGATCCTCAACTGAATTCAATGACAAACTGAGGCCGGAAAGTAGTTCCACAAACCAAAAATAGATTTTGTCAGATATTAAAAATTGTATGCAAGAATTTCCATGTAAAAGTAATAATATGAATTCAAGTTTGGATAAATTGATGTATATGTGCAGCAATATTTCAAATTTACTTGCCTAACTTATCCCAAGTCAGAAATGATTAACATGAAATAATTAATATGTTGAAAAATAGTGTTATTTTCTTAGGCAGCTTTCATCCTTCCCCCTCAACTCTTACACTTGACATTGGAATTGTACCAATACCAAACTAAAGTATACTATGGGTCTCACAGGTAAGTGGTCCCTGGAAGCTAGGTTAAATCTTTTTCAGCTTGAGTGGTTTTTGAGGGAGGATCATGAAAATTATATGCAAACAGAATTTCTCATAAAGCTATCATTTTGACAGGCCACCAGAACACAAAAAGAATGAGCTTTGATCAATCAAGTCCAGCTATTGATAAATGTAGATTTAGACTTTAATTTCAAATCAAGGTAAATGATACACAACACCTCTAATAAATCAATGCACTGAAGCCCTCACCGGGTTTGATATCCCTGTGGGTGATATTGCGGTCATGGCAAGACTTGAGCGCCATCAACTGTCAAAAGGGAAAAAGAAAGTACATCAAGCATCTAGATGAACCCAGAAATCACAGATAAAAAGAGGGGAAAAGGACTAATTTGGTACATAAGAACTCAACACCCAGCTACAGTCAAAAAGGCCAATTACAAGCAGTGTTGACCAAGTTAAGCTAAGATGGAGAATATAGCCAAGAGCAATGAATTGGCCTTGAACACTGTTATAATCAATGACCTTACCAGGGCTTGAGACTAACATCTCAATCTTACAATTCATGAAAAATTGAACTATGGAAAAGTGAAAAACAGGCCAATTTATTATTAAAGTTGTGACGGCATAAGACACAAGTTAATTGGCATGTAGATATACCAACTGCCGTATAAGATTGCGCATTTCCTCTTCTCCTGCTTCTGTTGTCTTCAACCAATGCCACCACTTTGATGGACGTAATACCTGAACACGTTTTACTTCTTCAACTTTTTCTTCATCAGGATTACTTTCTGCTTCTTCTGTAGTATACATTAGCTTTGACAAAGACATGCCTTCATGATGGAATACAAGCCATATTTCATTAGATCGAGATTCAAAAGACTCCACATATCTTGCAATATGGTTCAAACCTTCCTCAAAGAAGGCTCTGTGCAATCTAAATTTGTTCTCAAAACTCCAGCTGTTTCCCAAGTCATGGACAACTGATTCATTTGTTTTCAAAAGGTCACTACTATTGGATTGTGATTCTTGTAAGAAAGGGTTTGATACCTCAGACAAAAGTAAGCCTCCAAGAAACGTAGAGGCATTTAAGAAGACTTCACCAAAATACTTCTCTCGCAGACCACTCAAGTAAACAGTAGGCCCTCTTTCAACCTGTTTTTGGTAATCAACACTATTAAAATAAAATTCCCTTCAAAAGTAAGCTAAATGATAAACTGCACAAATCCAGCAGCAATTTTTAAACGGGATGTATCTAGGTGAACAACCGTCAATCAAATAATTTACCATTATACGTTTCAAAATAAACAAGTTGTTGTCAGAAGAACCAGCATGGCAATTATGAGCAGATGAGCTATTATGTGAACTTCTTGTATGGGAGTCCTTATGCATAGTATGGCCTGAGACATTTTTGTTTATTTCACCCCTGCTTGAAATTTTGCTGTCATTATGACAATTCCAATGAAAGGCCAGCCACACTTCACCATATGATCCACGACCAAACCTTTTCTTTAGTACGTACCTAATATAGACAATCAAAAAGCAGAGGTGTCTATGAGGCCTATATTGAGAGAGAATGGTAAAAAAAAAAAAAATAAATAAAAAAAATAAAAAAGGGGTAGTATCTGCTTTTATGTTTGTTATAGCAGTAATTTGATCATAAGCACTGATCACTAGGGTACACGTTGTAAGATCCAGCATATGCTAGAGAATGGATGGAGCCAGGAATTTCTTCGGGTGGGAGTGCAATTACATAATAATAAAGAATAAATATAAAAACTTAACAGCATACAATGGTACTTCGTTAAGGATTCAAAGGAAAGGCCATCATAATAACTATTTATGAAATCTACCCTGAACTATTTGAGAACTTCAAAAGCTAGAGGTCAGACAGAAAAAGAAATTAAAAAAAAAATAAAAAATAAAAAATTGAAGAACAGAATGTAGCTCAAGTCAGGCATTGCATACTCATTTGATCCGAGATCTGAACCAGCATCATGGAAGGGTATAGATTCAAGCAAACTTAGGAAACTAGCAAAGCCTTCAGGGTTTATACATTGATCTTTTATTCCATCCATAGTCATCCCAAAATGCAAGCACATATTCTGGTCATTATATGAATTTAGAACTCCACCTATAAGAGAAAATCAAAGTGTCTTTTTATTACACGTGTATTATCTAATATAAACAACTCATTGACATTGCTAAAAGAAGAAATTCCAAAATCAAAGATAACACTCACTGATAAAAAAAACAAGTCTACCCAATCACACAAACACATACATACATGTATATACATATGCGTAATTTGAAATATAACCAATTTACTAACCTTGCTAAGGAAAGAAATCCTTGATAAAACAAGTTAGTAGTGAAAATTAATTGACTCTAAATCCAACTAAAAAAAAAAAAAAAGCAAAACAGGAGAACAGGTGCCTAAGCTTAGTGGTAATTAGAGGCCACCATTTAGGACACCATCAATACAAGGCCTAATCATCTCTACCTCTTTGAAAGAAGAAAAACATGGAACAGTATTCACAAGAGCATCACTTACCATAACGATGGTCTAGGGTGTCTGGTAGAGCCTGTGACAAGTCATAGACATGATCTTCAATGTCATCCTTTTGCGGCCCCATGGTTCTATCTTCATTGTCATCAAGATTTTCAAATAAATAGAAACAGCTAAAACAGCTATGTTTTCCTTCAACCTAAAGAGAGAAAACAACCAACATCACTTGTAGAAAATAACCCTATACTAATGACCCATGTCATTATAACCCTATTATTTGAAGACCACTTCCTCAATTGCTAAAACATTTCAGACCAGTAACAACCAAAATGAATGGCCTCAAGCACTTAATGATATTTTCTTCTATGTTAAAAAAAAAAAATAAGTAAATATACTCTACCAGAAAATATTAGGCAATAAAACTGCAAAATCATCAATTCACTTAAACTAATCGTTTTTAAGAAACCTTTTATATCTATGTTTACATAAACAAAGGATCAAATATTAGCACAAATTTTAAAGAATGTGGAATTAGTCTTCAATGATTACAATGTAAAGCATTGAATGTTTGGGCCTTTAACGACAAGTTTTAAATTTTGGTTGAGGGGTAACTTAATATGATACCAGATTCAATAATACTATGAGTTCCTAGGGTTGAATCCCCCGAGTGATTGCATTATATAGTTGTATCTCCATTTATTTTGTATATGAATATGTAAGCATTGGTCCAACGTGCCCATTGTTTTAATTGACCCTTCACAGCCTTGAGGTTAATGCCTCGAGGCTGTTTTTAAATGACCCCGCCTTGGGGAACGAGGCGACTGCCTCAAGGTCCAACCGACTTGAGCAGTGAGGCGGTGCCATATCAATTTGGTTATGGGTGGTGAAACGGTGAGTTTTGGTGTCATATCAATTTGGTTTTGGGTTGTAGTTTTGAATCAAGACTTTTATTTTTTATCAAAACTCACCGTTTTGAGGTTGTCTAAGTTAAATTAATATTTTAAAACTTTAACAACCGACTCACACTCATCAAACAACAACACCACTGCTTCCAAAAAATAGAAAAAACACCTCTGCCTAGGAAAAAGAAAAAAAACTCGAACAACACCTCCCCCACCCACCCCACCCCCCCCCCCAAATATCAAACATTCAAAATTATTTTATTTTATTTTTGCATTATTTAATATTTCTAGATCGAGGCGGCCGACTGGTCCACCTCATGGCAGCCGCCTCGCATTACTAGTACAAAATGCCTCAAACCGCCTAACGCTTTTAACGTGACGTTAGTCTATGAGCAGATATTCTAGAGTTTAAAGACTGCTATTTGCCCCCTTGCAAACTTAAACTTTTAAGCGGAGCGATAACTTGACATAGTAAACCTTAGTTTTGTTAGATAAAAGCAAGATTATCATTAAAACTACAATGACATGAAGGAAAAATGGAGTCCCTTTAAAGAAATAGGGGAACAAGTACACATATTTATTGTGTGAGTGTGTGTCTAAAAGATACTGTTTATCACCTAAGATCCCATATGTGTTCCTATAGACTTTCTATGCACAACGAAGAAATTGGCCTAAATTTATCTCTCCAAGTGTGGAAAGTAATAATAAATATTTCTCACAAGAAAATTAATAAGATAAATGAAGCAATTTTTCTCTCTTTTTTTGATAACCCGGAAATCCTTTAAACCAGTTTTGTGAATCCGAATTCAAAATTAGAGCACCTATTGAATGCTACCATCCTTGGTAAACAGGAAACTTTTGGCATTTTACTAAGTATGTGGCTATGAGGAATCAACCCTAGACTTTACGAGAGCATATCACAGGCTTGATTACCCAATTAACCCCTTAGGGTTGATAAAGGAACCAAGTTTAAATAAACAATAAATAAACATACTCATAAAAGTTTTTGGATTTCAGCCTTACCAATAACCTATCAAATTTGACTGTAAGTGGATGAGCATGTTCCAATTGTACTAGGGCAGTGTTCATGTCGTTGCCTGATCAAGGAGACAACAATAAAACCAGCTCATCAGCAAATAAACAATCATCAAAGTGAGCATACAGAATAAATATGTAAACATGATTAGACAGCTAACAAATCATTAAAAAATAGAAATAAACAATTTGTTATCCAAAAGTGTCCAAATTACTGTATAAGTTAACACAGCTGCTACTCAGAACTGCCACACTACAGTTATAGTTTGAGAAAAGCTCATATATATAATTGAATAGTGAGGACTTATAATGGATGCATCTAAAGCAGCAGCATTCCCAAGTTAAATGCAAACGGGCCTAAAAATTACCAAGACTTGAATGTGAATAAGCATGCACCAGATGGGACTGAATTAGGATATCAACGTTACAATAGTAATTGAAGGTTACGAACAAAAATGATACACTAGCCATTTCATCGTCTTTGATAATTTGCTGTTTAGAGAAATCAAAAGACCAAGCCAGCTGATGATCAACTGACTGGCTATGGTAAGCTGTATCATGTATGAAGATTCATATTCCAAAAAAATACAAGGCATGTAAGCATAGATAGTTGGAATTATAGGTTGCTCTCTTAAACCACTGGTGAAGACAGTGGGTCCTACCCCATATAAAGCCAGCAATGCCCTAAAATGATAACAGAAGATTTATGTTAAATTCACTACTTGTGAACAACATGCCCACGAGCTAATTTTGTAGTGCCCATATCCATCATACATATCAACTATCAGAAAGACTGCAAGCAGAGAGACTTACCTGACTGTTTATAAATGAATTCTTGTAGTCCTTTAGCAGGGGAATCTGTGTATTCCTCTTCAATACACCTATCTCTTGGTAGGTTTTGAGAAATATATGTAGATCCTAGTGGAACCACAACTGCTGCCACATTGTCCATACTGCCCTTTTCAAAGGCAGCATTTACTAAGCAATCAGCTAACGAGTATGAGCACGAAGATGAAACTCCTGATTCACTGGTGCCATGAGAGTGTTCCTCCCACAGTATATCACAAACATCCTGTGAGCTCAGCTTTTCAAACACACCATCGGATGCTGCTACCAGATAGCTATCATTGGCAGTCAGAGACTGCCAATCTGTCACCTCTGGTGCAGATATAACACCATACCTAAAGATCATTGAAAACAAGCCATTACAGTTCTTATATTACAAAAGTAATACTAAATTCGAATCTGAGGGGACTGGAAATAAGAAGGCAAGAATGCAAAAAAAGATGCCTTGCTTTGGAAGTTTATATTATCAACTGAAGGAGAAAGGAAATACCAAATCCACATAATTTCGTGTACATGCAAACCTCACCTTTTATAAGATAAATCACCAATAGCCCGAGAAACAGCCAGTTGACCATTTACTCGTGGCACACCACCCCACTCAAGAACATAACCACCAGCAGCTTCCACACGTGATCTTTCATCATCTCTATCTGGATGATGATCTCTGGTCAAATCCTTGACAGTAAATCGTGTCAGTCCATTTGCAGTTGTGAATTTGAGGTTATTATAATCTCTTGGTGAAACAACACCATCACGTCTTTGCTTCCTGTATAACCGTAACAATGTAGCTGCAAGATTCAAGAACCATAAAATGAAATTAATAACCTTTGTCATGTAACTATGTTGTGATGAGTCATACTCTATAATAAGAGATGAACTAACATGGAAAGATAAACTAACTTAATGTTGAAATAATCATTGACTATCCTAATCATCCTTCTGACCTTTAGCCTCTGCAGGAGATTGAAAATTTTCAGAACATAAAAGTGCTTTTGAATCTCCAACATTGGCAACTAAAATTTGGCCCTCTGCTATTAGTACAACTGTGGCCGTAGAACCTGAATGAAGATTGTATCTAGATGCTTCCTTCATGGCCCAATAGAATATATGTCAACAAAAGAGAAAATGTAAGCAATCAACTAAACTTCTTAAGAAAAGCAAACGAACATCAAACTGAACTTACCTTGGAAAATGTTGCATCAATATCATGGATTGCTCTCAACAATGCTTCCTTCAATATTTCCAAGTGAAAAGAATCATCAAAATTCACAGGCAATGAGAACTTAAACCTATGAAAATTCACAATTCAGTAAATACATATCACCGATGATAATTTAGAAAAGAGAGAAAAGAAAGAACATGACAATGAAAATGTGAAAAACTCATATTCCGTAAACATATTGAAAACATAAACGCATATCTAAAAGCACCTTTTAAAGTTCAACTCATGCCGACCCAGTTCTTCATCCCAATTAAGCACTTGAAACACATTATCATGTTCTCCCTTATTTGGCAACCTTCCTGTGAATTTCTTTAAGGCAACAGAATATGTTGCATCCAAAAGAAAATAAGTATGCAAAGCAAAATACTCCAGTAAAAGCTTTGAAGCCATCTCACTAGCTTCAGCGCCATTATGGCCATCAAAAACTGCCAGAATTCCAACAGTGATCTCCTTAATCCCCATACTACCTGCTTCAACATCAAATATTATAAACGTGATGATGTGAACCACCACTTGTATGATCTCAACAATACATTGCATATATAAAAACTTCAACAATCATCAAATCAATCAGAAATACCTAAATTCCAAGTGTGTTTCTTCCCATTTTATCATGTTGTAGATAACAAAAAATTCTACCTTTGGAATTGGAATTAACAAGCACTTATAGTTTTGGAATTGGAATTGAGTGCAACTGAAAACCCCACAGCTAATTTTGCCCAAAATAATGACTTCCAATTCCAAGTTTAAGGCCAGATACCATGCTGCCATAGACATTGATTTTTCACCAGACAAACCATCAGTTCAGGAGGGAAAATAAGAAATAACCTCGTTAAACAACTTACCCTTGTCTAGACAATGAGATTATTTAACCTCGATAAGACCAACACCTTATTAGTATTTTGGAGCTACTTTTTACCAATCAAAAAAATTCGTAGTCTTACCAAGATACCTTTCTTACTATTTAATTTTATCAATGCCTACTTATACAACCTTCAACATTAAAATTTCAGATTACAGCTCAATCCTCCAAAAATTGTCCTATAAAAATTTATATCCATGTGTTTCTCCACTAAACAGGATACTAAAACTTGATCAATGAGCATGCACTCCAATATTATCATATGAATTATATTGTAACATAAGGTTTTTCTAATACGGAAATGCCAATTCCAAGATTCACAGAGAATTATGTATAGAGAGAGAGGGAGAGAATAACCAGGGAAGGGAATGCGAAGGTCAAGAGCGCAGAGAGTGCGATCCTCCTGAGACTTTCTTCGGCCCTGAAGCATCGCCATTTGGCAACGGCTCGTGGTGCGTTGTCGCGAATTGTAATTAGGGAGATTCCAGCGAGGGCATTTTGGGGACTTAAAAACCGCCGGCGCACCGCCTTCCTTGTACACTGTCAAACACGTCGACGATTCTCCGATTGAAGGCGTGGTTGCATATGCAATAATCACAACCGCAATAAACCCTAAAACAGAGAGCTTCGATTCGAAGACGATTCTCTTCATCTCTTAATTGATGTTCCTCGCTTTTTCATTAGAAATTCAAATTGAAACGAGCTACTGGAATTGAAAACAACACGCGCGCTCTGTTTTCGTTTCGTTCTTGATTTTATACTTGACGGTGATTCTAATCTAAAATTGCCACGTCAGCGTTTGGTATTGTTTTCTTTTGGTCAAATTGCCTAAAATACCATATAAACTATGACCATAGAGCTTAATATTCAAACTTTAATGTTTATTACATTGTACATTGTACATTCAAAACACAACAGCGCCAATAAGGGCGTAGCTCAGTTGGTAGATAGACGAGCTTGTGGTTTGGGTAAATGTCTCCCAGATCAGCTGCTCGAATCCTACGATTATTCATCGTATATTGTTGAGAGAGAAAAAAAAAAGTATTGTTAATGATTATTGTTTTGATGGTTGTGAATAGAAAGGAAACAAATGTAATATTATTAGGTTTACTTTTGAGGTTCCGGTCCAGTTTTTAGGATGACAGTTCCAGTTCAGTTTCATGGTTGGAACCGAACCGTGGTCATGTCTAATTTCCCTCGTTTTCTGTCTAATTTTGGTGAGAAACCAAATTCGTTGAAACAACTATTCCCTCTATTTCACTCTTTATCATTTCCTTTCATTTTCATTTAACCATCCAAATAAGAGATAAGAATTTCACTCATATCATTTTCCTCATATTCCATCAAACTAAACATAGTGTAAGTGAAAACCATGTAGCACCGTGGATCAATATTATAAATTTCATAATCTTTCTTTGTTGATTCAAGCGATGCAAAATAATAATAATAATAATAATAATAATAATGAAAACAAAAATTATAAATGGAGAATCTAAACCTAACTAAGTGTTTGTTTAGTTGAGCTTTCTACTGCCTCAAAAGGTTTACAAATGTCTATTTGAGTTTTTTTGAGTTGTTTGGTTGGGCTTTTGAGATTGTCTATTTTAAATTGAGTAGAGGTTAGTAGAGTTTAAACCTCTACTAAGCAAAAGCTCATTAGGAAGTACTTCTCCAAATAGACATTTTTTATAAAAAGTCTACCAACCAATCATCTATAAAAATTTTTTCAAAAACTCTATTCCTAATAGATCTACTACAAATAGATCTTTTACCAATAGAGGTTTTTCAAAAGCCCAACCAAACAAGTTCTAAATCTCAAAGCAAAGAAGATTAGATTAGTAGTGAGTAGTGACTATAAATCAGATAAATGATTATCCGTTCCAAGTCTAATTAGATGACCATGTTTCTAATAAAGTGACAATGATTACAGGAGTAAAAAACAGATTTGGTGGTTCAAATGGTTAGGTTATCTCCAATAGAGAGCTATATGTCTATTTTAACTCTCAAAATCATCTCCAATAGAGAGCAATATGCTCATTTTAAGTCTCAAAACCATCCTCAATAGAGAGTTAAAGTGAGAGTTAAAATAGGTTGAGAGTTATGTGAATGAGTTATATTTAGTAAATGTGAGAGTGAGAGTTATATGGTGGGACCCATGTATAAAGTGGTGGGGCACGTGTTGGATGAATAAAATAGTGATACATATAGGGTGAAAATGGAAACTAGCCAAAAATTAAGGAGGTTTAGGGTCTGTCCTGCAGACCGTTTTCAGCCTGTTTTCGTTTTTGTTTTCTAAAAATGATTTCGAATTCGTGTTCGGTAACCGTTTTTCATTTTATTTTCAAAATACAAAAACAAAATAAAAAACAATACCAAGTGTTAAAAGTGGAAAGTTTGAAAAACAAAAAAAAAAACTTGTTTTTCTTGTATTTATTTTTGTTTTTCATATGAGTGGGTCCCATATCATTAAAAAAAAAAAAAAAAAAAAATCTTTTTTTTTCTCCCACCAGACCTCATCTCCAACAGTCCAACATGATTCTCCTTCTTTCGTCTTCTTCTTCCTTCAACTGATCTTCTCCATTTTTTCTCTTCTTCTTCTCTTCGTCTTCTTGCTGCCGATCTCTTCTTCTTCCGAACTATTTTTCGTCGCCGATTTGCTCCTCCAAACGCGGATCGACCCAAGATCTCCTCTTCTTCCGATCTTCTTATTCTTCTCCAATCCTTTTATTCTCCTTCTCCGATCTTCTTCTTCTTCTTCTTCTTCTTCTTCTTCTTCTGATCGGCTGCTTCTTCTTCTTCTCCGATCATCTTCCTCTTCTTCATCTCCGATCTTCTTCCTTTCTTCTTCTCCAATCTGGTTTCCTTTCTTTTTCTTTTTCTTTTTAATTTTTTATATATATTTATTTACTGTTATTTATATTTATTAAAATAATACTTATGTATAATTTAAGAGTTTAGTTTTGATTAATTGATTAATTGATTTTTTTTGGAAGTAATTTGTGAACTTGTGTTTAATTTATAAATTACACTACAAAAATTATATTGGTTAATTATTTAATCAATTTGTTTATAATTGTTATAATATTAAACAAAATGTAAAAATTGATATTTCAATTTTTGAAAGTTTTTGGTTATTCTACCAGACGCGTTTTTCCCGTTTTTATTTTTAAAATAAGAATTCCAGAAAATGCTACCAGTCGCGTATTCGGAATTCAAAAATGAAACCAAAAACACTGTTTCCATTTTCATTTTTCTTTTTGAAAAACAAAAACAAAAACAAAAAACGGCTTGCAGGACGGGCCCTTATTGTTTTTTTCCGGAATTAGTATTTTGATTGTTTTTGTCAAAAAATCCACTTTTCGGACAAAAATGCCCTTCATTCAGAAATTTTACCTAGTGTGTTTAGTCATTTTTGCCTAGTGTGTTTAGTCGTTTTGGCCTGGCGTGTTTAGTCATTTTGGCCTGATGTGTTTAATCGTTTTGGCCTGGTATGTTTAGTCATTTTTGCCTGGTGTGTTTAGTCATTTTTGCCTAGTGTGTTTAGTCCTTTTTGCCTGGTGTGTTTAGTCCTTTTGGCCTTGTGTGTTTAGTCATTTTTCCCTGGTGTGTTTAATTGAACAAAATTTGGAAAAAAAAAAAAAAATCAAACATGATCTGAAATTTTCAACTTCAACACGAAAATCTGGAAAAAAAAAAAAAAAAACAACCACCACACTTATAAATTTTGAAAAGAAAAAAAAACGAAACATGGAAAAATGTCTTGTGTGTTTAATTCGTTTTGCCTGGTGTGTTTAATTGAGTTTTTTGGTGTGTTTAATTTGGTCTTGCCCTGGTGTATTTAATTGAGTTGCTATGGTGTGTTTAATTGGTGGTCTGATGTGTTTAATTAATTTACGCCTGGTGTGTTTAATTAGTCTAGTGTGTTTAATTGATTTACAACTGGTGTGTTTAATTGGTTTACACACTGGTGTGTTTAATTGGGTTCCTCCGGTGTGTTTAGTTTTTGCCTGGTGTGTTTAGTCCTTTTTACCTGGTGTGTTTAGTCTTTTTTACCTGATGTGTTTAGTCGTTTTTTCCTGGCATGTTTAATCGGTGACCTAGTGTGTTTAATTAGTCCAGTGTGTTTAATTGGTAGTCTGGTGTGTTTAATTGATTACAACTGGTGTGTTTTATTGGTTTATAACTGGTGTGTTTTATTGGTTTACACCAGGTGTGTTTAATCGGTCAGTCTAAATTAAACACATCAATAACACAATTAAACACATCAATCTGAATTTTTTTTAAGCACAACTCAAATCCAAACCTTTTTTAAATCTGGAAATTTTTCAACAAAAAAAATATATAAATAAAAAAAAACTGAATTTTTTTTGAAAAATAATCTTGTGTGTTTTTCAAATCTGAAAATTTTTTGTTTAAAAAATCCCTAAAATCTACCACAACCACAACCACAACTCAAATCCAAACCTTTTTTAAATCTGGAAATTTTTCAACAAAAAAAAAAAAAAAAAAAAAAAAAACTGAATTTTTTAAAAAAAATCTGGTGTGTTTTTCAAATCTGAAATTTTTTTGCCTGAAATTTAAAAAAAAAAAATCCCTAAAATCAACTACAACAACAGTCCAAACTTAAAAATCTGATTTTTTTTTTCAAAATAAAAAAAAAAAAAAACTGAAATTTAAAAAAAAATCTGGAAAAAACGTGAAAGAGAAAGAGAAGAGAGGAGAGAAAAAGAAGAAGAAGGAGGAGGGAAGATCGGACATGGAGCAAAAAATCTGAAATTTTTTGCTTTAAAAAAATCTGATTTTTTTTTTTTTAATTTGGAAAAAAAAAAGAGAGAAAGAGAAGAAGATGAAGAAGAAGAAGGAGAGAAAACGACGATCGGACGGGAGGGAAACGACGATCGAATGGAGGAGAGAGGAGGAGAGAAGGAGAGAAGAAGGAAAGAAGGAGGCATGAAATGAGAGAGAGAAAGAGGAAAAAAAATTCTGCACAAATGAGAGAGAAAAGGAGAGAGAAGAGATATTTAAAAAAAAATGAGGGGCAATTATGTCTCTACAGTGAATTTTTTAACAAAAACAATCAATTCACTAATTCTGGTTAAAAACAATAAAGACCCTTAATTTTTGGTTAAAAATGGGTATTTCCTCATATATATATTGTGGGACCAATACCATAATTAAGAGATATGAATGTGTGGGACCTATTTGGATTTGTTGATTGTTGAAGATGGACGGATCAGATTTATTGACCGCTAGAAATGAACGGTCTACAATTTTTTAGACATTAAAATTTGAAATAATCTAATTTTTTATCACAAAATTACTAGAAAATCAACAAAAAAATTCAAAATAAATTATAGAATTTGTAGTTCAAATTTGTGATTTACATTTATATTTGTACTTTTGTTTATGCATGTAATTTTTATTTATGTATGTGTTTATGTTAAGTGTATTCTAATCTATGGAATTAAATTTTATGATGTTTCCTTATTTAAAAATTAAAATTTTCAATATTATCAAATTTGGTAATAATTTAAAAATATTTAAAATATTAAATATTAATACCATTTTAAAGATCTCATTGAGAAATTTACAATGGTATTATTTTTATCAACATTAAAGTTTATAAATTACAATGTATTGACCACTTATTATAAATTAGGTATAATTAAATTTGTTACAAAAATATCACTCTCGGATATCATTCTCAGCACCACCGGAGTAAAAGTACATATAAGCATCACTCTTAACACTATTTGAGACCTCAAATATAACTATAACTCTCTCACTATTGGAGATGGCCTTAGTGATTTAAATTGAGAATTAAAATAGACCGAGAGTTATTTAAGTGAGTTATATATATATATATAGTAAAGTGAGTGAGATTTATAAGGTGGGACCTATGTGTTGGGTGAATTTAATAATGATTTTTTTTTTTTTTTTTTTTGTGGGATCCATGTCAAAATTAAGAGATTAATGTCGTGATCCGGTTGGATTTGTTGACTATCAGAGATGGATGGATTAAATTTGTTGACCGTTGGAGATGAACGGTTCATATTTGATGACTGTTGGAGATGGAAAGTCTATAATTTTTCAGACATTAAAATTTAAAATAAATATATTTTTTATCCAAAAAAATTAGAAAAATCAACAAAAAATCCAAAAATAAAAATCATAGAAATATACAAAAAGTCTTCCAACGGCTAGTTTTCAAAATTTGTAGATATACTTAATTCCCACATAATTTTACATCACCTTCATCAAAGTTTGGGTTCCTAAATTTTCTAATACTATCAAACCTGGTAATAATTTATAAATATTTAAATATATTAAATATTAGTACCATTTTAAAGATCTCATTGAGAAATTTAATGGTATTATGTTTATCAACAATAAAGTTTATAAATTACAATTTATTGACCACTTATTAAAAATTAGGCATAATTAAATTTGGAGGAAATTAGCAAAAATAGCCTTTCCCTACATTCACTTTCTAGGAATAGCTCGTTGGAAAAAAAAATTGCATATATAGCCACTTGGGGAACCCTATTTACCACTATGCCCTTAAGAGGCCCTCACATGGAAATTCCCTAAATACCCTCCTTAAATGTTGTAACAAATAAAAATCGATCACATTTACTAAATTACCCTCCCCATTCGCATTCCCCACAAAATGACCAAATTGGCCTCTGAATTCCCACAAAACTAACGGTTTACAGTACAATTGAAAACAAATTCAAACTGTCGTCTGTGTGATTACGCGCAAACCCAAACCGAAACCACGTTGCCGTTGCCGTTGCCGCAGAGATACAGTGACGCACAAGCCCAAACGACGAAATTCTGCTCCGTGTGAAATCGCAAACCCAAACAACAACAAACCAGAAATAGAGAGAGGAAGGAGAAGCACGAGGTCGTCGTTGTCCTTGTCGTCGTTCTCCTGGTCTTCGTTATCCTCGTCGCCGTCGTCGTCGCCATCGGCATTGAACGAAGCATCCAAACCCTAGACGAAACACAAACCAAACAAACCAGAAATAGAGAGAGGAAGGAGAAGCACGAGGTCGTCATTGTCCTTGTTGTCGTTCTTCTGGCCTTCGTTATCCTCGTCGCCGTTGCCTCGTCGCCATCGGCATTGAACGAAGCATCCAAACCCTAGACGAAACGCAAACCAATTTCCAAGGTACTAATTTGTTCAAATTTGTGTTTTTATTGTAGTTTGTTCTTGTTTGTGTCTTGGGATGGTAATTTGTGTTTTTGACTTGTTGTATGTGTAATATTTGGAGGTTGTGTGTTTTTATGGTAATTTTTGCTGTGAACACTACACTGGAAATTTATAGTGGGAGAGACGGAGGGAAGAAAGATTCACGTTTGTAGAGTAAATGACCGTTGCATGTAATGGTGAATGTATATGTTGAGCCTATGAGTGATTTTCATAAGCCTAGGGGTGATGGATGGATGATGCATGTATGTGTTATTTTCAGCCTAAGACTGATGTTGAATGTGTATTATTTGAATGATTTTCATAAGCCTAGTACTGATGTTGAGTCTGAGACTGATGATACATGCATAATTTTGAGGCTAGGACATATTTTCATAAGCCTGGGACTGATGTTTTCTGTTTGTTTTCATTGTTTAGATGCCGAAAAATTCGATTCCAGAGTTGTGGCGATTCCCAGACCATGAGAATTGGGTTCCCGTCAGAGTAAACAGTGGAAGTAAAATGAACATGATTACACGATTGAAGTCCGTCCTACAGAAATTTGGGTTGGTGGAAAAATTCAAGCAGGGCCCATTCGGCAAATATTTGGATTTGAAAGAGCCGTTGAAAATTTACGGGCAGCTTATCCATAATATTTTGAAACGAGAGATCATTCACCCCAAAGGACAAAGAGAAGATGAGATGTGGTTTGGGTTGGGGAAGTCAAAAGCCCGTTTCGGCCAAGAAGAGTTTTGTGTATGCAGCGGTTTGAATATGGGACAGCTGCCCGAAGGTTTTGCTAATAACAGTAAAGTACAAGACGATTCGATGCTTAGAAGAATTTTCAAAGGAAGAAGGCCGACTGCGGAGGTATTGTATGCCACTTTGAGTAAAATGATGTCCGAACAGAGTGAAGATGCATATAAGATGTTGAATATATATATGGTGAGCCAATTCTTTGGCACGGATGACGGACGGACCACAGCCATATCGGGGTGGCTGTTTTCATTAGTTGAAAACGAAGAAGAATTCAAAAATTTTCCATGGGGTTCTTACGTATTCAGCTTTACACTATATTTTTTGAAGGCTGTACTTCAGAAACGGCTACCCCAATTGAGAGGTGAAGCAAAGAAGGGAGGTAACAATGGGAAGCTGCAGGAGAATAAGAATACAGAAGACTTAGAAGAAGAAGACTTAGAAGAAGAAGAAGAAGAAGAAGAAGAAGAAGAAGAAGATAAGAAGAAAAAGAACAAGAAGAGGAAGAAGAAGTTAGTAGAAGAAGAAGAAGTGAAAGGGAAAGGGAAAGAGAAAGTGAAGCCGCGAGGTAAGGAAGAGAAGGAAAAGAAATCAAAATATTATACATACAATTTGTCCGGGTTCCCTCTAGTACTCCAGGTAAGTTTTAGAATAATTTTGCATGTTATCAAACTTTTTTTAGTGTTTCTCGTTTCATACTTTGTTGGATTGAAAAACATTGATTCATAGTAGTTAGTTTAAATTGTATAGGTATGGGCCATGGAGACGATAATTCGTTTTGATGTTCACGTTGGAAAGCGAATTGGTTTGGGGTATCCACGGTTCACTAGATGGCAATTTAGTGCAAGAATTTCAGATATTGAATCAAAATTCAATTCATCGGTGTGTACTTAATGACATACCTTTGTTTTTAGTTAATTATATGTAGAAATTCGCTAACAATTGTTTGTTCCTAATATGCAGATGAAAAGGGTACAAAGTACTTCAAGTCATTGAACCTGAAATACGTTTGTGAGCCACTACCTGAGAAGAAGAGGGAGAAATTGGCTTTGTCAATACAGCCAATACATCCAACTGAACAGAAAGAAGATCTTGGTTATGATGATGGAGTTGATGATTATCAGACAGGCAATGACAGTGATGGGATATGCGCTTCTGTTCTGAAGGAGATAGGAGGCTCTGTGGGAAGAAATATAAGCACATTTTGTAACGAATATTCCCCCCCTTCTAAGAAGCGTCTG